>JAGWCC010000474.1:0-394140 GCA_022651775.1 Drusus annulatus | reverse complement strand
GGAGAAACTGGCCCCTCAAAATTTATAGTCAATGTGCTGACAAAACGTCTGGTACAGTTCTAATTTTTTATGGATTACCTATTAATTTTTCTACCGTATTTCTACAATGTCAATATGAATTACATTGCATTGCATGACCCCTGCATGTAGCCCAGAATACAACCATTATTATTATTATTAACTAAGTAATTACATTAACTCCACACAAGGGGCGCTGAGGGAAATTATTTGTTTTGGTGTACACAAGTAATAAAAAAAAGTGTTACTTATTTTCACAGTTATTAAAATAAGTAAAGCATATAAACGGCACGTTCCAGAGTGGTAAATATTATTAGTATTGCCTTGGTGAAAGACCACCATTCAGAATCGAAAGCTTGCTTAAATTGCTTAAGCCGTATTTGGTGACCAGATCTGAATAGTCAAATACTTCTCAACCTTCCTCTTTTCCAGCTAAATTTATTTCACACTACTACTCAGCCCCACAAAATTTTTCAATTCGGGATGCCATAGTCCTACTGACTTTGGACGGTTGGGAGCACATGGAACCATCGTGCGGTATTCACATAAAAAATTAAATCTTAGCCTTGAGTTTTATCAAGCATTTGTTTAATAAACTCATTATTAATATCGTTGGGTAAATCTAGACAAAAATACATTATCAGGGTGGTGAAAATATTTTAACGTTTTTGATTTTCTACTTGAAAATAGTTGATCCTGTTTTTTTTTAAGGTTTTATCGTGAAAAATTTAAACTTTTGGCCCCGGGAAACACAAAATAAAATAATTCACGTTTTTATAATGTAATATTTTTAAAGGTAATCTCAGCAGCCAACATTTAAGCCATCTCGATCTGTATAAAAGCGGAGCGTTATGACTTGTATCAAGGTTACTGGTTTTAAAAGGGTTTAAGGGTTACTATGGAAACGAAATACTTTAAATAAACAGGAATTTGTAAAATGAACTCACTTCTTTCATATAACAGGTTTTGATTATACATATTCCGTCTTACTTATTACATTTTTATGCGCCAGTTCAGGGTTGGTTTAGTTAATCCTGACGTAGGTAATTAAATTAGGCGCATAAGCCGTGGTTATAAGTAAAGTTTTTTGCTTTTCCGAGCGTACGTCACGGGCAACATTTACACCGCGTTTATAAGTAAGGGGGCTAGAGTATAATAATCACTTAAAAATATGGTTTAACACATAAAAACAATTTTTATATAATTCAATTGAATTAAATTTAATATTATTATTATTGAGTTCTGCTATTTTAAGTTTTTTTATTTTTGTTTTTAGTTACAGCTGTTTCGGCGTTTAAGGCCATTGTCAAACAGTTTAACAAAGGCCTTAAACGCCGAAACAGCTGTAACTAAAAACAAAAATAAAAAAACTTAAAATAGCAGAACTCAATAATAAGAATATTAAATTTAATTCAATTGAATTATATAAAAATTAAAATGGAGTTCTATAAATTGAACACAAAAACTATAAATAAATAAACATAAAAACAAAATTAGCAAAATATTGTAACAGTATTTTTCAATCTTTAATATGATAAAACATATTATTAAGAAGAAACTATCTTATTTGTAATTATTTTAATTTATTCTTCACTTATATACTTTGTAAGGAAAAAAGACTGAATTTTCGACGCTGTGTCGCGTGATACATTTTGACTTAATTAACCTTTCCGTACCTGAAAGTAAAAATCAAACGTACGATCCGAACGAGGGTGCCGTAGTAACCCTATTTGATTTTGCTTTTTAAAGCATTTTCGCGACGTAATATTACGTAATTTGTTTTGGTAATATAGAGAGAAGTGTTTTTATCATATTTGAGTAATGTTTATCTTAGATTTCACACAAAACTATTGTTTGGGGTGACATTAGAAATTCCCTTTAGAACGGGAGTGTTAACAAACAAATAAAAAATGTTTTAAAAGTATTTCTTTTGAGTATATTATTTAAAAAAATAATTACGTAAAAATATATTGAAGATTATGTCTCGCCGGAAAGGAAAAAAGCCTGAAACGCCATTTAAGAATCTTACACCGGAGCACTTTAAAGTATTTTTTTGGTTTACTATAAAATTCGTAAGTCTTCAGTACCTGGTTAGATTTTGAAACAAAAAGTTAACTCAGGTAACTCAATGCTCTCACTGAGCTACTTTAAGCGATAAAAATCTTTGAAAAATCCCAAACTTGTGTCGATCCAGTCAAGCCTTCTCCCAAATGGTAAATATATTTTAGATGGCTGAAGGGCCACAAGAGTCTTCAAATTTAAAGAGAGTCAGAGCAGTCGATGCAGAAAAAAAGAACTGATTATAACTGCATATTTAACTATTTTTTAAACAAACTGTAGCTTAAGCCCTTTTGCCTTTCCAGTGACGATATGGAGTTTCTCCATTAAAAAAACAACTTCTTAGATCTATTTGTAACATACGTAAGCGGATCTGATAATCTTCAATGTAATCAATATCGGCAGCTTAGCAAAAACATAACGACATCAATTATTTTACATAATTTAATGGCACAGCCAATAGTATTAATAACTCAAGGGATTAAGAACAACTACAATATTGTTATTCTGCACTTAACTATAACATGTTAGACTTAAGCCTGGGATAATTTAAATAAGTCGTTCGGGTGTGTGTTCAAATGTTCACGTCTTACTGTTGACAATGATGAAGATCTGAATTCATTGGCATTAATCTCAATGCAAGCTGCGTCTTGGACGACTGATTTACTAGAATGTTTATTTTATTTCTGAACTCACATCTGACTGATTTGAAACGACCACTTCCGTGGTCCAGAGAAATAAAGTGATGTGGAAAAATTGAACCAATTAATTTATAAAATAAATAAATCATTTGCATGTACTTTTCAATAAATATATAAAATAATGAAAAATGGTTACAAAACAAACAAAAGGATTATAAATAGTAATTTACATCTATATTATTGTCGATTAAAATAAACTTGTATTTGGTTTTATTAAATGTAACAAAATATGTGACCTTAACTTGATTTGTCTCGTTTTTTATCAATTAAAATTATACATAACCTGTTACAAAATTGTATTTTATTAATTTATTTAGGTACCACAAAAAAGTTTGATGTTTACCTTAGAAAACTAGAGTAAATCTACTTATTTATAAGATTAATTATTAGAAATTGTAACCAATCTTCTATTTGAACTGACAGACACTAAGATACCTTAATTTTCAAAAGGGTTTTTCTTTTAGTAGGCTCAAAAATTTTTATATTATTTTAGGGTTCTTTTCGTGAAAAAAAAAAAATAGTTTATACAAAATATGAGTAATCAAGATATTCTTCTTTAAAAGCTTTAAAACATTTTTCTTTAATGAAAATAACTCTTACATTTAAACGCTTTGTTTGGTTGGAAAAATCGTTTGAACGGTTTTTTATCCCGGCGCATTTTTGTAATTTATATAAGAGACTGAATTAAAGTGTGTTTGTGTTTATACATGGCATCTAATGCTACATCGTTTCAAACAAAGTGTTGTTTGGGCCAAACTGCCAAAACCCATTGAGGCCGCTATTTGTGCAATGTTGCGTTTGTACCAAGTGTGTAATAAAGACTAAAACATGTCTACGTGTGGACACCCAAAAACCTTTTAATGTAACAGATGGCCGGTATAAAAATCACACATCCGATGAAAAGCCACGTAAAACACAATTATAAATGTTAAGCATTTCCCAAGATGTTGACCATTTAAGCTTCCTCACACTGATTCAGCTTTGGGATTAACTTACAGGAATTAAAAGCTAACGATAGAAAATAGAAAAGGCAAGAAGAAGTGTGTTTAAAGATTTAAAACTGATATATGTCTACCGATGGATACGCTCAGTTCAAACAAATGCACGTTCGTTGTTTTATTTCATCTAAAGCATTGCGTAATGAAAAAGCTATCAATATACATGTGAGGGGAACCGCAAAGTTTTGCGATGAAAAAATAATGGAAAAGACAACGATACGATGAATACAAGAATTTGCTTGATCTTAAGTTTTTTTCCTAACAAGTATTTGCTACGCAGATCTTTACAAATGTTAATTCAAAACAAAAAAAATGATAAATATGAAAGAAAACTGATGTTTGTATTATTTATTTTACAAAATGAAAAAATTGTTTTGTATAAGACTACAGATTTATTTAATTTATATGACCGATCGGTACAAAGTAAACTAAACAAAAAATACATAGTGTGCGGTTATATTTACATACGGGGGGAGAACAAAATATAAAATAAAGTAACAAAACAGTGAGAAAACGATGGAATAACATTTACATTATACCAAAAGGAACAGAGATAAAGAGATACATAATGTTAATTGAAAGAGGCAAAACATCAACTGATAAGATGATTAATTTGATATTTCATTAATTACGTCAAACCACAAAGTAATTGGTTTCTACGAAAATATATATTTTACGACTAAATTGATATTTGAAAGACTCATAATTTATTATGAAAATGACGTTTTAAGCTAAAAATAGTTGTGTCGACCTAGAAATTTCAAACAGAAGTTTGTGCAGATTTAATTACACCAGAACTCTCTCTTTGAGACGTAAATAAATAAATAAATTTACATCTCCAGACATTAGAAATGAGATCCCTGAGGACTAAGTGCGGTAAAACGATGTATGACCGTGTTAAAAATGTGGATATCCGGAAAGAATGCAAGGATGATGTAAGCGTAATGAAAAGGATCAAGAAAAGAACGCTTAGATGGTTTGGTTTTGTAGAGTGAATGAACGAAGAAAAGAGTGTGAAATCAATATATGATCCGAAATAGAATGGAAGAAGAAGTCGGGGACGCCCGAGGAAGACATGGCACGATCAAGTGAATCAAATACTTGAATCGGGTCATGTGAAGAGTCAGAATAACAGAATAGTATGTATGAGACGATGTATGAATGTGAACGAAGCAAGTAGTGTGTGCCAAGAAAAAGTTGTATGGCGGTCCGTCCTCTCTATCTACTCCAGCGGGGAAACGGCGTGATGGTTAGTTATTCAGACACTTATTCTTCCGAAAGCACCATGTTATTGGGCTGTCATCGACACAATAATAAAAAGATCTATTTCCAATGCCTGAACATTAATAAAATCAAAGGCTGCGATGATGCCAGAGCTAATAATTTCTCTATTTTATTGCTTCATATGAAAAATATTGGTTTGTGTGTAAAAAAAAGGTCGTTGGTTAGAATTGCCAGCGACATAAGCGTTGATTTTTTAAAAACATTAGCTATCTAAATTAACAAACTATAGTTTTCAACGCCGCGGCAAGACTTATCTTCGGCGTATCAAAATATTCCCATATCTCAGAGCACCTCGAAAATCTTCACTGGCTTAAATGTCTGTATTCAAATCAATTAACGGAATGGCTCCGGCTTATTTATCGGAACTGTATATTCCTAAAGATTCCAATTCGCGACAGTCAACCCTTAGATCGGCAGTGTTATCGGCTATCCGAAAGTTGAAGGAACCAAAGCGCACACCAGACACTAAGTTCGGAGAACGCGCTTTCGGAGTGAAAGGTCCTAAAGCCTGGAATAGACAATCACATGACCTGAAAGCAATAAAAGGCTCGATAGAGTTCAGAGCCAAACTCAAAACGCATTTTTTCAGAAAATCATATCCATTATCAAGATGTGTAACAAGCCCAATAGAATATCTGTCCAAACCAAGAAAAAAAACTTTTCAGCCTCTCATTCCTTCAATTCATTAGAAATTTTTCATCATTATCTATTCCTTACTTTGAAAATTTTAAAAAGACCTTTGACATACTATATTTTAAATCAGCTAAAATTTTAAGTTACTATAAACCAAACAATACATCAAACCCCTTTACAATCAAGACATCCACCAACATAAAACACGAAATAACAATAAAATTCACATTCCACTTTCACACACCACAAAGTATGGGATAAAATCTTTGGAATACATTGTTTGTACATTATATAACTCGCTTCCAGATAAATATAAAAATAGTTTACTTCATAAAAAATCCAAAATAATGCTTTAAAAGAATATTTTTTTAATTCGCTTAAAGATTAAAATACCTAATTTCGAAATCAGTTTTCTTTTCCCGGTAGCGTAAAAACATCCTCATTTACTGCACTTCAGGGTTTTATTTTTTCTCCTTTGTATCTATTTATAATTTTGTATCTTATATTAATACTAGGTACCTATTTTTTTTTTTTACAGTTTATTTCTTATTACGTTTTATTGTATAATATTGTTTGATCTCTGTATTCTGTTGTAACTCATGTATTTATTTGATTTTCATTGTCCCAGAGTGAGTTTTTATAACTCATCGGGATTGCCATAATAATTATAAAGTGATTGGGTCCTGCCAGGTAAGTATGTTGCTGAGTATTTATATTTATTTATTTATAAATTAACGGACTTAAAAAAAATACAAAACACGAAATGGGAAAAAGAGCAACATAGAAAGAACAGCACACACATAATATTAAATGAAGCAATAAAAAAATAGGACAAAATAAACATAAGAAAGAACATTCAAGCCAAGGTCAAGTCAACGTTTTGGTAGAGTCGTAAAGAATGACAAAAATCATTTAGACTGCTACCAAAAATTTCAAGACCATGGCTTGAGTTAACGGGTCTCGACATTTTGGACAGTGGAGAAAGATATCCATAATTAGTAGAGTGATGATTGAAGAACAGCAATTCATTGTTTCTGAGCCTACGGCAAAGAATGTTGAATTGGATGAGTTGGAAAAAAGAAGGTGAGTCTATAAAACAATTAATAATTTTGAAAATTTAAATTAAATGACAGTCTTTCCTGCGCTTTTCTAATGAAGAAATTTTCAATGATTGTTCAATTTCATCATATGAATAATTGACTCTTTCTCGTCCTAATCTCCATGCAATTCCGCTTAAGAAGAGATGTTGTACGGATTCAATATGATAAATATGAACGGTATAGAAAGGGGAATTATAAATCATAAACTAGGAATTAATATTAACTAGAAATTAAAATTTGTACAGCGCCCTCGAAGTGATTTTTCAAAAAAACGGCGTTACACAAATTATCCAAATATTGTAAGGTTTTATATCCAGTAAAGACCTTTTCCCTAAGAACTCACTTGTGTAAACTTAAATTCAGTCAATTAAATACAACCATTAGATGGTGATAGTAATAAGGCCTAATGAGCCGCAGCACTAATTAGATAGACATTATGAGGGGTATTTGTATAAACCCCAGCTAGTTAGCAAAGGATTACGAAAGAATCCATAAAATCAAAAATAAAATAAAAACAAATATGATTTAATAAAACAAATTTATAACTTTATTCCACTTTTTTATTTTTTGACTGCACCGGTTTCAGCTTATAACGGCCATCTTCTGACTAGTACAGGTTGTTCTTATTCTATGGCTTATATACTATTTTTGGGATGTCAGGGGTAGTAAACCATGATTTTACTTTACTTTATATATCTTTCTGGTATGAATTTTATAAAATAATAAACTAAAAGTAACTTGTACCTAGTAAAATCATACAGCAATACTGATAAATATAATTAATGATTTAATAAAACAATTTTTTAACTTTATTCCACTTTTATTTTTTGACTGAAAAATTGTTTTATTAAATCATTAAAATGGAATTCCACCACGAATTAACAGTTTCAAAATTAGAAATATAATTAAAGTAAAATCATGGTTTACTACTCCTGACATCCCAAAAAATAGTATATAAGCCATAGAATAAGAACAACTTGTACTAGTCTGAAGATGGCCGTTATAGGCTGAAACCGGTCCAGTCAAAAATTAAAAAAAAACTGGAATAAAGTTATAAATTTGTTCTATTAAATCATTAAAATGGAATTCCACCATGAATAACCAGTTACAAAATTAGAAATAATAAAAACAATTATTATTTTTTTTTATTACCTAGAAAGAAAATTTACAACAAAGCTTTTCTTTCTTTTGAATATTACCAGCTTTCCCCTTCTTCCGATAGTGATAGATAATTTAGAGCTCGGGTCGACTCGTCTTGCAGCGGTCTTAAAATACCACGCGGACGTGCGGAATATAGGTTAGACGTTAGACAGGGCTTGGACCAAGATAGATGTCACTGGGCGTAGGAGCTGTCAGTCGGCCGGCCGAGAGGAGATCTGTCGCGTGGGCACCGAGTATTAGTGTCAGGCCAGAGGCACTGGGCGAAATGCGCTTCCCGGCGGTGGAAATCTCCTTTGAAGTTTTTATCGGCGCTATTTCGGAAAATGTATTTATGTGTTAATTTAATGACCGAGTAATATTGTTTCTAACACTTTGTGGATGCACGTTTCACTAGGTGTAAGACAGTGGAAAATAAAAATATTAAAAAAATGATAATATAACTTTTTTCAGCTGAGACTGATTTTACCATGCTGCTTAGTTGCTTAGTTTTTTTTGGTACATCAAAGTTTACAAATTAATTATAACTTTGTTATTTTTTGATAATATTAAACACAACTAATTATTATCAAAATCATTAAAATAAAGTTCCACCACGAATTGACAGCTTCAAAATTAGAAATAATATTAATTATTACTTGTGTACTACTTGATAAATATATCTCTATGCGTATATATGCATGGTCGAGTGGTTAGACGCTCGACTACGAATCCAAAGGTCGCGGGTTCGAACCCGGCGTGCGCAAATAAATTTTATTTAATTAATATGTGTCATAACACATTTATTTGAAATATAATAAAATCTAGTATATTTGCAGCACGTTCCAGAGTGGTAGATACTCTAAGTATCGCCCTGGTGAAAGACCACCATTCGGAATTGAAACGTTGCTTGAAATGGCTTTAGCCGTGTTTGGTGACCAGATCTGAATAGCGAGGTACTTCCCAACCTTCCCCTTCCTCATCACCGTCCCCTCACAAATACCTTCAGCCTCACAACATACTCCAATTGAGGATGCCATAGTCTCACTGGCTCTGGCCGGTTGGGAGCAGTTGAGACTCTTGTGCGGTATTTACTTTAAAAAAAATATAAAGAAAGACAAACATTCCCTGGTTACAAATAACCTGACAATATTTGAACAACTCCTAAGGCCATCATAAGAAGCGGAAGATGTTGCTTGTGCAATGATGGAGGACTTAGCCAGCAGAGGAATTGAACGCATGACGCCCGGGTGGGAATCCGACGCGTTTGTCCACTCAGCTACCGACCGGTCGTAGTAATGAATTTTATTTATAGTGAATACCGCACAAGAGTCCCAACGTCTAGAGCTAGTGGAACTATGGCGTATGGAACTATGAACCCCAATTGGGGTATGTTGTGAGGCTGAAGGTAGTGGGGAGAGAAAAGACATGGGGAAGAGAAAGGTTGGGAAGTACCTGGCTATTCAGATCTGGTCACAAACGGCTAAAGCCATTTCAATCAAGCAACGTTTCGATTCTGAATGGTGGTCTTTTACCCGAGCGATGCTTATCTACCACCTAATAACGTGCCGCAAATATATTATTTATAAGTTTATATTTGATGGAATGTGATTAATGTAACACATATTTAATTTTTAAAAATACATTTATGTTTGACGGCATTTCGACCCGCAAAATAAGTAGTCGAGGATCATAACCGCTCGACTAGGTAGTCTGGAGGTAGTCAGACTGTGACTGGATTTTTCCACATTTCAGATTGGTTTGAAAAAGAAGACACCAGTCTGAAAATGCATGTATATGGCAACGTGAAACCAGTCCGGCCATAAAAAAGTAAACTGTAATTTTAATAACCAAATCTAAAATTATTGTTTTTCAAAGCTTAACACTTTCTTGGCATCTATCTTCAACAGCAGGGGTGGCTAAAGCATCGACCGCATAACCATCCCTAGTGGCCCGCCTATCTGAAGCCGCGTACAGACAAATAACACAGGCAAACATACGCAAGTGAACGGAAATCGCCAATTCCCAGTGAACCTGCGTTCGCTATCGCTTGTGGCATCTCTCTATAAAGGTCTATTAATAAAAGTAATTTGTCACTTGACCACTCCATAATTTTAAATCTTGCCTTGCTAATAAAATATGGCACGCGCATAGATATTTGGATATTTTCTATTTGTGTAGAGAAATCGTTAATGTCTGTTATTAAAACAACTGGATATTAAACAGAAATTGGTTATATCCATGTCTATTCAAAACTAAAAGTTATTTTTGGCTTTAAATTACTACTTTTTTTATGATCACTTAACACTTACGATGTTAGTTGTCCGCGGAAAAAAAATTAAAAAGCAGTAAAAAGTTTGGCCAACCCTGTTCTACAGGCTTACTTTCTGCGATCTTATTTAAATGATGTATTATATTTCTACCCACCTCTATACTATCTTGTATTCTTTGTAACAGCATATGTTTCAAGTTCACAACCATTTCACAATTACTTTGAATTTGCTAAAGCCCAGTTGGAAGCGTATAAAAATAATGAAAAATTCTACGAAAGAAACGGTACACACAAAGCTGGGCTTTCTTGAGGAGAAAGGAGTTTTCTTTACATGCGTTATTTAAAATAGTGTTCATGACATGGATAATCTGGATAAAGAGGTCAAACATATGTTTCTTCAAAATTGAGGCCACGGGGTGTAAACACATTATAAGTTAATAAATCTGTCGGAGTGGATAGTTTTTCTACAATATTGTTGAAAACTTGTGCCGACAGATCATTATTTAAACTCTAATTAGTGTTTACTAGATGGATTTCCTGTTCTGTGGAAAACAGTGTTTAACGCCCAAGCGCAAAAGATAACAAAAATAGAGAAGAAAAGAACTAGTCCATGTGTTCAATATGAACTTTAAACATTTATTAATATAGTGGTAATACAAATACATATAAATATACTATTTTGGTACCCAACCATCAAAACGTTCTGAATTCGGGTAATTTAAAACTCTATCACATTTGATAACCATTGAATTAATGATCAGCGCCATTTAAAACAAGTGACATTTTGACGGTTCCCGTTTACCACCGATTCTCGGTCCATTTCAGTGTTTGAACAAATTATGAAAGGCTTCAAAGCATAACGATCATATTTGAAGCTTGTAAGCTTATCATAATTGAATGAAAATCGGAAACGGACCGAGAATCAGCGTTTTACGGGAACAGTTAAAACGTCAAAAATTAAAGCTAAAATTTGAAATATGTATTTATATTCATATTTATAGACATTCATCAATTTAAAAAAAAAAAGATTTTTTTTTGTCACTACCATTACTGTTGTAATCATATGTTTAATTTTTGAAAACCAATATTTATTTTGTTAAATTTAAAAAATATCATTAAAAAATACGTTTGAAATAATCGTGTCAGTATATATATTTAATATTTTATATTAGAACACATAATGATGTGATCTAACTTAAGATAAATAAATAAATAAAAAAAAAAACAGTGTTCGTCGATTTGATGGTCATCACATGTGATGGCGTTTGAAACACCCAAACCTAAGCAGCTTAATTTTGTTTTAGATCGGTTTGTGGTCGGTTGGTCCACAGCATTGGATTTGCACCCAGACGTCACGAGTTCAATCCTCTGCAGGCTAAGTTCTCCATAAAACCACAAACTATAATTATAAATGCTTTTATAACGATGGTAGCAAGAAAAAAAATAAAAAATATATCAGGTTGTAACCAAAGAATGTTTATCTTAAAAAAAAAAAAAAAAAAAAACATTTTTGGAAATAGTAATGTATTACGGTCTTACACAACCAGAATAAACAGTAACCTTTTAATATTTATTTTGAAGGTAAATATTGTTATAATCAGGTATCTTTGAAGTGATTACATTTTCTTGGTGCAAGTATCGATCATAACAAACTATTAAAAAATATTTTATGACTACGTACGAGTGTGAACTTTAAAAATTTGGAACCGACGTTAATTTATTTATAAACTAACGGACCATTGTCCAATTTAAAAAAAAATACATAATGGGGGAAAATAGAGCAACAGAGCAACAGGGAAAGAACAGCACATGTTATATATTTTAATTAGCAATGACAAAATATACAATTGAAAAAACGTTCAAGTCAAAATCTGAACAAGGTTTTGGTTGAGTCATTAAGAATGACAAAAATCATTTAGACTGGTACCAAAAACTTCAAGACCATGGCTTAATTTAACAAGTCTCGACATTCTGAACAGTGGAGAATGATACCTATAATTAGTATAGTAACGATTGAGGAATAGCAATTCATTATTTCCAAGTCTATGGAAAGAAATGTTGAACTGGATGAGTTGCAACAAAGAAGGTGAGTCAATTATACTCGTACAATATAATTTATTGAATATGCAAATTTAATTAAACTCTTTCCTACACTTTTCTAATAAAAAGATTTTCAATCTGTGTTGAGTTTCATCATATGAATAATCGTCTCTTTTCTGGACAGTGGAGAATGATACCCATAATTAGTAGAGTGATAATTGAGGAACAGCAATTCATTATTTCCAAGTCTACGGCAAGGAATAATGAACTGGATGCGTTGCAGCAAAGAATTTAAATGATCAAATTTGTAAAACAATCTTTTTGAATCCCTACCTACCTAAAAGTACCTACCTATAACTTATTTCAGCTAACATTTTTCTCTATTTGAAATGGGTGGATTGAAGCAACTTATGTTTTTTCTTGGCAAGTCAAGTATATAAATAAACAAAATAGCGAGAAAAATTTTGAGTTTTTTTTTTTGTGTAAACAGAATTACTGTTGAAAAATACATTTTTATACACCTATTATCAAATGATTTAAGTATTTTTGAAAGACATGTAGTGTTTTATAAATATGTTAATAATTTGATAGCCTAGGTGTATATGTTTGTTTTGTAAAAAGTCATTTAAACCGATCCGCTTCTTCTATCTTCGTCCTTTGTGGGAAACCACCTTTGTCTACGATATCTGTTTTTGCCAGCTTATTAACTATTCCTGTTTTCATGTTATTTTTTCATTATTTTCAACTGAATTCCTTTGAATAGCAAATGCACAAGCCCAAGGAGGAGGTGAATAATCTGCTGGATTAAAATTCAAAGGCAAATTTGCGGTACGGTAATTGAAATACAGCCGAGATTCTAACATATTAAAATTCTTTATTACAATACAAAAACCTAAGCTTTATGTAGATTGAATTTTCTTACGTATGTATCTAAGAAACATTTATCTTCGCTGGAATGGCAAAAGGGATTAAGCGACACTTTGGACAAAAATGAGTTAGATTTATAGTTTCGATCAGTTTTTTTTTCTGCATCGAAAGCTCTGACTCTCGTTTGATTTGAAGATTTGTGACCTTTCAGCCATCCAAAACCTTTTTGACCATTTGAGAGAAGGTTTGACTCTAGTGACACAAGTTTGGGACTTTTTTTATAGGCAACGCAGTGAAAGCATTGGGTTGCCTGCGTAAACTTTTATTTTAAAAATCCAACCAGGTACTGAAGACTTTTATGATAAAATAATATTTAATTTTATGGTAAAACAAAAAAAAAGTTCTCTGGTGTAAGCCAATCAGTGTTTAGTGATATCGGCAAAGAACAAAGTTATTCATTTTTTAATTTAATTATTTATATTAATTTGGCCGAGTGCACCAAATTGTCGATTTCCCACTCAGCTGTTGCGGGTTCAAACTTCCGCTTGCTAAGTGATGGCGCAACAACATTTTCCGCTTATCATGATGGTAGTAGAAGAAATTTAAATATTGTCATCTTAATCTAACCTAACCTGGGAGTGTTTGTTCTTTCTAAAAAAGAAAGAACTATATCAGCGTCCCTTTCTTAATCCTATTTATTACGCTTTCTTTCCGAATATCCACTTTGTTAACACGGTCATTCGCAGTTTTACCACACATAAACGCCTCAGGGATTGCATTTCTGTTTGTATTTTTTAATATAAAATAAAAAAAATCATATCGATGACACAAAATTTTTTTTTTGTTTTTAAACTGAAAAGAAAGACAAACATTCCCAGGTTTTGAATAACCTGACAATATTTGAAAAATTCCTACCGCCATCATAAGAAGCGGAAGATGTCGCTTGTGCAATGATGGAGGACTCAACTGGCAGAGGAATTGAACGCACGACGCCCGGCGGGAATGTCCACTTTATTACCGACCGGTCTTTTTAAATAAGGATTTTTTTATGCGCCAATAATAAAGGTAGGCATAAAGAGGATGTTAGGAAATACAAAACACAAGTATTTTAAACATCTTTTTTATCGTTTGGTGGACTAGAGCTAGTGGGAAGAACAAGGGTTCAAAGCGACGTGCTATAAAGTAAGCCAGAGAGATCTCTCTATCGTCGGCCTCTTATATTATTGAATTTAATCAAATGAGTTTCTATTCTGGAGCCTTGGATCATCTCTACCCACTCCTTATTTTTTTTAAAACACCCCGCCCGAAGTGGGTGGCGGATGACAACATTTTACAGACGAGTAACACGAAATTCAAATGAAATAAAAATGACTTTTAAGTAAATTTCCTATTATATCTTTATCACATTAATGCGAATTTTTTTTAATCTTTAATTTTTATCGCACGGACGTAAATATATAACTTAGGTATATTACAACATTGTGATAAAAAAATACAAATATACTAATACTATGATCTTTCTCAGATACAACACAAAAAATAAATTGGAATATTTTATTTTTTTGTCATCAATGTTGTCGTTTTTCGTCTGCGAACGGTTTTAAGTCGAGCACACGGTACACTAGAAATAAATTGGTGAAGGACGTCCCCCAAAAAAATGGGCGGAGACATCAGAATAAAGCAAAATTATTTGTATATGTTTGTTCTATAAAATTGCGGAAAAATACAGTTACTCTTTGTTCACATGTAGGTGAAAAATCAAAAAAAAAATTTTGAAATTAAAAAATCATCGTGACGTCAGTCACAGAGTCAGCGTGCTTCTAGGTCGAGTGTTCGAACCGCAACTGGATCGTAAATGACTTTACTCGAAAGGCGGGATGAAAAAAGTAATGCGTGTTGTACGGTGTATTGTAGGGGCATAGGGTCGAGTTTGCTGTAGTAAGCCTAGAAAGGTGTTCTGATGGAGGTGAAATTTTTAATTAATTCTAATGAACATATTACTATAATCTAAAATGTTTTCAACTTATTCTCTCGGAAAGCAATTAATTAATACATAGCACAGAAAATTAAACCAGATCTTACCGCCAATGTTATTGCTGAAAAACATTTTGAAAATCGTTTTTCGGTATGAATTTTAAATGTAAGGGTCAGGTTTTATCAATTCAAAATATAAATTACTTCCACCCCTAGTGCATGCTCTGAAAACATTTAATACTGTTGTTACATATTCATAAGAATTATTCCATATGTGAATCTCCAGCGAACCCCCCTTTTTCTGTCAGCCCCCTGAATGTCAATATTATGAAATTTATTTTTATTTTTACGCCACAAAAATGAAGAAGGGTACATAAACACAGGCCATAATTTTAGTAAAACTTGTTCATGTGTAAAATAAGCTGTTATCAAATTAAAAACATTCGAAGTTCAAACATATATTTAAAAAAATGTTAATCACTTACATGT
Source organism: Drusus annulatus (assembly GCA_022651775.1). NCBI lineage: Eukaryota > Metazoa > Arthropoda > Insecta > Trichoptera > Limnephilidae > Drusus > Drusus annulatus. The sequence continues at coordinate 378,569 of JAGWCC010000474.1, read as the reverse complement.
GTATAGACTCATTTGAATTTGGAACCAATTAGTTTCGGACATAGCGGTGCCTTCCTCAAGACAGAGTAACTGAAAAAAAGTAGAAAGACAATTGTATTTTACAAATAATTCAATAAAAATATTCTGATTAATTTTTGAAATGATAATTTTTATGCTATAATATTTCTGATAAACACAATATCTGTCCTTATAATTTATTGTTCTCATTATAGAGAAAAAAAATAAATATTATGTCTAGATAAGAGAAAAGCAACATAGGAAAGGGGGATTATTTGTTATTACAACAAGGCAGGGGGGGGGGGGAAGAGAGGGATTATTTGTTTAAGAAAAGGTTAAATACGTTATGTTGAAATTTATAATATATACTGTAACAAAAAATCAGAAACTAAACATCTTTTTTAAACTAATGATACGTTATCAATGTTTTATGTATTAGTACACAAAATTAAATTTATGATTGTGGTACGTACAATAATTACGTTCACGTCCAAAGACACGTCATATTCATAAAAATATAACGAAAATGTAGCACCACTCATGTTGCACCACTAAATGTTTCACCCGCTTATGAAAAGGATAGCCATTCAAAGAATATATGTGTGCGGAAGAGATAGCTATATAAAGCGTGTTTCGAAGTTATGTCTCGTTGACTTGATTTAAGTGCAACCAGGCGCGTTGTCTCAGTAACGTATCTTCATTATTTAATTCATCTAAGCGTTTAGCACCGTTTTTTGTCAGTCTGAATATTATATTTATTTTAAAAACTAAAACTGCAGGAAATCTGTTTTATCTACCGAGAGTTTTGCCTGTGACTTTCAGTGACATGACAAGAAAATGACCAGCAGTTAGCTGTCAAGGCAAATAATATACTGCCAAGGAATATTTTATTAATTTCTACGTTTTTTGTAAAACAGTTAAAAATATAGTACACATTGTTTAAAACCTTGCTTGGAACAAATTAGCCAGAGTTTAAAAAAACGTTTGTCAATGGCTACAAAATATTGAAATTCAATAGGCGGCGTCGCGACAACAACACGTATTTCGCGAAACATAGCAAAATATAACAACAATAATGCGAAAAATTACCGAAAATATTTTATAACGGAGTCTGCTCGGGCGGGATCAATTAGATGCTTGCGTTCATCCAACAAAAGATGCACGTGATAGACAAAAACAAACGATGCAAATAATTAGTGAAAAAACGTTCAATGAAAAGGATATCGAGTCCGCAAGAAGTGTTTTGTGCAAATGCGTTTCAGAAAGATCTTTTACCAGGGGAGTCAGTGAAGATAAAAACAAACGAATTATCACTGATATTATAAAGATTCTGATAGAAACTCACCTAAACAATATTCCCACACTCGCAGTTTTTAACTACCACCGGCCACTTGATAACATTGACGCAACTACATTTCTAAAAGATTATATCATTATTAAGAGCGAAATTTGAAAGCTTAAGGATAAATCCGAACATAATAAGAACTTGGCGATTGAACAACAAATAGAATTGCAAACTTCCGAGATAAAATTCTTAAATGAACTGTCAAAGATATTGCGAAATCCCGACTGTTGATAGTGCAGTACCATCTATGAACGTTCATCCGAAACCACCTATCAAGCTACTCCTACGGTAGATGTAGATATTGTAACGCCATCTATGTAGGCATGTTCAAAATCAGATCTCCCACTCCGACCGAAAAACAATTGTTTTTTGTCTTGAACTTGTCAATAATACATTTCTCCTGCTGCAGAAAACAAATACAACTTGATTTTATTTATCACTGAACTCCAACAGTTTATGAAACGGCATGAAAACTATCACTGAACGACTTCAAAACGGTAAGTAAACTCGCTTCAAATTCTCTGCAGATATCGTTGAAGATATTTTTTTAAGGAAATAATGAGAATCATAATTAACCAGGGTTGATTTTAATAAAAAAAACTACAAGCTGCACCCAAAAAACACAACTATCTTGGGCAGTAACGAAAACGCTGAAATTAAAGGCCTGCAGGGAACAAAAAATTCTCTTGTCACAAGATTGGAGAAAAACACAATTGTGAAGATTAGTGATTAATTTTCCAAACCGAAATGGCATCGATGCAGTTGTTAAATAAGAGTTAAAAACTAGCTGGCGAGTATCGAGCATTCAAACTAAAAACCTCCAAGTCAAAATATGATAAACTTGTGGAAGCGAATATTTGGCCAAAATTCTCGGTTTTGAGAATATACATATGACGAACGCCGACCATTTTAACGAAAGATTTATAATGATATATTTTTAAAGCACCATAAACCTCTTAAAATAGGTTAATTAAACTGTAGATCAATTCGTCGAAAGAAGTACTACATAAACACATAATTCATTTATGTTTACGACCTCCTACTAGATCTCAACGACTGGAGGATTGGTGACCATATCTGTGAACAAGGGAGTAACAACATAAACTACGTGGATGACACGGTGCTGCTGGCACCCTCCATTAATACGAAAAATCGAATAACTTGTTATACAACCCCAAAAAATCTGTCATCGTCGTAAGTAAACACAACAAAGAGCCACAAAATATCCCACCAATCTTACCAGAAGGAAACAAACTGCTTGTGGCCTCACAGGTTAAATATCTGGGACATATCCTGACCGGAGAAATATGAAAAATATTGAAGATATGGAACGACAAAGAAGAGCTATTAAAATACGTGCCGGAATGCTCTCAAATTAGTTCTAACACTGTTGTGACGATGTTAGGAAGCTGCTTTTTAAGACGTACTGTACTACCCTATATACATCTGAGCTGTGGACACAATACCCAACAGCACAATGAAACAAGTTGGGGGTTTGCTAAAACAATGCCTATAGGCAACTTGTGCAACTTCCAAGGTTCTGCAGTGCCTCTACAATGTTCACCGAAGGGAGGGTACACTATTTCCCCCCCTTCTTCGCCACCGACTAGCCAGCTTCTGAGGAAGGACACATCACTCAACTAACGTCATTGTCGCAGCTGAATCTGAGTGGCTTAGCTCTCCTCTCAACGAGCAATGGATGCAGATGATGCGGAGACCACATTGAAGCACGCTCCATTTAAGTTTTTACGTGTTATGTTTTTTTTATTATTATTATTTTTAATTTTATGTAATTGTTATTAATATTTCTTATTTACATTCTTATTGGTACAAAAAATGGAGTTAAACCCTGACATGGTACATTGCACCCGTATATTATAAGAAGTTTATTAAAAAAAAAAAAAAAAAAAAAATATATATATATATATATATATATGCGTTGAGGTTAGAATGTTTTACACCTCGTCACATTTGACAAACGATCAGCACCATTTTATTTTTTTTTGGCAATCGTACGGTTTTTTTTCTGCTTTTCATCAAATTGTAATTGGCCATGTTGTTATAATTTATGAATGTGCAAAAGTTTTAAGCACCCCAACTTTAAAATTATAATTATGATAAAAATAATTTGTTTAAGAAGGAACATTTCCGTATCGCTGCAGTATATCGGTAGGTGGACTATTTGGCTAAGCATTGTAGGTGATTTTTAGGTTATGCCATTGGGATGCAGTGTAGTCTTCCCACAGTTCTGACGAATACAGATATGTGCAAAATGCGTTGAACAGTATCATTTTGACGTTCGTATACCTTGATAGCGTACCCGCTCTAACGGATATCATCGCTAGAAAGGCAAAGGGGCTTAAGCGACACTTTGGTCAAAAATAAGTTAAATATGTAGTTTTGATCAGTTTTTTGTTGTTGCTCTGTGCATGTGCTATGGTATATGTGCTGATGCTCTGACTCTCATTCTCGATTCTGAAGACTTGTGTGGCCCTTCAGCCATCTACAATATATTTATCATTTGGATGAAGGCTTGACTCAAGCGATACAATTTTGGGATTTTTTTAAGGTTTTTGTAGCTGAGTTGCCTGAGTTATTTATTTTTCAAAATCCAACTATGTACTGAAGACTTATGAATTTTATTGTAAAACAAAGAAAAAACTGTTAAGTTCTCTGGTGTAAACATCCCGAAATGGTGTTTAAGCCCTTTTGACTTTCCAACGACGATATCCTCAACGTCCGTCCAATTAAATGACTATGACCTTAGATGAATTAAATAATGTAGATAGATTACTGGAACAACGCGCGTGACTGCACTAAGCTAGGTCAACGTGGCATACCTAAGATTTACTGGGTTCAGTCTCACACAGACATTCGTTCGACAGACAAGTTGTCAAGGGGAGACGGGAGCTCTTCAACCAAAATAATGTGAGATAGCGAATGCAGATATACATAGGTGTGTGGAAGACAACCGTTTCCTTACGTCGTACTCTACTTGGCTAGTCGCTCAGTAACGCGGGACGTTCATATAGCTATCTCATCCGTACACACATATTCTGTTGGTATGGATATCCTTTTCAAGCAAGAATCTGAGCATGCAACATTTATCGTTCAATTTGTATGAATATGACGTGTCTTGTATTTTATGTCTATGACTATGACTTGTTTAACTTTATGCAAGCAAATGACAGAGTTGCGTGCTAAGCGAAAGCATGTAATTGTCATTCATTTTCCCGTACGGTCAACTGCACCGAAAGTGTTTTATATCCGTGCACACATCGTGTCAAAGCAACCTATAAATACCTGCGCCAGGCCGCCATCTTTACCACCTGTCAAAATAATGTCGTTTTCGATGGAGCGCGTCGGGAAATTGCCGCCTTCGATTGGTCATTTAAATGTGTTCTGAATTTAAACCCGGGCGTGGGCTGTTCGCCCGATCGGCCAATAGATTGCCTAGTTTCAAAATCGGCGCAGTTGATACAATAATGTTATAATCGTGTATTTATTTAGAAATTGCATTAGCTTCGTCCAGACAGTGCTCGGATAGTTTACGAGGCCGTCTGCAAATGCCAAACAAATGATTATAAAATCAATAATTAATTTTAACGGCCGCCTTGGTCAAGTAGTTAAGATGCTCGACTACGAATCCAGAGGTCGCGGTTTCAAATAATTCATTGCCAAATAAAAAAATTATATGTGTTTTTTTCACATTTTTAATTCATATAAAATAATATATAGTATATTTGCAGCACGTTCCAGAGTGGTAGAAAACTGGTGAAAGACCTCTATTCAGAATGGAAAGTTGCTTCAATGGCTTTAACCGTGTTTGGTGACTAAACTTGAATAGCCAGTTACTCCAAACTTTTCTCTTGCTCATCTCCTTCCCCTCCCCACTACCTTTCACCTCACAACATACTACAATCGGGAATACCATAGTCTCACTGGTTCCACTCGGTTGAGAGTAGCTAAGACTCTCGTGCTGTGCTTCACTTTGATATAAAAAATAAAAAAAAGTTAAAAGAGCAAAAAGGAAGTGAATAAAATCAATTGTGACTTAAACAGTATATTCAGGCCTTTCCATTAATGTTCAATTATTACTTAATACTTGTTCCCACTTATCTAGTTCATATAATTAAGACCTCGCGCCGTATAAACGAAGCAACTGAAGTAGCAAAAACTCGAGAACGGTTAGTTCTGGCTTCACGAAATTTGCAAAACTATTTATTTCAGACATTTTTAGGTCAACAAAATTACTTTTGACATCTACCATCATTTTCATCATGAGTAATAGAGTTTTAGAAAAGAATTTTCAGTAAAATATGGCAAGAAGACATATTTTACATTGTACAAGATATTTTTTTTACTGTTCCATTATAGTGAACTAAAGGGGAACATGAAATTAATAAATGCAAGAATCTAAATTATGTGTTCAATTAGAAGAAGTTCATTTTTTTATTTATTATTAAATTTTATATAATTTAGTTTTGCTGGTTTTAGATTTAAGTTTCAGCGACAGCTGTTACGGTGTTAGAGACTATTATCAAACTGTAATAACGGCCGTGAACGCCGAAACAGCTTTCACTGAAAATATTAACTAAAACTAGCAGAAATAAATAAAAATATTTAAAAAAAAAATTATGTGTGATCGGTAAAAAAAACGTTGGTTGGTTTTTAAGACAACAAACGGTAGTTTGTTATCAAAACTCACAAGAGATTTGAGTTAAGAAAATGGTTTAAGACGGTGTTTTATAGGGTATAAGTAAAAGCAGTTTTCAGGTAAAAACTTTGAGATTTCGAATAATTGGAAAATTCTTGACACCACTGGATTTAGTACGCAAATCTAATCAGTTCTTGACGAAATTTATTAATAATTTATTCATTTGCTTTCAGCCCGCCAGTATTGAAACTCGTCTCTGTGGTCTATTCTGCAAATCGTGCGGGCGTTAATACCTTTACACGCTGTTGGTCGGGAAATGGGAAGAAAAGCCAGTGGGCTTAACGCATTATAAAAAGGTGTTTAATTTATTAACGGTGTGCAAATAGCCTTCCTATTTACACGATCCACCGGAGCGTGTCTCGCGGATATACACTGACAGCGAGCCCGGGCGTAGGACAAGAGGATAGACACCCACACCTCCTGGATGTCTTCCAGACTATTCGAAACTTCTTTTAATTTTAAATAAATTTGTGTGGACTTTATGTCGTGCCAGATCAAATCATTTTTAGCTACAACAAACCAACAAGTTATATGCATTCAAGAAAAAATGATTTCCCGCATCACGTAAATTATTTAAACACGTTTTTTATAAATAAATGAATAAATTTTGTAATAAATTAAGTGACACTCGCAAATCAAAATGCGAACTTTGAAGTGAGAATTTACGATAAATTGGAAAGGAAACTTTCAAATGATTAAATAACATATTAAATGAGGCAATAATACTTTGTTTAAGCCGCTTTTCATTTTGTACGCCGACCGTTTTCGGAACAACTGTTTCTTAATCAGGAAAAATAAATAAAAATACTATACATATCTTCGCCAAAAAAGCTGAAGCGCTATTCTGGGAAATTTACGCAAGAGCACTTTAAAGTTTTTTTTGCAATAAAATGCATAAGTCTTCAGTACCTGGTTGAATTTTGAAAAAAAAAACTCAATGCTGTCACTGAATTACCTAAAGTGACAAAAAGCTAAAAGAGTCTCATACTTGTGTCGCTTGAGTCAAGCCTTCTCCCAAAATGGTAAATATATTTTAGATAGCTGAAGAGCCACAAAACAATTCAGAATCAAACGAGAGTCAGAGCATTCGATGCAGAAAAAAAAACTGATCAAAACTGCATATTTGACACATTTTTGACCAAAGTGTCGCTTAAGCTCCTTTGTCCTTCCAGCAATGATGTATTTTGCCCTGATGAAGGAAAAATAAAAAAAAAAATAACGAAAATCATGCACCTATATGTAGAGGAATACAATATTTATTATAACGTGAGCATGTACTATTATATAATACTGAAAAGTATTTTTTCGTTTTTATCTAAATTGAGTTTTATTAGCACGTGGCTATGAGTTTCATTTATGTTTTTTTTATAAAAAATAAATATGACACGTGCTATGTTTAGACTAAATACTAGATAACTACAATGGACAATACATCATTCGGAAATGAATTTATTCATTTTTGATGTGTCAATATTTTAAGCTGTCAGGAAATCTAGTTAGCTGTTAGGATAATTTACAATAATTTACCGACTTGTCGCACGTGAATAAACGTTTTTGAGAAATGATATAATATTTGTATTGAAACACATTTTCTATGTTTTATTTTACTCATTGATGTTATATTGTGTAGCTGTATCCATAAATCATAAACGTGAATAGTTCATTACGAGACTTTACCAAAATAGTCGCCGAATACATTGTTGTATAATCCGGCACATTAACGTCTTCGGGTTATTTTTTTAATCTGCAATCAGTAAGTTGCGTACGAATTTCCACTGCCCCTACCATCTACACTCGGACTGAAATAGATGCGTGGAGTAGACTTTATTTTCGATTTCGACGGGTGTAGCCGGTTACCGCGATGCTCGGGAAATAAGAAAATATCAAATAAATTGATTTTTAAATGACTGATGGCAAAATACTTTAAAATATTTTTGAGTTGATGAACTTCAATTCATAAAGAAAACAGATACACTCTGTTTATAACCACATAGATTATTCAATATTTTGTCGACCGGTTTCAAAAGCACCCTTTCATCATCAGGACAATATAAAAATTAACCTAAAATACAAAATATTGAGATAAATATACATATTTAGGAGTTGGAATGGGAAGAAGAAGGGGTAAGTGAGAGGATTATAAGAATAACAGAGCAGCCCACTGGAAATATATCTAGGATAGGACTAAAAGATAAATTAATTTGATTATTCAAAATATTACATTTAATATTTAATGATTTTTAAAATTTCTAATGCTTCGAAGTTGTCTAATTATCTTATATGGAAATATATCTAGGATAGGACATTAATCTGATAATTCAAAATATTACATTTACTATTTAGTGATTTTCTAATTTCTAATGCTTCTAAGTTATCTAATTATCTTATAGTCCTATCCTAAATATATTTTCAGTCAGCCCCTCTGTTATTCCCATAATCCCCTCAATTACTCCTTTTCCTTCCCACTCCAACTCCTTAATATGCGTATATATATCTGAGCATTTGTATTTTGGGTTAATTTTAATATTGTCCTGATGATGGAAGGTTTCGAAACCGGTCGACATAATATTGAGTAATTAAGGTGTTTTTAAACAAAGTTTATCTGTTTTATTTATAAATATAACAAGCCATAAATTAAATGTTTTTTTACGATTATGAAATTAAATTCAATTCGAGTGTAAATTATTATTTATTAATAATTTTAATAACATTTTATTGCAACATGAAATACGTTCTAATCGTCTGTTTTTGCGTCAAATTTAAATTAATATATTTTTTGTAATAAGCACATAATATAATTTTTAAATTCGTTGTAGTCCCAATGCGACATGTCCAAGTTCAAAGAATATAAACTCATCTTGAATAATATGGCGAATCAAATGAATATTTTTTTACAAGCAAATTGGTTTTTAAAGTTCGATTGCTCATAATGGATATAATGTTGCGAGATGAAAACAGTTGCGCTGACCTAGATATTACAAATGGTAAAATTTATGTAAATTTCATGACGCCAAAGCTCACGATTCGAGTGGTTTTGGTGCTTTAACAAACGGGGTTTCCGCTAAATTATAAGATATTCGTTTGGCATTTAAAAAAAAAAAATCTAAAATAAATAAAATATGATATCTATTCAGGAAGTAATTAATTTTTCAGTTAGTTCCCTTATGATTATATTTCTTCCCCATTTTAAAACGACGTATAAGTGGAACATTTTTCAGCTATGTAAAGTAGAACCGAAATTCAGGAAATAGTTTTAAGTATTAAAAGCATTAATTCTACGCAGACGAAACGGCGCCAACGATCCGTGTGTATTTCTTCTTGTTTTTTTTTTTGTTCATGTAAGCGATATCTCTGTCCCCGGGTACTCCCCTGCGGCGGCTCAAGCCGTGGTCCAGTGGAACGGCCCAGAAGAGAGACGTCGAGACGGAGGCTGCGTGTTCCGTGCTCCGCCGCGACGCCTGCCCGGAACTCTCTAACCGGAAACCCGGAAAATTACATAAACCACCTGAAATCCCGGAAAAATCCACCCAGTTTGTGAAATCAGTGTAAAATCAGCTAAACAAACACCATCTTGCCTTCTCTAGCGTCCTGCTATTTTGTCCGGAATAAATAATAATTCAGTTGACTGTTAAAAGTCCGCTATATTTCCAGAATATAACGAGAACTTTTTAACACTGTGCAAATAATAGTAATTATTGTATCGCTTGATTTATTCTTGTTGAAAAGTTCACAAGTTGTGAAGGGCTCCTAGCGGTTAATTTAAATTAAGGGACCTTCCATATTTCTCGCTTAGGTAAGTTGGTTTGTGTTTTACATTTATAAGGATAATTTGGTGTTTTATTTCTTGAAAAGCAGTAACTTTGAGTTAACTTCCTAATTTTAAAAAACAAAAATATCATTCAGGAGCGCGTGGTTTTGACTATCCTGGATTAACCTTTATATGTACTGACCAGAGTAGCAAAAGATATTCTTTTCTTGAACTATATATAGTTTACATAATTTTTCTAACACCCAGCGATCGATAGCACATCGAAATGGTGTATAAAAAACTGATCTTGTTTAAGGCATACGTATATACGCATGTATTGGTAAACGGGTACCAGAATAAATTATATAGAATTTATCTACAGTTAAAATTGAAATGGTGTAACTAAAATATTACTAATAAGAACATCTAATGTGTGCAGTTGTCATTAGTAATGGAAATGTTTATTTAAAAAAGTTTGCTGTTGACGCATTATTTTTCAAAAAACCGCATTATCGCAAATCGGACATCACAAATCGAGAAGAGTTTTCAGGTTTTTATTTTAGCAGGTAGTAAGATTAACAATCAAATGAATTCTTATCTAATTTCTTCAAACTTGTATTTTTGCAATTTCCAAAGCAACGAGTGATTTTCTTGTGTTTACAATATTATGGTTGTTTTCAAAACAGGTGAACAAATTATGCTTGCACAAGATAAACATGATTAGCATATTAAAACAAGATTGTGAACTTCCATGTTAATGTAGTGAGAAGATTTTTCCATTCCTTAACTTTGTATAAAATATGTTTTTAAATAAGCAATTGATTTCTGAAAATGTCTAGCTTGTTCTTAGAATTTAAAAGTCTTCCCTTAATGTTCGTTCTTTATTTCATAATGAAATAACACTCTATTTGCTTTCATTCTTGTTGTTGGATTCTTTCCATATATTTACCAAACATGAACGAATATTTTTCGTGTGATGAAATTAAGGCACTCGAGAAAATTCTTTTAGTCCATCTTCGCAAATAAATCTTTGGAATTAGGTGTAAGGAAGTATAAATATATTTGAAATACAATAATTACTGCAGAGCTGAAAAGAATCTTTTTGGGACTGGGCCAAAAGAATCTTTATACTTGTTTTCTCTGTTTATTTATTTATTTTTATTTTCACAAGCTTGTATCTCCTAATTGTTATACTTCGGGGACAATGAAGTGGCACAAATTAAAAAAAAATATATTTGTATGGGTCGAACAAAAATTGGGCGTTGTAGTGAACTTCTAGACTTGTTAATTTATTATTTAGTACAAATAGTATTTTCAAATCTAGGTCACTATTTTGGCTTATTAAAAAACATATTTACGGATTTAATTGAGCATCGTACTACGAATTGGGGTTATGCTAAAAAAAACTGTAAATTCATTTTTTCAAGTTTGTAATCATATTCACGTCATCAGTTTTTTTTTAGATTTTGTTTAAAACAGTTGAGACAACCGCCTCACTAACACTTTACAGGAAAACGATCCAAATTCACTTATATGACCCATTTACCAACCATAGAATTAAATTATTCCACAAAAATGTATTGATGTATGAAGAAATTTTATTTTAAAGCTCGTTTTATTCAAACTGCTTTTAAAGAAAGATATTCAAATTTGTTAAAATATACAATATTAACAATAAGATTCAATGAGTCAGCACCCAAAAATACACACTTTTTGGTTTTTTAGTACAAGCAAAACTACAAATTCTTTATCTACTAATTTTATACGAGTAGTTAATGTCTAAGGTTTCTAGTGAATACAATTCTTAAACAGTTATCTTTTAAAGTCTTTATTAAATGCATACTGAAATTTTATGTAAAACGTTCAAAAATATCTTTGCTGGTTTGGTTTTAAAACTGCACTTTTTACTTATGTTTCAGTACGTTTTTCTTATAGAATTTAAGTATAACGAAAAAAATTGTATTCACTGGAAACTTCAGACATTTTTCTAACTGCTCATAAAAAATTGACTGATAAATCATTTGTAGTATTGCTTGTATTAGAATGCTACAAAGTGACGTTTAGAGTCATTCTTTGGGGCCGGCCCTTAAGCTATCAAAAACATCGATATCTCTCACTTATCCGTATGTGAATAATTTTTATGGGTATTGTTTGTTTAAATGGCATATTATAATATATAAATTAATTAAAATATTAAAACACACATGATTTTTCAATTGTTTGGTTGAATTTGAACACTTTTTGCCTCATTATATTGTCTGTAAAATAAACAATCTAATATTTATGGAAGAGGTGAAGCCTGGTTCGTTCTTTTTCATGCAAAAAAACGATGTCCATAAATATGTTGAACAATACTGCAGATTCTATATTTGAAAGTAGTTTCTGTATTATTTTAGGATTGTTATGACTTGTTATATTTCTTTGCTATTTTATTTAAAAAATTTCCTCGCGTTATTCATGTGTTTTTAACGAAGTGTTAATGACCCGCTTGTCAAAATATTGCTGTACTATTAACTACTGAGATGAACGTCTGTCTAAACCACAACCTATTTTTATGTACGAATACATAATGAAAACAAACAAGACTCTATAATTATATAAAATAAATAATATTAAAAAATCTATTCTGTAACGTTGTGTACTTTATTTTTCAACGAGTCGACGTTTTGCTATTAAAAGTGGTTTAAACGGAGTAACCGTATTTATTGTGTACTGTTTCAAACTTACTAACTAACTAACTAATTGACCATCACGCCGTTTCGCCGCAGGGGTAGGCAGAGAGGACGGACCGCTATACAACTCTGTCTTGGCACACACTCTTTGCTTCATTCACAATAATACATACTCTTCTGTTATTTCGACTCTTCATATTACCCGATTCAAGTATTTGATTCACTTGATCATGCCATGTCTTCCTCGGGCGTCCCTTTTTAAGTTCTGTTGTCGTCCTGTTTTAATTACGCTTACATCAGCTTTGCATTCTTTCCGAACATCCACATTTTCAACACGGTCATACGTGGTTTTACCGCACATTTAAACCACTGTTTCAAGTTACTATTTTCTAAAAATACCAATGGCGATCTTTAGAGTAGTAAATATACCAAGTTTTGCCCTAGTGAAAGATCAACATTCAGAATCGAAATGTTGCTTATATCCAGGTACTTCCCAACCTTTCTTCTTCTCCATATCCTCCCCCTCCCCACTATCTTCAGCCTTACAACATACCCCAATTGGGAATGCCAAAGCCCGACTGGCTCCAGATGGTTGGGAGCAGTTGGGACTCTTGTACTGTATTAACTACAAAAAAAAAATAAACAGGAAAATATAGTAAAATAGCGTAACAACGTTTTATAGAAGATATGTAACGCAATTTCAGAACAAACAAGTAAAAATAACAAATAATCATTCATTTTAATTTACGTGAACTGCTCCCAACCTTCTAGAGCCAATGAGACTATAGCATCCCCAATTGAGGTATGTTGTGAGACTGAAGGTGGTGGGGAGGGGAGGCAGATGAAGAAGGGGAAGGTTGGGAAGCACCTGGCTATTCAGATCTGGTCACCAAACACGGCTAAAGCCATTTCAAGCAACGTTTTACTTCAGAATGGTGGTTTTTCACCAGGGTTATAGTTCGAGTATCTACCAATCTGGAACGTGCCGCAAATATACTTTATTTTATTTTATATCAATTGAATTTGTTATGCACGCTGGGTTCGAACTCGCGACCTCTGGATTCGTAGTCGAGCGTCTTACCACTCGACCGTGCATGCCGTCAAATAATATATAAAAAGACTAACCGTTTAAAAAAAGGTATCTACTTCTAGTAATTTTGATAGTTTTTTCGGTGCAAGCGTTGATCCCAAAAGCTTTTCAGTACAATTCGGCCTTGGTGGAAACTGTAAACTGTGTATTATGTTTGGCCGCGCTAAAACTGGAATAGACCTCAGTTCAAGGTATCTATTAAATTAGACGCAGACCACATGGCTTAGGAGCCTCGGAATACACCTGAGGTTGATGGGAGAAACGGAGACGCAATGCCCCGAAGGCTTCGCAATGTATTTCGGAAACAAACGCGGAAACTTTCATTACCCCGGCGACATTGGAAATAATTCATTACTCGGCGAAAGGATAAATTATTACGCCAAACTATTTTTTCAGGTCTAATTGGATTCCTCTGAAAAATAATGATATTTTTCAAAACGAATTGGTTTCTTCTGATAGATAATAATATTTTTGAAATAAATTGAAGAAAAATAACTGGGTGAATATAAACATAAACTAACTTATCATTAATGGAATGAAATAATAACTTTGTATAAGACCACAGATTTTATTAAAAAAATTATGACCAACCAGTTTGGCTTATCCCGAATTCAAGCATAGAAGCGTATTCGAGTAAATTATTGGCCCCATCAATCTTAACGCTGCCGGGATGGACTCCCTCTTGATGGCGTTTTACAGTAATTAGGCCTAATATCCTCCGTTAATATTTTTTACTTTTATTTTTTATTTTTTTCTCATGAATTTCTGTTCATTTTTATTTGTTAACATTATAATTACTATGTATTTATATTAATTATGGAAAGTATTGCATTGCTCTACTCCTGCATACCTTCCGGAATAAAACTTTATTTTTATTATTATCATTATTATTAGCCTAAGCATCATCAAGGTACAACATTAAATTAAACAAAAAATACAAAGTGTGCGGTTATATATACATAATGAGGGAGAACACAATATTAAATAAAATAAGAGAACATTGAGATGATAATAGAATAACATTTAAATTATAACAAAGGAACAGATAGAAAGAGATAGATAATATGAAATGAAAGAGGCAAAACGTCAACTGATCAAAGAATAATGAGAAATTTTATGAGTTAACGGGAAATATACGTAATAGGACTACTGGACAAATTTAACTGATTATTAAGAACATAACTTTTAATATAAATGGACTTCTTTATTTTTAGTGCTTCGAATTATTTAATCTATTGCCATGATCTTATAAAAAGTTATTATTTAATTTTGTTTAAATATGTCAAACCACAAAGTGATGGCTTTTTACGAAAATATAACAAATCATCAATACGTATTGTATCAGTCTGTATAGATCGGAGCTGTGGACAAATTTCAACCGCACAACTTCAAAAATAATGAAGGTACAATACAACAAATCGTACTGGATGCTTTTCGGGCTGTCTTGGTACTGCAGTGCCTCAGAAATGTTTGCAGAAGCCCTAATAAGAATAGGCAGCAGCGAAAATTGGAGGGTCCCGTTTAAAAACAATGGAGTCAATTCATGATATCTTGAAACGAAACTTAATTTTAATTATTATTTTTTATATTACTATACTACCTTTAATTAATTATTTTTGTATTTTTCTATGTATTAAAAGGAACTTATGGGATTGAATTATCATAAAAAAAACTACACCATTCATCTACAAGTTTGGGAGAAGAGATAAAATATAACATAACTCATATAAAATCGTTATGTTTGCTAGTCTGCTACCTAAGACCAGAGTCACAAAACTACACTAATTCTGGCTTCATCAAGCCAAATCATAACTCTATATTGAACAAACTAACCATCACGCATTTCACGCAGGGTAAGACAGAGAGGAAAGAATACCACTGCCGTATGCACGAACTCCGTGCTTCAAAAAATTTCACAATGCAAATATTTGATTTACATGAATGTCTACCTGGAACGACCCTGACTTATTCGTTCATTCTCTTAAGCAGCATATTATAAAATGATTAGTCATGATGTAGACCTCACTAAGTGCTCTACTTGTGTCTGAACCATATGTATTTTACAGTTTTACATGTTTGTATGTTTTGTTATGAAGGTTGTGTATGTTAAAATATGTATATAATGTATTTGTGCTTTTCGCTTTTTTGGGCTTAGAAGCAAAGACAGCAATCTTCAAAAACGGTTCTGTGGCATTGTTAATTTTTAAATGATTATTATAAAGAAACAAAGATTTTTTTGTACAAAATATTTGTGTACTAGGAAAAATTTGAAATAATAATCTCTAAATGTATCAACATATTCCTAAAAGAAAAGTGTATTAAAATCTTTATCAACTTTTCAAGAAATAATTTAGGATGAAATAGATTGCTGCCTTTACTTCTACACCCCTCATTCATTCACTAATTTGGTCTACACAAATTTAAAACCATCCCCGTCTTCGTCATCGGCATTAATAATTAATTAAAAAATGGCTTAAAAAGCAAAAAATCATGTCTATTTGGTATTATCCAATCGATTGAAAATTTCTACAAATTGTGTGCATCTATTTTACGTTCTTTCAGGTCAACGATCAAAATATTCCACCCATTGTTTGTAAATAATTCATCAGTGATCAATTGAAAGCTTCACTGCGGGGATTACTAATTACCCAGGTTGATTACAAACGATACTCATTGGGATAAAGCGAAAAACATCAAAAACCGCCGACGTATTTTTTGGAAGCGCATTGGCTTCCGAAAATATTTATGCGATTTATTTCAAGGTGAATTTTTAAGAGTAACTTTCGTTTTTTTTTAAATTAGAAACCACTGATAAAATATTAACATAAACAATATTTTTGATATTTGATTTTATGTGGTGAAATAACATCAAAATGGATCGTATGAAATTTAAAAAACTTGATCTTTCTTCAATTTTTAAATCGAAGCAACTGTTTTTAATAGGCAACGTCACTTCCATAAAGATCCACGGAGATTAAAATTGACGATTTAACTGTTTAAAACAAGGCAAAGTATATCATGTTAAAAAAAAACTTCTTCTTTATATTTCCATATTATTCTGATGGTCTATCTTAAAAGGGTAGTAGAAATATTGGAGAAAGCCGGGGAGTAAAATGATTGTCTAGTAAAATATCAAAATAAAACCAGTAGTCGAGTGCTCAAAATGGTTAGTTTCCCACCCAGAGGTGGCGAGGTCAATTCTCTGCCTAGCTAAATCCTCCATCATTGCACAAGTATATCCGATCAATAATGTCAATAGCAAGAATTCGAATATTTTCAGGTTATATTTTTGACGGCCTCCACGGTCGAGTGGTAAGACGCTCGACTACGACGAATCCAAAGGTCGCGGGTTCAAAACCCGGCGTACGCCAATAACTTTTATTTAATTAATATGTGTCATAACATAATTAATTCTCATAAAAATAATAAAAAAATATATTTGCGGCACGTTTTAGAGTGGTAGATACTCTGAGTATCGTCCTGGTGAAAAACCACCATTCAGAATCGAAACGTTGGTTGAAATGGCTTTAGCCGTGTTTGGTGACCAGATCTGAATAGCCAGGTACTTCCCAATCTTTCTCGTCCCCATCTCCTTCCTCTCCATACTGCCGTCAACCTCACAACATACCCTAATTGGGGATGCCATGGTCCCACTGGTCCAGACGGCTGGGAGCAGTTGTGCGGTATTCACTATATATGTTTTTTTAAATCAATCGAATCATTATGTATCGTTTTAATTCCTGAATGATTTTTGTCATTCTTTACTACTCTACCAAAACTTTCACCAGACCATGGCTTGAATGTTCTCTCTTTTGTTTATTTTGTCCTATTTTTGTCACCGCTTTATTTATTATTATGTTTACGAGTATGCTATTCCTTCTCTGTTTGCTCTTTTTTTCCATTTCGTGTTTTATGTGTCTTTTTTGTAATTGAACTTAAGTCCGTCAATTTATAAATAAATAAATAAACTTCACTTACTTAAGCAAATTGCAGCAGACAAAATATAAAACCAAATAGTTTATTTGATTAGAAATTTATTTGAGCGGTTGCGTCGGAAAAGGAGTTTCGTCTGCATACAAAGAGTATTATTATACAACAGAATTCCGCGTGAGTGCATGCCTCCATTCGCCCGAAGTCACTTTTAATGAAAACATGCCGCCGGTAATATGATATCAAAACTTTGGCAATAAAGTGTCCGTATGACGCCGCCGCGTGACGCTGGCATCGGCTCTGCATCTCGCGGCTAAATATAATAACGCGCGGCTAAATATACCGTACCACGCGAATAATAATAGCCGCACACTCAGCCACAATATATCACTGTTCCGGAGCCGAATAATGATGTGCATTTAGTCTCGCAGTACATGGGAACTGTGGCTTTTTATTAGAGCATTTGTATTGACCGCTGGATTATTAAAATTCACGGTAAATATTATACCACGCGGCTAACAATAGCGATGTACTTAACCTCAACACAAATCACGCAAACACTGCTGGCTTCTGGAGAAAAATTATAAAGTTATTTGTGACATTAAATGAATTAGATAATGTAGATACGTTACATATTTTGAGACAATGCGCGTGAATGCACTAAATCGAGTCCGCGAGACATACCTGAGATTTACTGCGTTTAGTATCACACAAACATTCGTTCGACGGACAAGCTGTCACCAGCTGTCACAAACACGTCACTGTAGGCTCTTTTCTGAGAGAAAATGCCTTGAGAGGTGTAAAAATCATTCGGGAGCTGAGAAAATATCTCATGGAGTTTCTTTCCATTCATAATTACCCACAAATCACGTATTATTTCAATTCAATAAATACAATTATTCATAAGATTTTTAGATACTCAAAAACGGTGTGAGATGGCGAATGTAGAAATTAATAAGTGTGTAAAGACAACCATGGCTAGTGGCGCGATACCCGATTAAACAGTAGCGTGGGACGTTCATATAGCTATCTCATCTGTACACACATATTCTTTGAATGGCTATCCTTTTCATAAAGTGTCATATTTTTCGTAAGATTTGTGTGAATATGACGTGTCTCGTATTTTATGTCTATGATTAAATACGGCTTTTTTCAAATTTTCCAAGTGAGACATTGTAACATAATAAATTATACAAAAATTTTACAAGTACTTACCGCACTGCACAATTATTATACGCACAACCCTATTACACACAAACGTCACTATTAAGAAGCAGCACAGAAGATAGATACTGAGCGGTGCACAACCCTACAAAAAACACCCAACAGTTTACGAAGGGATTTTTTTACAAATTTGAGCAAAGAGTGATTAACGGGTTCAATTTAGTAGATCGGCACCCTGACATTTTCTGAAAGAAGTCTGAAGAAAGAAAAGTGTGTTCATTTAAAAAAAACGGACAGCTGGGAAATCGCAACTACGCCAAGGTGCTCGGACTGACCAGCAATACCGCCGGGGACAACAAGACGACCAGAATCATTCTCCGCAATATGCAGCATGCCATGTGCCATGTCGATGAGCCCTAAAAGCTGTTCCATGGTATGACCATCGCCAGAGAGGTGTTCTTCTTAACATCCCGGCCGTTCTTCATCATTCAAGAGGAACTAAAATAAAAATTACGTTTTCACCAAAACAAACACTCCTCATTTGTGTTCTCTCTTTCGCATATAAAAACTTATTCCTTTATATTAGGGAATATATTGTGTGATTATTATGAGTATTTTTATTATTTACAACCAAGGATCCCCCCAAATAAGATCGAGATAACATCTCACTTCCTGAGATAGAGAGACCAGGTTACATTTGACGCTCAACATTACATTTGGCATTACATTAACTTTTTTATTAGATATTATTCAAAATTTGCGGGTAGGTTTTATAACACATGGTTAAAAATAATATACTTAACTTCAAACTAACGCATATTTTGCTTACGACTGATTACGGATAAGATTGTTTTGTATTGATCTTTAAATTTATCAGTATACGTAATACTGAATACTTATATTATAAACCAATACTCTGCCAAATTGAGACGAATACCGGGAATTTACGAGTTTTAAACATACAGATTGAATCTAAAGTGAAAATAGAATATTTAAATTTGCGGCTAAATATAATACCGCTTTTAATTATTAATTTGTTTTTCGCTTTTAATTTTAAATATTAAATATAATCTATATTTTCCTAGCCGCATATTGCAAACACTACGGCTTTCGCGTGAACAGTGGCGTGCATTTTGTGTTCGTACGATGTACAATATATAGCATAAACAAGAAAACATCGACGATGAAATGAATAATAATCGATATCAATGTTTTAAACATACGTTTAAGACTCTATCTAAAATTTATGCAACACATTTCTTCCACAAATACAACAAAACACTATAACCAATAGACACTACGCAGTACATACATTGCGCACTACGTCGACTAAGACAATTCATCTACCTAGCTTCTAAAATCTACAACCTTCAGCCTTATAACGTGAAAACCGAACTCATCATCACACTTTTAAAACACAAATAACACCATCGATCCTCAAATCAAAAATACACTTTAATTATATTACCTATAAATTCTTCTAAATGTTGTTTTTTTCATAAAACAGTTTTTTTTTTTTTTTTGATTTATTTTCATAAATGTGTTTTTTCCCCTTACGGGAAGCAGTCTAATACAAGCAATCCTACAAACCATGTATCTGCAAAATTTCTATGAGTAGTTAGGAAAATGTCTGAGGTTTCCAGTGAATACAATTTTACAACTGTAATCCTTTAAATTCTATGAAAAACATACTAAAGTTTCTGTAAAAGGTGCAGTTTTGAAACCAGAAAAAGCATTTGTGAACGTTTTACCCAAAATTCTAGTATGCTTTTCATAAAGAATTTAAAAGATAAGTGAATAATGATTGTATTCACTGGAAATTTCAGACGTTTTTTTAACCACCCTAAGAGAATTAACAGATAAATCATTCGTAGTATTGCTTGTACTAGAAAGCCAAAAAGTGTCTACTTTTGGGTGCTGACTGTTAATATATATAAACATTCATATTTTAAAGGAAATAAATTTACATTTATTTAGCATTAAAAAATGTATTATTAAATTTGTGTTTGGATGTTTGTTTAAATGGTTATTCTTAATGATAAATTATTTGGTTCGTAGCTTAAGTTATTTAGCCAATTGATTAAAAATAGTACTTATGTGTTCACAATAGTTATTTTTTTTAAATATGCGTTCTCTGAGAACGCAACTGTAAAAAAAAAATGGTAACTACATAAATATCAGTGTATACATAATATGATTTATCGTTCTCAATCATATTACACATACAATCTACTCATCAACTATTTGATCTGATTTTGGAGACTTTTAAAAACACATTTCAAATGAAGGTACCTTTATTTTATTTTTTTGCTTTCTTTTAAGTAAACACGTTGTTTTCTTTAATTTAATTTAAATCTAATGCTTTTGTAATTTTCATTTAATTAAATTGTCATTTTTGTCCACACATGAAAGCGCCCTTGAGGTGATTTTTCACAAAAACGGCGCTATACAAATTATCCAAATATTATTATTCCTAGAATGGCGGATGAGTTAAAAAAAATAAATTACAATTTGTTTTTTTTTTAATTTTTAGGTTTTTTACTTTTATTTAAACAATAATTATTATTATTTTAATTTTTAAAAAACAGTTTTTAGTTAAAGTTTGATAAGTTTGATTATTTGACAGTTTGATAATGCCCTCAGAAGGCGAAACAGCTGTCACGCGTAAAAATAATTACATCGCAGAGCTTTTAACTAAAAACTGTTTTTTAAAATTTAAAATAATAAAAATTATTGTTTAAATAAAAGTAAGAAACCTAAAAATTAAAATGGAGTTCTACAAAATAAACTTTAAAACCATAAAAAATGTTTTTTTTATGTAATAAAAATAAGTTTCTCAGAATAGCTATATGACCTGCCACATAAATACGTTATTTTCATACTTGTCACACTTCATACCTTATTGTCATCATGAGATATCTGTATTTTGATGAAATACTTGCCTCAGTTAAAATGCACATTATTTCGCCAGCGAATGAGCCCCTTCCCAAAGTGAAGAAATGAGATATTCAGAGAAAACCTAACAATATGTTAGTCTACTTCTTCTGGTCGGGACGTGCAAAGGCATAATTTCCTATTAAGTAGGTACGCCAAACTTGAAGATTTTCAATTAAAATCAAACAAACGCCCGTGGCTTACGTATGCAAATCCACTTTGGTTTGTAACAGCAATGTTTCTGGTTCGGAAAACAAACCACTAATGTGTTTTATCTCAAAGAACGAAAGTCAGAAGATAAAAAAACTCTTGATAATAGGAAAAAAATATTTACTTAAGCAAGATTACGCACTTTGGAAAATGTTGTGCTATGCTTGTAAATGGTTTTTTAGTTATAATGTAATTACTTTATGATGATCTCAGTAGCTTATGGGATGGGCAAGAACTTTTATTTTCAAATATTAAAAAAAAACTGAATACTGCAGAAGAATCCCAACTACTCCCTGCCGTCTAGAGCCAGTGAGACCATAGCATCCCCAATTGGGGTATGTGGCGAGGCTGAAGGTAGTGGGGAGGGGTAGGAAATGGGGAAGAGGAATGTTGGGAAGTACCTGGCTATTCAGATCTGGTCACCAAACACGACAAAAGCCATTTCAATAATGTTTCGATTCTGAATGGTGATCTTTCACCAGGGCGATACTTATAGTATCTACCACTCTGGAACGTGCCGCAAATACACTTTTTATTATTCTTTATGAATTAAATGTGTTATGATACATGTCATATTAATGAGATAAAAGTTATTAAGAACTTGGACGTAGGCTAGTTTTGTATTTTTTTTATAAGAAGGAGTGAAAGAGAGAAAACAAAGAGAATAGAAAAGTTGGAAGTTAAAGAATGAAGTTTATCAAAAGGGCGATACAAAAGGTACATTCCAATGTAGATGAATAACGTTTTAAATATTAAGAAAATGAGCCTTTTTTTAATGATTCCGTTGACTTACATGCATCTTTGAATACATATCGTCGCTGGGAAGGCATAAGGGCTTAAGCGACACTTTATTGAAAAATGAATTAATTATGCAATTTTGATCAGTTTTTTTTCTGCATCGAATGTTTTGACTCTTGTTTGATTCGAAAGACCTTTGTGGCCCTTCAGACAACTAAAATATATTTACCATTTAGGAGAAGGCTTGACTCAAGAGACGCAAGTTTGGGACTTTTTAAAGATTTTTCTCACTTCAGGTAATTCAGTGAGAGCATTAAATTACTCCAGTAAACTTTTTTTTTCAAAATCTAATCAAGTACTGACGACTTATGAACTTGATTGTAAAACACCATTTTTTTAAAAAGTGTTCTTGTATATACTTTCCGAAATGGCGCTTCAGCCCTTTTGCCTTTCGGGCGACAAAATGTAGATAAATTCGAATGTGTTTTTGCAAAGAAAAGTTTCTTTATTGCTTATTTTTTTAGCATTGGTATTTGAACCCAAAACCTCTGATTGAGACTCATTTCTCGTCGGTCGACATTAATAATAGTTGACCACCGTTAAAATAGAAAATGTGAAATCTTCTGAAAATTTTGAGAGAAATATTTTTTTCTATTGTCTTTACGAAAATAGCACACAATATGTTCCATTCTAAATAATGGAAATCGCATCGGTTAGAGCATGGATAGTGTAAGTTAAGAAAACTGTTTAGAAAGAAAACAAAACCGACAATTTATTTATCATTATATTAGGAACCGTTCCAAATAGGCCAATGTGATAGAGCCTGTGTACAGAGCCAGCTTGACGGGTTGACTCAACTGATTTATTTTATTTACGGAAATGTTTCGGTACCTTCGCATTGTTTAATTTGAATATCCGCAAACATCTACCAACTTCGTTACAGAAATGAAAATGTTATTCTTCAGTGAGTCATAAAGATTTTACAAATTGAATTCACGTGCCAGATGGTTTGAAATAACTGTGTGTGTTTTTGCGGATGATCACTGCATAAGAGTTCCGCTGTTGGGCCAGTGAGGCAATGCTAATATTGGGGAATGTCGTAAGGCGAAAGGAAGTAAGGTTGAGAGAATCAGGCTATTCAGATCTGGTAGCTAAATTATGTGGAATAATCGCACGTTTGCATTTAAAATGTAAGGCGATATGAAATTTGGGAGTGAAGGCGAGGGTATGGGGGACAACTGAATGTTTTGACTATAGTTAAAACCGTTTCAAGTATCACTTAGATTCTGAATAGTAAGCATATTGCAAATTCTAAAAGAGTCTTAACTGTCCAGAGCCAGTGAGACTATGGTATCCTCAATTTGGGGTATGTTGTGAGTTGTAAGGCTTAAGGGAGAGGGAAGTGGAAGGAAATGGGTAAGATAAAGGTTGGAAAGTAAGTAACTATTCATTTCTGTTCACTAAGCACGAGTTTTGCCATTTTCTGCAATCTTTTCATTTTGAATAGTGGACTTCGAGTATATACCAGTAATAGTATTTATCAAAAATTATTTTATTAAGTCTTTATGTTAGTGAAAGGGTACCCGGGTACCCTCTTCGGTTTTAAACATATTTTATTTTTATTGTTCCAGTAATTTCTTCCAGCGACTTCTCCAAAATAGCTAAAATTAACAATTGAACACAACCGTTGGATATGTGGAGGGTGGTATGTTAGCAGAAAACGCTTAAGTAAAATTTACAACTTCTGACGACTGAAAAATTACCCGGGTACCCTCATGTGTTTAATATGATTTTTGACAGTTGTGTTTAAAGTACATCATCTGTATCTTTAATACTGTTTTAATCACCTATTTAATTAAAAACTCCAAGAAAAGATGGTGCTGGGTGAAATTCCTATCCCCTTCCCAAAGTATTGAACTGAGTCAAAATATATTACCTCATAAAAGTGGTCCAACAAACTTTAGCAAATGATATACTGTAAAAGAAACCTTCATATCAAATTTAAAATGGTGTAATTTTCTTCAGTCACATAAGGATTAAAAAACAGATATGTGGAATAAGAAAAATAACATAAATTAAATTTATTAGAGCACGTTAAGCCTCAAATTCTTGACCTCTGGATTTGGAAATATTTCAGATTGGTTAAAACTAGGATAAATTCAGTACGTAGATTATCAATAACCTGACAATATTTTTAAAACTCCTACTACCATCATAATAAGCGGAAGATGTTGCTTGTGCAATGATGGAGGACTTAGTTAGCAGAGGAATTGAACCCACGACGCCCGGATAGGAATCCGATGCGTTTGTCCAGTCAGTTACTAACCGGTCAAAAACTTAAATCGCTGTATTTGACATGATCTTGAACACTTCGAATTCTTGTAGCAATTAACCAATTTCCGTTATTCCTGAGAATTTTATTCTTTCCTTAATACATGATATTTTATTGAACCATAATTGAATTGGGTCCTTGACCTCAAAGCGCATCAAACACATAGCAACTATTTAGCGATTAGAGAAGATTTCTTAAAAACACGTTCATTTATGATCAAGCTTTCTAATATGTTATATTCTAAGTAAACTTTCGTATTAGTTACAACTGACGAAAAACCTGCTAACGAAGTCCTTTAAAACCGCCTCTGAGAAAGAAAGTGTTTTATGCTAAGCGCCCATTCAAATCAAGATACAAGGTTTTTCCAGTAATATTTCACGTGAAGCCACATCTCTCGGGGTATCAATTTAATTGTATGGCGAAATCTGATACATCGCTTGTAATTACGCCGGCGGAAGGGTGAAAATGCTCAGGAAAATTCACAGCAAGAATGTGATGAATACGCCGAGTTTTCAAGACGATTTTCCCATTAACGCTAATGGGGCAGCTTTGTACGAGAGCCGAGAGAAAATACGGTCGCGTCCGAGTACATAAAACCTCCCGCTCAGAAAATGTGCGCAAAGCCTCGGACCATTGACACGATACTCGGATCTGGCCTTTGGCTTTTCCGGCATGACCCCCATTGATCATTCATTTCTGTCAAATGTCGGTTTTGATAAAAACAATTCCGCGAATGCTTTGTACTTGAAAACAGAAACCTACGTCCTTTTAAACAAACGATGTAAACGAAAAAAAAAATGCGTAAACAAAATTGTATATTTTTGGAAAGATCGGGGGCAATCCGATTTTTCAATTGTGTAATTTCTCTTCATGTAAATAGAAGGGGATAGCCCATCCGTATATTTTATTGTGACTATATGTGATTCTTATTCTTCTGTTACCCTTTCGTATTAAAGGTAGACTATCACCACTTTAACCTGCCTACTCTAAAATGAGATGATGACTTTGTATAAGACCACAGATTTCATTTTATTTTTTATGGCCGATCGGTTTCGCATTGCTAAATTATTGTCCAGTAGTCCAATATTAGGTATACTCGTATTTCCCGTAAACTCATGAAATTTCTTATTTTTCTTTTATCACGTTCTCGGTTGACGTTTTGCCTCTTTTATTTCATATTATCTGTCTCTTTCTTCCTGTTCTTTTGTTATAATTTAAATGTTATTCTTTTGTTCTCTTACTGTTCGCTTTTTATTTATTTTTTTATATTGTGTTCTCCCTCTGTATGTATGAGTATATATTACCACACACTATTTATTTTTTGTTTGGTTAATTTTTTTCCCTGATAATAAGGTATAAGGCTAAGAGAAACCGGTCGGTAATATAATATTTTAGCCTGAATTCGAACGTATGTTTCGAGGTGTGTATCTTCCTCTGGATTTTCGGTCTGGTTATCTGGTATTTATTATTCCCCATGACGTGAATAAGAGATTGATTGGTTTTTAAATTTTATGTTTCTTGGTTAATAATAAAAGTTTTTTAAACGAGACTGAATATTTTGACATAATATATATAAACATCCTTTTTCTAACATGTTTACAGAAAAAGGGTAAGACCACCGAATTCTGCCTATTCAGTGTACGGGTTGGTCTTTCTCTAATTTAAATGTTACAACATGTTTGTTCGTTATTAAATTAACTAAGCATTTTTAGCATCCCTACTTATTGAAAGGTGTTAATTTTTCAAAAGTCTAGTTTTTTTTATTGAAATGGTGAAAAGACATAAACCAAAATTATGTTAGATTTTTGAGCTAATAGATAAACCAATTGGTTTTTAAACCAAACTAAAGTATTTCCAGCGGAAGTAATACTTAACAGTATGTCTAGAATCAAACATATATTTTGTGTCATCATATTATTGTACATTTAAAATTAAGTCTCATAAAGCACCATTTTAAATTGTTACTTAAGTAGTGGAGGGCTCCCCTATCACTGTCTTATACATAGAAGGTCCTTATATAAACTAGAGCCCTAATCTCATGCGTGCGAGGCTATTTTTTGACAAAGATTACAAAGGATTAAAGATGACGACACTGGAAAACTGAATGAGACACGCTCTAGTAATAATTGCTCGCACGAAATATTAATTTGCTTGGAAAGCTGTGCCGCATGTGTCGAGTATATACCTTTAGTTCTAAGGAGTACATTATAAGGAAGTCTTAACCTAATTCCTGGAATTAGAAGGATAGTTTTAGGAAGGAATAAATGTTGAGTGGAATTTACAATATGCCTTGGTCCCATTCTCAGACATGAAAAACACTTTTATCCTAAACTTAATTTGGAATAAAAAAATGAGGAAAAGCGAACCGAAAAACGACTATTTATATAAATGAGGAACACGAAGGACTGACTTGTAATAGATTTCCTTTTTTCTCTGTTTATTTGAGAATAGTGGTATCATAAAAAAATAAATAAAGCGCTGGCATATCACAGTACACCTTGAAAATCTGTTGTTCTGAATTGATATTCGTCTATTAATGCCACATATCAAAATCAAGTGTCGAACGCATTACACAAAATTCGGATAGTGGTTTGGTTGAAATATATCTCCACCTGGCAATAACCCCGCTATAACGTAGCTTAATATAAATAACGTGTAAATAAACTGGAAAACAGACATGGTAACTAAGGCTAAGTTTTACAGCTGTTTTTAAAGTTTGTTTTAAGATAAACTGTATGCTGAAAACGATCTGTAAACAATTTTAAGCAGTTGCTCTTCGTACGATTTCTGATTTAAATTTATGTCTTACTTATGCCGCGGCAGATATGAATCACATTTCCAAGTATACTGCCAAACCGAGTCTAAACCAGCTAACTAATAAAACTGAAAAATGTTAGTTGAAGAATGAATGATTCAAATGATTCAGATGATTCAAATTATTCAAATCATTCAAATCATTCACATTATTTAAATTATTAAAATTATTAAAGTGATTCAAATGATTCTAATGATTTAAATGATTCAAATGATTCAAATGATTCAAATGATTCAAATGATTCAAATGATTAAAATGATTCAAATGATTCAAATGATTCAAATGATTCAAATGATTCAAATGATTCAAATGATTCAAAGGATTCAAAAGATTCAAATGATTCAAATGATTCAAATGATTAAAAATATTAAAAAGATTTAAATTATTCAAATGATTCAAATGATTCAAATGATTCAAATGATTTGAATAATTCAAATGATTTAAACGATTCAAACAATTCAAACAATTCAAACGATTCAAACGATTCGAACGATTCAAACAATTCAAATTATTCAAACGATTCAAATTACTTAACACTTTTTTCCAGAGGCTAAAACAGTAAAAATACAAATAAAATACTGCAAAGATTATGTTTAGTTTTATACGAACTTTCATCTGCAAAAATAAGAACAAATACCGACCCGGAAAGTCTCTTTTCAATAATGCAGCTGGTAAATAATCACAAAATACGACGAAATGCAAGTACACAAGGTAATCACAACTTAGTTGGCATTCCCAGCACAGCTCTTACGAATATAAAGCGTGTACAATATGTTTTCATCGCACCAGGTTTTAGTTGTTGATAAGTTTTGAGCTAGCTGTTATTCGAACCGTGGACTCGCCATTAATAACTTGCGGCCATCCCCTAAGACAAACAGTCCTGCCTGTGGTCTCGGGTGACTAACAATTCTATCTAAACTTTGAAATTGTATTCCCCGCTAAGCAACAGTGTGGCAGTTCGCAGTACTCGCATGCATCGCTGCATAATGAAGTGCCGAGTTTTGAATACGGATCATGCATTCGATTCCATGTACGAAATGTTACATTCAGTATTTCCGACAATGTACAGATCTCAGACATGTGTATGCAGAAATCACAATGTGCACAGAAATTCAAACAAATTACTTTTAATCTAAATATTTTTTTCATAAGTAAAAAATCTAAGAACACACAAAAACGTGACTAACCTTTACAGTTGTCAAAAACAAACCACTAATCCAAAATGGCTGATAATGCTAACATATGATAAACATATGTGTACCAACATGACAAAAACAAGTCGATAATCGAATGTACACAGCCCGCGAAAATTAAGAATTCACCTTTGAACAAGCCATGTATTTAAGGATATACAAGTCTGAAAATAATCTCGTATACATGACATAATCTGAAGTATTTTGTTTTTGGTAATACTTAAGAGAGAAGTTTATTCATGATATTTATCTAAGACATCGCACATTCTCTCTTATCCGGGGTAACATTAGAACCCCCCTTGGGAGCGTTAGTTTTGAAATTACACGCTTTTACCTATGAATAATTGGATAGTTACCGATTCGAACAGATACTTTTTTTGTGCGCAGACATTTTTTTTTCCAACACAAAAAGTTATCTAAATACCAAGTCATGTTTGTGTTTTCGTTTGTTTTGCACATTTCAACAGGGGATTTCAGCAGTTTCGAGTTATTATTTCACGCGTTGGTTGATAGTTTAATGTTTCCTGTAAACAAAACCAGTTGTGCACTTGATTCTCGGCTCGGGGAATGGCGAGTTACGACGAATTATTTAATACGAATAGGTTGACTTTCAGCTTTGCCCATGAAGTTTACACACCTGAAAGCTATAAAATTCACTAGCCGAAACGACATGAAATTATTGCAATCGTTGGGCTTGTACTCGGGATGCATTCATCAAAAGGATGCAGCATCATTTTACGGACAGTTTTCGTAGCCTAACGACGACCTCCGTAGATGAGCGGTTGAGATCTTTGACTACGAATTCAATTAATTAATATTTTTTATTCAATACATTTGTGATATTTAAAACGATGGAAACTATATTTGCAGCGCGCCCCGGAGTGGTAGATACTCTTAGTATCGCCCTGGTCAAGAAACGTTAATTGAAATGACTTTAGCCGTATTTAGTGACTAAATCTGAACATCAAGGTACTTCCCAACCTTCGTCCTTCCAATCTCCTTCCTTTACCTACTCCTGCAAGCCACACATAATACCCAGATTGGGGATTACATAGTCTCACCAGCTTTTAACAGTACGAACTCTCGTGCGGTATTCACGTAAAAAAAGAAGAAGATAATGATTTAGGCAATAATATATATTTTTAATGGCTTACGCATTTGACATCGATTCGGAAAGTTGCAAGTTCAATTCTACTCTCACGAGTCTCTTTTAAATTTGTTTACTTGTTTATACTCTCTTTTAAAAATTGTATGCCTTTGTAAAAATATTATACATTTTTGTTTTATAATTTTGTCTTTCCTGGAACGAGGTTTCGAAAAATTTCTTGGGAATAATATATTAGTTTTTTTGCATGTATTATACTATCATTTTAATCAGATAAAATAAATTTCCACAGTGGTGCAAGGATATATTGACACAGATTGTTTATGAACATAACATGAGCTTTGTTAGTCAGAGTTCATAAAAGTTAAATGTTTAGTTTGATGAATATAATAATTAACAACACAATCAAAATTAAATCAGCGTATTTCGTAAATGCTTAAGCACATTATAAAATAAATACTCGTATTCGGTAAAAGTCGTATGAATTCCTGATTTTTTGCGATGTTTAGGAATCGCCATTATTTTTTCATCTTTGGCGAGTGCATTCAACCCAAAGAACTGTTTGACTTTGCAAAATCATCATGTTTGATAGTAATAATAAATTGAAATTTATTTCTTCCATTTAATTTAGTGAATTTTCAATCTAAAGGAGATTTATCCTAATATATGTGTAATATTAACCTTTTAAAACATTTTTCTTTTGTGAACTTATTGAATCGTTCTTTGTATGGGTAAACTAACTAAAATTACCACCAAGAAAAAAATGCAAATAAAGAGAACAACTAAGTTATTTCACGATTGATTAAAATTATCTTATCAATACAAACGGAGTGTAAAAAATACAATATATTCAGAAAAGCAGGCTTTAATGAAAGTAAGATGCATCAACTAAAATATCGTATAGTGTCTGTTATAGCGAATACCGCACAAGAGTTTTAACTGCTTCCAACCGTCTAGAGCCAGTGAGACTATGGTATCCCCAATCGGGGTATGTTGTGAGACTGAAGGTAGTGGGGAGGGGAAGGAGATGGTGAAGAGGAAGGTTGGAAAGCACTTGGATATTTATATCTGGTCACCAAACACGGCTTAAGCCATTTCAAGAAAAGTTTCGATTCTGTAAGGTGGTCTTTCACCAGGGCGATACTTAGAATATCTACCACTACAAAAGACAGCAAATAATATGCCTTTAAAAATACAACATGAAACTTCAGCACAAAAACTAGAATATAATATATGATTCTCCGACAAAAATATATAAATGATATTGTAATGATGCCCTTTAGTTATGGACTGGTTAGTACCAAGTACCAAACGGCTAATAGGCATCTCTTCAGTACAGGTGTCAATAATCCATGAATTTATGTTCTACCTTGCATAATATTATTCTTTTGATTGTGTTTGTTATTCATTTACTTTTGAATTATTCATTATTTTTTACTTCATTACTTACTATTGTTAATATTCCAATTAAATAACCACTCATGTAAATATGTTTTAGGCATCATGTCTGTTATATGTACTTAAATAAAATAAAATGAAAAAATAAATCTGAAAAAATATTAGGAAAAGAAAGTGACAAAGAACAAGATTATAATTAACAGAAGTTTTGAACTTTAAAAACATTGTTTTGATAATACTGTATAAAAAAAATAAAAACAAATAATTTTGCACATAATTAAATAATATTATTTCACAAAAAACGATTTATTTCCAACTAGTTTCATCACTATTATGACTTTTTAGGGCACTTTAAAGAAATTTAAATTATTAAGAAAAATAAATATTTAACACAATGTTTCAAATAAATAATAACTAAAAGATCAACTAAATAACACTTTGCAGCAGATAATGTATTATAATACAAACGTGTTACGGTTGTATCTTATAAAAATAAGACTATCACATAAGGTGTGGGAAAAGTTTAAAATTGGTTTTAATCAAATAGAAAAAAACTCTACCGAAAAGAAAACCGAACCGAAAATTCACGAACTCACTTGAAAATATCAGTTTAATGTTTTTGAAATCAGCTAAAAAGCTTTGGATATTACCACGAAGCTCATTCCATGCGATCGGAGACCGGGCCAGCAACACTCTATAGAAAGCTCTATCATAATAGCTAGCTTTACTCGGCCAGGACTTAGTAGCGCTATTTTAGTACCCTGTCAAATACCGAAATTCTGAAGGTATTACTGTAAACGGAATATACAATAAGAACAAACGAACAAAATGTACCGAATTTAATAACATATGTTTCTTCTAAATAGATGCTTTTGTAGTTATGCAAAGGGAAATATAAATAATATAAACAGTTTTATATCGTGCGATGCCTTCCCTCTTCTATAACAAAAGACAAATCCTTAGTCTGTACAAATCGTAAGTACGTCCTACTGTTTAGTTTAGTTACCACCTCTGATCTGGTAATTGAAAAAAACTCCTGGCTCTGTGGAAAAACTTGCTACACGCTGACTAGATTCCTAGGTCTTCACGGAAGAATTGAAATCTTTAGATCATCGACGTTTGGTAAGTTCGCAGTCTTTGTTCTATTGGTATTTCAAAAGAATACGGTTTAAAGAATCAGCATCCTTCCTCTCTTCAGCACCGATGCACAGTAAGGAGATTTTTTTTGTATTTCTTCCCTCTTAAACTATGGGTTTTATCTAGCGATGTAACCGCTCTGTGCGAACCACTTCATTTTGCGGCAGTTCACACTTCACAAAATTTTCGCTGAGCGAATACTTCAATTGTAGTTCTTTGTTCGCTCGCACGATCGCACCAATAGTAATTTACTCTTTTGAAAAATCTCCACACTTTTTTGTAGTGTGAAGTTTGTGAAGCAATGTATAAACTGTGAGCTGATTGAGCACGAAAAAACTATGTACACAACGTAGCAGTCACTCGAGTTCCTAGTTCTTACACTTCACGCTACAATAATTATTACGGTGCGAATTGAGCGATTGAACTGTTACTTAAATCGAAGCGTTCATTTTAAATAACTTGTTGTCAGTGAAGCGGTCACAAAACTTTAAAGTTTTTTCCATCGCTAGTCTTATCATTTCATCAGCACTCAGTTTCAATTTTAGAGTAAATAGAGTGGTATCAATCCAAGGCAGTGTAGTCAGTTTTCGATGATTTTTACCTTGACTTGGTGGATCTGGGCGTGGCTAAGACCAAGGCTAGGGTACTTACACATCCATTCATATCACGTATCGACATAATATTTTTGTTTATTCGTATAACCACTTTTTCACAGTATTGGTATCAACAAAAATATAGCATCTAACCTAAAAAACCGTTAAGTTGTGTCAAGTTTAGTGGCATAGTAAAAAATGTGGGCGGAGTCCCGCTGTGATCCAGGAGCCCAAGATCACTGTGACAGTACGTAGAAGCGGAGTATTATATTTGTTGTCTCTTTCTCTTTAAAACCCGGAGAAAGTGGCTTAGACTCTAAAATTTCGGGTTTATGGCATCCTGTGTCTCATGTATGGAGGAAGACATCTACCAGCACCATTATCTTACACTTTCTTGCTGATTTCAGTCCATTGTAGGCCTGGTACCCTCTCGTACTATTCCTGTATTTGTCATTCCCAGTCCAAACTAACTAATCTTTATTAGTCTTCATATTACAATTAAATTCATAACATCTGTGTACGCAAGGAAGAACGGAATGAGTCAATAAACGCAGATGTTCAGAAAAGCCAAAATAAAATTTAGGAATTTCGTTTTTTGTATGTAATCATGCCATTTAAATAAAAAATAATAGCACCTTAATTTATTTTCTGACACATTTTTTTTGTATAGATATGTATCCTAGGAACAATTCTGTACAGTAAACAACTAACTAACTAACCTAACCATCACGCCGTTTCCACGCAGGGTAGGCAGATAGGACGGACCGCCATACAACTCTATCGTGGCACACACTCCTTGCTTCATTCACATTCATACATCGTTATTCTGACTCCCCGTTTCAAGTATTTGATTTACTTGATCGTGCCATGTCTTCCTCGGGCGTCCTCGACTTTTTCTTCTATTCACATGCGCGTCATGTATTATTTTCACACTACTTTCTTCGTTCATTCGTTCTGCATGTCCAAACCATCTTAGCGTCCCTTTCTTGACCCTATTCATTACTCTTACATCAGCCTTGCATTCTTTCCGGATATCTACATTTTTAATACGGTCATACGTGGTTTTACTGCTCCTACCTCTCAGGGATCTCATTTCCACAGCATTCAGTCTACTTTCATCCTTCCTCTGGAAGACCCAAGCCTCACTGCCATACATCAGGTTTGGAATTATCACTCCATTGTGGACTGCTAACTTAGCTTTTTTGACAACTTCTTATTTGCGCCGACAGCGTTCAGTCCTCCATTAATGGAGTTTCCTGCATTCACCCTTCTTTCTTAACTTAAAACTTTTTCGACTCATTACGTTATTCCTTGCGCACACATAAATATAAAGCACAAATTCATTTAAAAATCCAAATATACCTTTAAAAACGCGATGTATCCTTCTAGAAATTTCACATAATTTTTTCATTCGCAAAAATCTGTCGGTCGAATATTATAGAATGTTTTATTCACCGCAGAAGACCAGAAGCCAAAAATACAGCAATGAATATCATTCTCCGTAATAATCTTTGAATAAAAAGTCTCTCGGTGACTGATGAACGCCCAGTCGCAGAAGGCGGGTGACGCAGCGTCATCGCTGCTTACGCATTCGTACATGCAGAGATGTTCACAAATAAGAGGTGAGAAACTTGTGGAATTTTCCATTGAGGGCATCTTGTGGAAAAAACAAGGATGAATGCTGACTTAGTGATATAAGAATGTGACCAATGAATGAAAAATGGAGGACAGAAAATAATGATATTTGAATTTATTTACACTCGAGACTCTTTTTAAGTATTAAGGATTTAGTTATTTTCGAATACTAAAAGATGACAAACTGAAAACAGATTAATTGAAATAATTCAAAACAGATTACCAAGTGTTATCATAAGTGCGATGATAGCATAATTAAAAAATACGTTATTATATTTCGGGATACATAAAAAGTTCTGTTATTGAGAAGGAAACATTTTTTTGAACGTATTTGACAAATATTACGACAGACGTACTTTCATAATTATATGGAAGTAATCGATGGTCTGATGGGTAGGATGCTCGACTAGCAGTCAGACGGATTGAGTTTGAATTTTATAAGTTGTGCTCAGTGAAAAGGTACACTGTTACTTTATTTTTATCATATTTTTTTAATAAAATATAGGTTTTGTGCATCTCACCTTATGTAGTTTATATTTCAAACTAATGCTTTATTAGGAAATTTGTGTTTACGTTGTTTTATTGTAATACGCATAACACAGGTTTAACTCAAAAACGTACATTTATTTCGTGTTTCTTGAGTCCCAACTGCTTCCAACCGTCTAGAGCCAGTGAGACCATGATATTCCCGATTAGGGTATGTTGTGAGGTTGAAGGTAATAATGGAGAGGAAGGAAATAGAGAAAAGGAAGGTCGGGAAGTACATGGCTATTCAGATCTGGTCACCAAACACGGCTACAGCCATTTCAAGCAACGTTTTGATTCTGAATGGTAGTCTTTCACCAAGGTGATACTTTACGTCCTACCATTCGACCACGCAGACCGTCGATTGTGTTTGTGTATCTTTATTCTAGTGTGTTTATATTATAAGATCGAACTGTCTAACATCCTTCGGATGGCGTAACAGCTGTCTTGTAGAAAAATAACTGTACTTAACATATGTCTACTGGTATCCATATACTCATTGTCACAACATATTTATTGTTTATTTGTTACTTGTTACATGTACACTGTTTACTTATAATACTTGAATATTAATGTTTTAAGTACTAACGTGTTAACTGTCCCCCATCTTATTTCCTTTTTTTTGATTTAAAAATGAATTCATACTTTTCATCTGGATTTTTATACCCTTAGCTTCTGATAAATGGTTTTTTAAATAGGTTAATCGACACGTGCACTGTTATACCCATATCTGAACCTTTTCTATCATGATTTATGATGACGATCATGATTTTAGATAGTTTTAATTTGTATACATATTATTTATCATTTTCTCCTTGTTGGTTAGTCTTATAAGCTTAATTAATTTAGTATGAAGCGTACATGAGGTATAATATATCACAAAACTGCGCTATATAAGTTCACTGTTATTATCATACGAGTATCCTTAAAAAATCGTTTAACAGATAAACTACAACTTTTTCGAATACGTCTTAAGCGCGTATTAAATTTAACGGTTTTCGGTCAATTTATATGCAAAGTTCGAAAGATTTTAGTATCGATGGTTTATGCTGAGCAGTTTCGACCGGAAAATGTTCCCAGAAACAGTTCAGTTAGTTGCATAAGACATCGCCAGTCGAATATTTACAACTGAGATTTGGCTTCGGGCCAGGAAATATACATATTAAGTACGAAATATGTTATGTATCGCAGCTATAAGCTACAAGTGTGTGTGTGAGAGTATAATTTACTGGGATCGAAATACATCGTTTGTCGCTCAAAATCAAACCGCCAATTATCATTTAGGACGTGCGGAAAACATCGGAGACTCGATCGATTTTATTTGCGATAATTATTTTCAAATTTATTTTCTGATGTATTTTAGTACGACAGCGACTAAATCTTTAGATTTTAGAAAGAAAAAACATTACACGTGTTCAAGGAAAAAGCTTATGAATTTATCTATTGGTCTATATTGAACATCGTTTCCAGATAGAAAGCGTTTTTGTAAATTCATTTATGTGTTGGATTATTCACTTTGATATAACGTTTGAATCTCGGTGAGTTTTTTGTTTTTGTTTTAATTATATTCAAGATCTCAGAGAGGATGGTTAAATTGAATGAGTTCCATACAATACATTGAAAAATACAGGTTTCTTCAGTGATAATGTTGTTACGATAAATATAAAATGAAATAAAGATATAGTTATAAAAAAAAATAAATATAATAATAGCACTAGAAATAAAGAAAGAAATTCCAATTATTAGTCATATTCATAATAATCAGTGAAATTAGTCCAATATTAGGTATATTTCCCATGAATTCGTAAAATTTCTCAGTATTCTTTTATCATCATCTCAGTTGACGTTTTGCCTCTTTCATTTCATGATATCTGTCTCTTTTCTCTGTTCCTTTGTTATAATTAAAATGTTTTTTGTTTTTGTTTTCTTACTGCTCTCTTTTTTATTTTATATTGTGTTTTCTCTGTATTCTCTATTGTACCACACATCAATCATTATTGCAGCATTTTATTATTAGCCAATGATGAATATGTGAAAGAAATGACATTACTACGAAATAGAGCTATGATAATTATATTGAATAAAGATAGATATACAAAAATCAAGGAAATGTTAAATGGCTAAATATCTTTTACAAATTATTAACTTCAACACTATATCGAACAATAAACAACAAACTTAATAATTAATACTAATTGTTATTATAAAACATGGGAAACTTAAAAACTCCAATTTTGTTCTACAAAATAAAATTTAAAACAATAAATAATAATAAATACTTATACATATATTGAAGGTAGAAAAATAAAAATACAAGTACCTTCGTTTTGAGACATAAATAATTGAGTCCACTGTTTGTAAAAAGGACACTGCAAGAAGTCAGAAGCAATGCTGCTATCACAATAGTGTTTTCGCTCGTGGCTATTCTTGTCCTGTAGTTGGCGATACGTTTACTTATTTAAGGCTCTGAATCCGAGAACTCACCCTTCACAAAACTTTTCTGACACACTGCAGTACCAGGAAAGCCAGAAAAACACCCGGAACAAATTATTGCACTGTACCTCCACTCTTTTTAATGTCGCTTTGCTGTCGCTAAGTTCGTTCACAGTTCCGATGCAGCCAGCGCCGAATCCACCATACGTTCAAACTGTGCAAAAAAACACAGGCGCCATCTCTGAAGGGGCGCCGTGAAAATTTATTAAAATTAACTAACAATAATCCCTTAAACCTATAATCTAAAATTACCTAAATCGTTTAAAAATGATTTGAATCGTTTTCTATTGCGCTGGAAACATCGCTGTGCATTCAAAGGCTATCGAAAATGTGTGGAATAAAGTTTTTTGTGAGACAATTTTTTGGCAATTTGCATAACTGTCATTTGGACGTAAAGTCTGTTTTACTA
Source organism: Drusus annulatus (assembly GCA_022651775.1). Lineage (NCBI taxonomy): Eukaryota > Metazoa > Arthropoda > Insecta > Trichoptera > Limnephilidae > Drusus > Drusus annulatus. The sequence goes on along the minus strand of JAGWCC010000474.1, from coordinate 340,389 downwards.
AGGTGTGTCGTACGTTAACATTAATCAGCACGCCCGTTAACCAGTCCTGCTCCAATGTATACAGGCTGGTACAATACGTTTTAAAAAGTTACCGTTTTGCTTCTCGGCTACATTTGTTTAACCTTCGAGCGAATAAGTTTACTTTAACATGCAACCGATGCTGATCTAATTGCCCCTTTGTAGTAAGCAGTTACTTGTTGTTTAACTGACCGTCATATTTGCTATCACCACAAATCGATAATCAGAGTCAATTGTAATAATCGCCGATTTTCGGCGTTTCAGGGTTAGGTTAATTTTCAATGACCGGTTACGCTTGACGGTTAGCCAAACGACTGACCGAACAACCTAACATAAAATATGACCAACAGATTTTCAGTGAAAAGTCACACATCTGACCTCAAACATAATATATGATTTATTCCTGAAAATAAAGAAATTATTTAAAAATTGCCAAAAACATTTCAATTTTGGGAAAAATAAGAAGATTCCTAAATACAGTAATGCAATCATTGTACCATGCATCAATGCCAATGATGTATTTGTGCAATAAATGATATTACTACGAAATAGAGCTATGATATATTGAAGAAAGATAAATAAACAAAAGTCAAAGAAAAGTTAAAGAAGTTAAATATCTTTTTATTAAAACGAATTCGCTACTTCACCACTATATTCTTGGTCTACAAAAAAATTAATGGGCATATTTCGTCTGAATTTCTGAGAATAATCGAAAACTTCCAGCACAGGCACAAATATGAAACGAGGAAATAAACCAAATAAAATTACCTTTCAAGAAAAAACTGACAAAGTCAAAATTCATTGATGTGCGGAGCTATAAAGGATATTTGACGAATAACCAAATGATATTAAATCAGAAGAAAATATGAAAACAATTAAAATTAAGCCAAGAAAATATGTAAGAATTTATGTTAAGGAATATTAATTTAAGGGTTGTGTTAGAACCTCAGGGTAAGAATATATAATATGATGAGTGAACTAAATATTTTTACCCAACCTATAAAAATGTACGAAAAATCACTTTCTCCGGGACTTTACGTCGTTAACCATGAGAGAGAAAGAGACAAGACAAGTTCTCACATAATCTAGCACCAACATTCACTATGTAAGCATGTTATTCGTCTCCCGTGTCTCCGATGACTCCGCCCACTACGTTTTGTTATAAGACATAACAGGACAAAACTCAAAGGTTTTTCAGGTTATTTCCTATATTTTTGTTGAAAACAATACTGTGAAAAAGTGGTTGTACAAATAAACAAAAACATTTTGTCAACATGAGCTGTGAATGGATGTATAAATACTCTAGCCCTAGCCCTAGCCCTAGCCCTAGCCCTAGCCCTAGCCACGCCCGAGTCAGGCGAAAATCATCAATACTGACTACAGAAGCGCTTTGTCTTGTAGATTATTGCTCTGAGGTTAAAAAATATGTATTATTATTTAGGTATGCACTAAAAAAAAAAAACAGAATAAATGATATAAGAATACGAGAAAAGTCTAGATAAAGTCACACACAATGGAAAAGACACAGAAAATATATTTCAGAACTCCATTACCATAACGTTAGACATCCTGCGATTGGGACATCTCTCGATTTTTGGCCACATATATGTGGTATTGAATGCCATTCGCTCAAGTTGCTCTCATTGACCTGATTGATTTCATAACGCGAAATAAAATGCATTTTGATGATTTTACGAACGGATCATTTCCACCTTCATCATCACCTTTCTTTCCCCACTCCCTTAAGCATCACAACATACCCTAATTAAGGATGCCATAGTCCACGTTCGGGATATTGTAACTCTTGTGTAGCGTTCAATTAAGAAAAATGAACAAGTGCTTTATTCTGGAGCCTCCGAAGGTTGCCTCACTTCAAACTTTTACACTCGCGTGTACTTTTCTACCCCTCACGCGATGTAGGTGACAAAACTCAACGAACACGCAAACCTACTATCAACGCTTCAAAAGCATCGACACTCTTAGTCGGGCAATGCAACTTCTTTTCAATAAGTAATCTTGTACTGAAGCGAGCTAAGTTTTTGAAAAGCTGGTACCAATTTGTTTTTCTTTCTAGTTTTAAGTTTTATTGTGAGCTATTTTTAATCAGGACTTTTATGTGCCTTTCAAATTTTATCGCCATTTTCTTCACCTCTCTATTATATTCAGCCTCACAACATACCCCTATTGGGGTTGCCATAGTCTCACTGGCTCTAAACGGTTGGGAGCAGTTAAGAGTCTTGTGTGGTATTCACCGTAAAAAAAGAGCGTCAAATCCTTGGTTCTGGACCCAGGGTCGCAAACTTGCACATAGTAACAAACTACTACTTTTCATATCACAGTGGTGATAGACCGCCATTCAGAACAGGAAAATAGCTAGAAATTGCTTTGGCTTTGATTATTATCATTCTTTATATATGCCGGTAGAAATGATGAGAGATTGGCTGAGGTGGTTAGTATGCATCGTTCCTTCTTTCTCCTGGTATCAGAATTTTGACGGCCTCCATGGTCGAGTGGTAAGATGCTCGACTACGAATCCAAAGGTCGCGGGTTCAAACCCGGCGCGCGCCAATAACTTTTATTTAATTAATATGTGTCATAACACATTTAATTCATATAAAAATAATAACAAGTATATTTGCGGCACGTTCCAGAGTGGTAGATACTCTAAGTATCGCCCTGGTGAAAGACCACCATTCAGAATCGAAACGTTGCTTGAAATGGCTTAAGCCGTGTTTGGTGACCAGATCTGAATAGCCAAGTACTTCCCAACCTTTCTCTTCCCGATCTCCTTCCCCTCCCCACTACCTTCAGCCTCACAACATACCCAATTTGGGGATGCCATAGTCTCACTGGCTCTAGACGGTTGGGAGCAGTTGAGACTCTTGTGCGGTATTCACGTAAAAAAAAAAAAAATACAAATCTGTGGAAATGGATGTGCTTTCCAACCTTCTTCTTACTCGTCTTCTTCCTAAACCACTTCCTTCAGCCTCACAACATTCTCCAAATAGGGATGCCAAAGTTTCGCTGGCTCTGAACAGTTAGAACTCCTATGCGGTATCACAAAAGTTTTGAAATTATAAAAAATACAAGAAAAAGATATACGCCAGGAATTTGCGGAGAAAACAGACAGCTTTACCGCATCAGGAACATATCAACATATCACCACATCACATTTCTCAGATGTGAAAGCAGAGTGTAGGTGGTTTTTTTTTAGAATTTCGTTTTCGTACGATAATTCTGCAACGGCTGCTTTGAAAGTTAATGAGTTGAAAAACCTCAAAGTTATAAACAACAATTTCTTGCGCTCATCAAAACGCTCGAGAGGACATTAGGTCAATGACCCCGGCTGGTTGCCAAATTAATGTTTGTTCTCTCCTCTTGAAAAGTTTGTATGATGCAATGCCAGGGAAATCCGCTCAGTAAGCGATTAAATTCACTCAATACCTCCTATTATTGTTTCGATAGCCGTGCATAAACATACATATTTCAATACTTAAAGTGATAAAATGTTAAAACGAATAACTTTTTTTGTACATTCAAAAGATTTGTGCTGTGTTATTTTTACTGCACCAATAAAATGGCAATTTGATCTGATGGCGAAATATTGTAAAAGATTAATAATTGTTTTCTAATTAATGCAAAAAATGCTAGATCTATTGAAACCATAGAAAAAATTTCATTTTGGTTTGAATATTTTTCTTTTTTTTTCCTGTAGGTTTTATTTTATTTTTTATGACCAATCAGTGAAACCGGTCGGTCATAAAACATAAATTAAATCTGTGGTCTCATGCAAAGTTAATATTTCATTTTCATTTTTTATCATTTTGAAGATTATTAACTGAGGGTTCAAAACCCGCCAAGATACAAATAAAAATGTAAATATAGGCGCAAGAAAGGCACAAAGGCTGAAGAACCATTTTGGGAATTTTACACCAGAGCACTTTGTTTTACAATAAAATTCTTAAGTCTTCAGTACCTGCTTGAATTTTGAAAAAAAAGTTATCTTAGGTAATTCAATGCTCTCACTGAGTTGCCTGAAACGAAAAAAAGGTAAAAACGTCTCAAAGTCGTGTCGCTTAAGTCAAGCCTTCTTCCAAATGGTAAATATATTTAAGATGGCTGAAGGGCCACAAAAATCTTCAGAATCAAACGAGGGTTAGAGCATTCGATGCAAAAAAGAACGGGTAAAAACTTGATTTTTTTATTAAAGTGTCGCTCAAGTCCTTTTGCATTTCCAGTCGATATGCGAATAATCATTTTAGTTTTTTTTTTACAAAAAAATACTAAAGTACATTTACATTTCGTTCTAGGGTGGATATTACTTGAGTTTCAACAAAGGAGTTGCGTAAAATGCCTTTAACTGTGTATAATTAATAGATGTGAGAACTTAGGTGCTTTCCAAACTTTTATTCTCCTCTGCCATTTCCTTCCACCAATTGTGGGTATAATAGTCCCACTGGTAGTGCAATAAATAACTCTGCCATTAAAATTTCGGTCAGTTTGATATTCGATATGCATTTTTCTCACTAATCGTATTCAATTAATATGCAGTACAATATTTTATTTACACTGGTTACCATTAACAAACAAAAGCTACGGATGTATATCTTTTAATCTCTGCAACCTCTTCAGAATACGAACCCAAAATAAATAGCAAAAACAGTGGCGCATCGATACATTGTACTCGGCTATTTAATTTAGCAGTTCGGTTTTATGTGTACAAAGCGGCGCGGCGTGGGTGAATAAAATTCGCATAAAATTACAAATTCAGCGGGTAACATCCTCGCTGGGTGTCGAATGATACCGATAAATAGGAAATCGACGCGTGGCCAGTCCATCTGATATCGCCGCTAGATGGCGACACGTGTCGGGAACAGCGCCCCCTGATTTGTCGGCGGAGAAGCTCGCGGGTGCATAAATAGGTGCGTGTCTCGGCTATTCAAATGTTTTATCTCCCCCGAATTATCAGAAATGGGAACAAATTATTATAACAAAAGTTCAGCAAGGCTGAAGATTACATTTGAATTATAAATAATCAATTCGAAGCTCGATTCTTCTCCCTGTCGACATTTTTTTATTTGAATTTGATCTTTATTCCCTGCTTTCTTATTAAGGATTCTTAGTACCTATATAAGTTTTTTTTCCTATATTTCGTCACTTTTTATGAGTACCTAATTTAAAGGTTAAAAGATGTCAATTGAACTTAAATACTTCTCTCGTATGACAAGGGATGAAATGACTGAGAATGGATTCCAGAAGTGAGGTGTCACTAAATAATGTATAAATTTGCACATAGAGCGGAAAATACTCGTCCAGGTGAATAGACTATCTCAAACCCCAAACCCCAAACAGCTTTAGCTATTTTTAATGACCAAATCAGACTAGTCTGGTACTTCCCAACCTTCAATTAAAGCCTCCTTTTCACCTCCACCATTTTGATCAGCTTCAACAACAACCTTATGAAGCATCCTTAAGAAGGCGTAAAGTCAAGTGGGGTTTCCTTTATTCTCATACTTTCCCCTTATGCTTTTCGGGTCACGGTCTATCGCTTCAAAAAGACGTCTCCAAGCATCCTTTTCCTGGGTTAATTCAAAGGTTTTTGTCCATTGGAGGCTCAGCTTGTCTTAGCACAGCTTTTGGGGCTGCTTTTCTCAACGGTGCATATTGTGTTTCTCAATTATAGATCCTACTGTTATAATATTTATAATCTGCTGCAAATAAAAAGGCATTACAATCAGAAGTAGTGGCGCGCACAAAAGCTTTTGACCAGGGTAAACGGTAGAAACAGGGGATGAATTGATAATAGCGGTGATAGGTACCAACAAATAAAAGCACTGTCTTAAACACTAACAAAAATACTAACACGCTGTTTGATCGGGCTACATATTACATATTTTATGTAGTCTAGTGAACATCGAATAATCTAATATGACGTTGGCGGCGTTTGAGCATGTGTAGTAACTGCTTTTGACACGTTATAGTGGGAGGGTTGATGAAGCGCTCGCAGCAGTGTGATTAGCTAAATTAGCTAACTGTAGATTTTTTTTTCAATATTTTCATATCATATCAGAAGCGTACGTTAAATATTAGGTAACACCCGTTGAAAGGGTTGAATATAAATTCCCAATCCACCCCTATTGCGAGGCATGGATTTGATTCGCCCAATGTACACCGTACACAACACCAATTTGTTGACAGACCTCACAGCCTCGGACCCTCGGAGCTTAAGATAGTTGATGCTTGTATTGTGTACCGAGTTGAAAGATGAATCCCCGATATTCAAGCCTGTCACGAATCCTTTACAAGAGGAGACAATGTAAACAATAAGCTGCAAGCCTTGGCTTAGGCCCTCGAGCCTTCTATCTGGTCCATGGGACCCACACGGGTATGGTATACAACTATAAGACACTTATAAAACAATAAAAAAATAAATCTACCTTATCTATTAGATTAGTTTTAAATTTTTAAAATAAAATGTAAATAAAACTTAAGCAGCATTCGAAGTGATATTTTTAACATCTTAAAATAATTTTCGATTCAGCAAGAAATTGCATCATTTAATTACTTTGTCACGGCCTCAGTAGTCGAGTGGTTAAGATCTTCGTCTGCAAATCCAGAGGTTGCGGGTTCAAATCCAGGCTTTCGCAATAAAATTTTATTTATTTAATTTGTATTTTTTCACAACTCTTTAAAAAATATATACATATATAAAAATATTATTTCCGGCACGTTCCAGTGTTATAAATACTCATAGTATCGCCATGGTGAAAGACCACCATTCAGAATCGAAAAGTTGCTTGAAATGGCTTTAGCCGTGTTTGGTGACCAGATCTGAATATCCAGGTACTTTCCAATCTTCCTCTTCCCCATCTCCTTCCCCTCTCCATTACCTACAGACTCAAATCATTCCCTAATTGGAACCTTTAGACGGTTGAGAGCAGTTGAGACTTTAGTGCCGTATACATACAAATGATTATTTTTTAAATGCTTACATTTATTATGTACTGAATCTAAGAAATACGTTTGAAATTCAACTGAAATTGCATATCTTGCAACATGGAAACTAATACATCACGAAGCATCAACTTTTTAAACCAAGTTTAAACACATTATTTTAACCACGCACAAAATTTGTGGTTTTGGTAATATACAGTTTGATTATGGGTAGACAAGGAACCGAGCAAGAATTAATCCATGTGTGTAAAGTTTCATAAACAAAAATACACCGCATGCTAAGTTTATTCAGAAATCACGTATGTTTCAATAAGTCGTTAAAGCACTTATGAAACATGTGCATTCTCAGTGAATAGAATGCGTTAAAAATACGGAAGTTAATTATTTTCGAATTTCTTCAAAAGGTATTTTTTATTTTTGTCATTACTTCATAAAAATATTATGTACTCGTATGTGCTGTTCTGTTTCTGTTGTTTTTTTCCCATTCCGTGTTAGGTTTTTTTTTATATTGGACAATGGTCCGTTAGTATATAAAAAAATAAAATTGGCCCAACTGCGCGGAGTCAGTAATTCTAGGAAATGTTACAAACAGAGGCGGCTCGTGACTTTTTAGTGTGCTATTGTGTGAAGATTGAAAATACAACGTTATTGATATTGATGTAGCCGAAAAAAAATCTAATTTTTTGATTGTATTAAAATTTTCATGATTTTTCTATTTTTTGGTGGTGCATTGCACGGATTGCTGAAATATCTTCAAACAAAATATTGAAATTTTGAAAAATAAATAAAAATCGTTTTCGGCCACAACGACATCCATAGAAAGTTTTTTTCAAAGTAAGCACTCTAGTATACTAAAAAAAACACCAGCTGCCACTAATTATAAGGCGAAAAGGTAAGGTTAATAAGAAGAAATAAAAATAAAAACATAATGTGACTTTACATCATTTTTGATAAATTTTGTGATGGTGTGACTGTGCTTTATCATATGGAACATAGGTAGTATAATTAATAATTTGTAACCCGTATGTATACGCTTTCAAAGGGAGGGATGTACAGTATATTTCGTTCATCGATGATTTTGACGTCATAATCTCTTTGAATTGGATTGTACATCGATTCATCATCGTCCTAAAATCGGCGAATTCAACCTATTCTGAGAAATCCATCGAGGTCAGTTTAGCCCGACCTATCCAACCAACCTATATCTCCGGGCCCAGGACGAAGAAATTAAATACTACTAATCACGGAAGATCAGAGATAGATTGCGGCGATTAGGGACCCGGCCTTTGATGCCAAAATGGTGGAATATTGCGGAGATTTGATCAAAGCGAGGCTGTAACATTCGGCAGGACTAGCGGGGAGACTAGAGAGGCAGAAATCTGCAGTATGAACTATTGATATCTACACAAAACAAAGCTTATATTGCAGTAAATTCTCTACCAGCTAGTATCCAGATGCAACCTAAACAAACGCTGTTCGTGAAATTGAAAAATGGCTGTATAGCAGTTGTAAAAACCGGCAGATAAATTAATAAATCAAAAATAGAGATAGGTACCGACGAATTTCACTGACTGCTATTGTATTTGTTATGCAAAAGCACTGCCTTAGACACTAACAAAGATATTAACATAAACGAGCCACTCAAGCGCGCAACAGCTCACAGCATACATATTTTGTGTGGTCTAGTGAACATAGAATAATCTACTCTGACGTTGACGGCGTTTGAGCATATGTAGTTACTGCTTAGGACACGTTATGGTAGATCGGTGTGGCGCGCGGTGCGACTAGCTAAATTTCGAGTCAACTGTAGTTTTATTTGTTGCAATAATTTCATACAATTCATCCAATATTATACATATTTGTATGCAAAAAGTCAGGGTGGGCAGTACTTATGTGCTTATATAGAGTGCACGCCTCTTCTATCTATTAAAAATATCTTCATGTCTGAGGTGATATTTAAAAAAAGTTATGATTATTTTTTTGTTAGTATGAAAGAAGTTGACACAATTGAAAAAAAAATCTTCTTGAATACTCATCGACGGGATAATATTGACTTCGTCATTTTATTCGACTACTAAGCGGTTAGTCTACGAAAGTTGCGGATGGAGGTTCTTTATTAGCTGTTATTTTTGATATTTTAGCACACCTTTTGCCTAAAGTTATCAACATAAATAAGATCAAAGTGTTCCAGTTGACGAAATTGTTCAATTCAAGCACTCATATTAGCAATACAGAGCAGAAAGTAGGACTTAAATCATAAGACCAAAAATTTTGACATTTTTAAGCTTTCCGTATCTGAAAGAAAAAAAACGAACCCATGGGGTGTGATAAGTACTATTACATTTTTTTGATTTCATGCCATTACAGTTTTGTCAATTTTGACAGTAACGTGCACAAAAACGCCTAAATAATATTCCATTCCAAGTACAGATCCAAATCGTTCACCATCAATGCTCACTCTACAGAAAATTTTGACGGCCTGCTTGGTCGAGTTGAAAGTCGCTCGACTACGAATCCAGAGGTGGCGGATTCAAACCCAGCGTGCGCAATTTTTTATTTATGTAATTAACATGTGTTATTTCACATATAATTCACACAAAATAATATTTAATATATTTGCGGCACGTTCCATAGTAACATTCCATTCACTGGTAAAAGACCACCATTCAGAATTGAAATGTTGCTTGAAATGGCTTTAACCGTATTTGGTGACCATATCTGAATAGCTAGGTACTTACTAACTTTCCTATTACCCATCTCCTTCTCCTCTCCACTACTTTCAACCTCACAACATACCCCATTTGAGAATGCCATAGTCTCACTGGCTCTAAACGGTTGGGAGCAGTTGGAACTCTAGTGCAGTATTTACTATAAAAAAATGTAAGTAATAACAGTAATTAGCGCATTTTTTTACTAAAATCACAGCCAACATATTGAATAAGAGCACAGTTATTCTCGTAATACGCGTCACAGAGCACCAGTTATTTGAATAATTACGACTGTCAAGAAAATATGTCAACCTTTTTTGAAATGCAGCAATAGTAGTGCCAACAATTTCATTAAACTTATGATTCAGCTCGATGTGACACGCATTGTTCATGCTACCCCGGTAATACTTTAAAATACTTGTTAATTGTTTTTTCTATTTATTCTGGCAAGTTTGCAGTTTACATCATCAGGGCAAATATTGAACACAAACATGTCCGAAAAGTTGTCACAAGATCGAGGAGGAATCCTAACATGGATGAATAGTCTAAACACTTCGAAAAATATTTAATATTGGCCGTGGAAATCTCAAATCATAGCTACCTAAGGAATCGTTTTGATAATGTAGTCTTAAGGAATTTTCCCAACAAGCCTTCCATTGACATGCTTAGTGTAACCTTAAGTGACCAGTTAAGGCACGGGGGCTTCGTCGAAGCCAGAGTTAAATTAGCCTCTCAGAAGTTGGGTGTACTTTACAGGGCCCGCAGATACTTCAGTGGTACATAACTGCTAACTTATAAATCGCAATCGCGCCCCACTGTTGAATTTGGAAGTCGTATCTGGTCTGGAGCCCCTAAATACCTGAAAAAAACCTTTAACTCTGTGCAGAAATGAGCGGTCCGCTTGATAGATTCTCCTATCTTGACAAACGGATTGCAATCTTTGGAACACAGACGTCAGCTGGGTATGCTGTCTTTGTTCTACCGGTATTTCAATGAAAGATGCTCCGAGAAGATGCTGCGTCATTGATCCTTCGGCACCGGTCGGGAAACTCGCCAAACGCGCGCCCAATATTTGTACAGGGTTATTATTTGAAACATGAGAATGAGTCGCTTTTACAACTCGTTCATTCAACAGCTCGGCTGTGAAACAATTTGCCAGCCTCTGTGATTCCTCCTTCCTTCAACATGGGCCTCTTTAAAACCTAGGTCCACTCCTTCGTTTTCTCAGAAAAACCCTCCACATAGTATCCTCAAAGATGACATAAGACCTGAAGGAAATCATTTCCCTCGAGGCTTTCTGTGCGGAATTAATGTTTAAAAAAAAACCTTTCTATGCTCGTCATGTGACAACAAGACCGTTATTGAATGTAACGTCCAACGTACCGACGACCAATGACGTTACATATATAGACACGTTATAGCCTTAGAATATTAACACGAAATGTGGCAAGCAAAACACACATGTTAGCAGTAAATTCATCATTCAAATATCGGTCATGTATGACAAAGATAGACATTCATAGAATATATGTGTATGAACGAAACAGATCCACGAAGTTAGGACCGCGTTCCATGCTTGCTTCTAATGTTGAAACGACCTCAAGCGACGCGTGACCGTTTAGTACTAAATCGGCTTAAACACCGATCACACCAACTGGCGTAATTATTGCTTGCCACTTTGAGAGCGCTACAAAGTGTCTATATATATGTAACGTCATTGCCGACAACCACAAATATTGAAATTAATTTTTAATAGTGCAATTATTATGGAGAAAAAATAGTAAAAGACAAACGATAATATTACAAATTTAACACTAACGTATTAAAATATATAATTTATAACTAAGTGAGTTACAAAGCACCATTTAGCAAAAATGTATAAAAACGAAATTGTATTTACTAACCCATTAACCCACTTTAAAAAATTGTGTACGTAAAGTAAATAAACTACTGAGTGCGACATAGAATGAAAAATGACACATTAATAATATTTCAACATTATTCACGTACCCATAATAAATTTGCAAACTGACAAGTTATTTGAAATATGTAAGCTACATTAAGAAGTCAGAATATATCATAATTCTATATAAAATTATTATTTAAATTTATCTTACTATGTTATTTAATGGTTTGTTGGATCATTAATTACACTTCTCACCATTATAACTCACCACTAAAAAAAATATGTAATTTCTCCTTTTTTTACGTGAATATCGCACAAGAGTCTCAACTGCTCCCAACCGTCTTAGAGCCAGTGAGACTATAGCATCCCCAATAGGGGTATGTTGTGAAGGTAAAAGTACCGGGGAGGGGAAGGAGATGTGGAAGGGGAAGGTTAGGAAGTACCTGGCTAAGGTCACCAAACACGGCTAAATCCATTTCAAGCAACGTATCAATTCTGAATGGTGGTCTTTCACCAAGGCGATACTTAGAGTATCTACCACACTGGAACGTGTCGCAAATAAACTAATACACATTTTTTTAATATTAATTAAATGTGTTATGATACACATTAATAAAATACAGAGTTATTGGCGTACGTCGGGTTTGAACCCGCGACTTTTGGATTCGTACTCAAGCGTCTTACCACTTGACTAAGTAGACCGTCAATTATGCGACATAACAGGACATAACTCAACGGTTTTTTTAGATTATATCCAATATTTTTTATAACAATTCTGTGAAAAAGAAGGTATTCAAAACAAAAACATTGTGTAACCATGTGCTATTAATGGATGGATAAATACCCCAGCCCTAGCCACTTCCGAGTCAGGAAACAATCATCAATCCTGACACTAGCTGCTTCCTCCTGGTATATTATTACTCTGAGATTGGTAAACATCTCAAATTTAATTAAAGTGTTCCAGTACAATTCTAAAGATTAATTTCCCGATAAGGTGAATGAATTCTTAGAAGTGGGGTTGTTGCCGATCTCGGGGGTGGAACGAGATTGCAATGCGTGCTCTAAATGCATTCAGACTGCATCGGAATAATTGCCGATAAAATATTAAAGCAACTCCCCCGGCACTGCAGTTCCTGGGAGATAGGCTAATTCGATTCGCATCGGCCAACAAAAGGGGGAGAAGGAGGAATAAGGAAGATAGGGTATCTCTTATTGAGGAAGCCATTTGTTTAATGGTACCTTACATATGTTCAATTACCTTACATATCACAATATTACCATTAAGTGGCACTCTAAAATGCAATGTGAACTAATCGGTATTTAAACGTTATCAACAAAAAATGTCGATTGATGAATTATTGTATTTTGTTTTAACATCACTATTTATTAAAAAAAATGATGCTGACTAAATTTCGCTTTTACCCCCAGAGCAATAATTTATCAGAAGGGAGCGCTAGTGAAGTCAGGATTGATGATTTTTTCCTGACTGGGTCGTGGCTAGGGCTAGGGCTAGGGTATTTATACATCCATTCATAGCAAACGTCGACATAATGTTTTTGTTTATTTGTGTAAAAACCTTTTCACAGTATTGCTATAAACAAAAATGTAGAATATAACCTAAAACAACCGTTGAGGTGTGTCGCAAAACAAAAAGTAGTGGGTGGAGTCGCCGGAGACTCGAGACACGGAAAACATGCTTATAGACATTAAAAATGGTGATATATTGTGTGAGAACTTGTCCTATCTCTTTTTCTCTCACGGTTTACGACGTGAAAACCTGGAGAAAGTGATTTATCGTAAATTTGTACAGGTTGGGTAAAAATATTTAGCTCTCTTTACATATATATTCTTGCTCTGAGTTCTTACCCGAGCCACCAAAATATATACATGTTTAAATATGAATCCGCATAAGAGTCTCAACTGTCTGGAGCCAGTGGGACTACGCCATCCCCAATTGAGGGTATGTTGTTAAGCTGAGGGTAGTGGGGAGGAGAAGAGGATGTGGAATAGGAAGGCTAAGAAGTACCTGGCTGTACAGATATGTTCATCAAACACGGTTAAAGCTATATCAAGTAACGTTTAGATTCTGAAAGGTGGTCTTTCACCAGGGTGATACTTAGAGTATATACAGCTCTGGAACGTGCCGAAAATATACTATGTATAACATATCCGTAAAAAGCATTTGCTTTGTGGTTTGCGAGTTTTATTATTGTCCCGACGAAGGAAGGGTGCTTCTGAAACCGCTCGATAAAAATACTAAATCAATGTTTTAAAATAAATTGACTTTTAATATTATACCATAAATTATTTAATAAGACTTAAATGTTAAATATAACCTATTAATTAAATGAAATTGTACCTGATACACGATTTAAACTCCTTTAAATCCTGCGGGTAATGAAATCCCATCTCATCACACAAATCTAAAAAAAACGATTTTTTTAAGAAATGAATTGACAAATACATAGTCTTCACAATCTTGAATGACAGAAAAATCTTTATGCACCCGGCTTTATTGAGTTCGAACATTGTTTATCCGGAATATTTTTTCTTGTTTAACAATTGCAAAATATGCTACAAGCAACATGGATTATTTAAAAAATGTTTTTAGAGTCATCTAGGATAACCCAATTCTCAAAAAGTCTCGATAGAAATGAAATTGTGACCTAAAGTATACATTTTTAGATAGTTACTTGGACCTATAAATTCTATAAAAGAGGTGCTGTACAAATATTTATAACGTCATTTTCGCTACTTCAAACAGTTTTTTTTATAGTTAATTTATAATTTTTATTTTTTTATTTCGTAAGTATTGAAAAAAGTTTTATGAAAATCTTTAATGGTGTGTTTTTGTTTCAGTATGGAGTACCCGACGATGCCCAACCCCGCCCATAGGAACACCGTCTTCAGCCCTACGAGGTTTGACAAGTTGGACATGGGGGACCTGAGAAGTCCAGTGAGTATCTGTTTGCAAGATGGGGCTATGAATCAAATATTCATCGCTTTCCTTTGTCTATCTTTGTTTTATAGTTCGATGTATTTTTGTTACACCCAAAAGAAATGATCTCCAACGGTGCAAACATTAAAAAGTTAAAACAATTATACCGTCGCCGGAAAAACTCAATGCTTTCACTGAGTTACCTGAAGCGACAAAAAGCTAAAAAAAGTTCCAAACTTGTGGCGCTTGAGTCTTGAAGCCTTCTCTCAAATAGTCAATTTCTTTTGCCTTTCCAGAGACGATATGCACTGAATGGTTATTCACGGCTATATATATAATACTTCGATAGCTAAATAGCTCAGAATAGTCGACTGGAAAACGGAAAGTTCTAAAGTAAAAAAATTGTTCTCCACCTTATTACGATTGTAGTTTTCTGATTATTGTATATTTCAATAATTAAACACATTTTTTCTTCTAAATTTATAATTATTGCAATTTTTATTTCTTTCCTAGATAATATAATTTTTATTATTAAAGATAATAAGTTAAATCATAACATTTTTATAATTTCGAAAATTAAGTGATATGTTCTCTGATTGCAGCCAATGTCACCAAGGGAGCCTCCTGCCTGCGTACAGAATGCCATGATGAACAAGGACAAGAAACCTTTCACATACACTCCCGGCGGCTTGGACCTTTCTCAAATCAGATCAGAGAAAATGGCGCGACGTCTCATGATAAATGCAATGAGCCCAGGAGTACAAGATAAACCAGCGCAGCCATCTTTCACCCCCACTTGTGAAACCCCACCAGTAAAATTACCAATTAATTATTACGCCCTACCAGTTCCCGTATTCCCTTCCATTCAGATTCCCGCGGACCCTAAAACCCTGCTACGTAGAACGAGTGGCCCATATAACAGAAGCGAATCAATTGACCGAGCCCTTGAAACATCAGCAAAAGAAACTAATGACGACGAAAAAACACCCACGGCCGAATCCATAAATAAATTAGATAATATCGAACCAAAGGAGATTGCTGAACCAAAAATTGAAGTTACGAAGAAAATTTCCTCAGAATCTGAACCAGAAATAAAGAAACCAGAAGAAAAGAAACCTGAATTAAAGAAACCTGAGAATCCAAAAATAGCAAATGTACCAGATATACCAAAGACAACAGATATAACGGATACAAAAGGAATCGTGGAACCAATCAATAAAGACAGCAAAGCAGGACAATGTTTACTTTCTTGTCTTAATATGAATAGAGAAAGATCGCCTTCCCCGTTTAAACTGGAGACGACTTCTGATAGAAAAGAACCAAATTTCCTCTCATGTCAAAATAACAAGACCAGAGATAGATCCCCTTCTCCGTTTAAACTTGACACAAATTCTGATATAAAAGAAAATGGTTTTCATCCATCTCAAAATTCAGAACGGTCTAACTCTCCAATTAAAACCGAGACGCCTTTGTTAAACGGTGACAGAGTTGAAGAAACAAAAACAAAAATTGAGCCGTTAATCACAGAAAGCCCACAAACTAAAGAACATTTTGAAATATCTCACCCAACAGAAACGGAAAATGTTACTTTAGATAAATCAGACGAGGATGGTGATGTCACGCCAAAAATTGGCATAGATACTAAGATTTTCGAGTCAACGCTTTTAGAAATGAAGAACAGAGAAAACCATTTACCAGTTGCTGAAGAAGAAGAAAAAGAGAGCGTTGGAGATATTATTAGCCGTTTTAATAAATCCGTAAGTCCTATTCTAAATAAAGAGAAAGTTGATAAAAAGGATATCAGAAAAGAAGAAAAAAAAGAGGAAAAAATTGGAAAAATCAAGGAAATTGTATTAGAAGCAAAGAAAGAAGAAAAAAGAGAAGAAAGCTTCTTAAGGGAAAATCGTGAATCAATTTCTTCTCGCCGAAATACTGAAAATATTAAAAGTCTTAACAATGATCTTGATAGTCTTCCAAGTCTTAGTCTATGCTCAAAACGTTTCTCATTTTTAGGGGAAAATTCCATCACGAATGAAAATGAAAATGAAAATAGTGTTTTTAGTATACTAACTGGAACACCTGCCAAAATACCATTAATTGACCGAAAAGATAATAAAATATCTACAGTTAAACAAATGTCATACATGGATCGAAATGAACCTATAATTCAGCCATCCACAATTGAAATTCTGCCACCATGGAAACTGATTGAAAATGATATTCCTCTTATCTCACCGGAAAATAATAAGTCTTATGATTCTAAAGGTATTCAAGAGAGCAAATGGAAACCGGCAAAGCCTATCGATTCTTTACTTCAACCACTACCAAAATCGAATGAGTTTAGCAACTTATGCAAAAACAATTCTTGGAACAAGCCAAAACCAGTGGAAAATTTAGTACCTGTGAATGCTAATAGTAAGGATGACACAGAACCTGCATGGAAACGAGAACTTAGAGAAATAGCGAGCCAAAAACGGGAATCGAAACAGGAGAGTGATTTTTACAGGGAAGAAGTGGAGCCACCATGGAGGCGTGAATTAAGAGAATTATCTGAGGCGAATTTATCAAGAGACATGTCACAGTCAAGGTTATTAAGAATGTGTCTCAGTCGACACTATCCAGAGATGTATCTCAATCCAGAATGTCAAGAGACGTGTCTGAGTCCAGCTTGTCAAGAGAACCATCCGAGTCGAGGATGTCTCAACCGAGAGAACTTTCCCAATCAAGATTGTCAAGAGGGTCGTCACAATTAGAAACCAGCTTCGAAGTTGACCGTCCATGGAAACCATCGTGCAAACTCAATTACAGCAAATCAGATGCAGACGACAAAACGGCATCAGTAAACTCAATTTGGAGCCAGACCATTCGGCCGAAAACATGGCGGGAGAGAAAGGCAGATTTGTCCAGAGACAAAGAAGTTGATGTTCCAGAATGGAAAAAAGTTGGAGACTTGAGGAGAAATTTCGTTAATTCCTTCCTCAACAAAAGCACTTCCAGCTCTTCGTCTTGCAGTTCTCCCGCTAGAGAGATGAGGAAAACGCCAGAAATAACGGTGGAGATTGCTGGAAATCCTACCAGCACTCCAGCTGTTCCTTCAAACAATGGGTACACTTATCCATGGGAGTCATCTTCAGAGTCCAGTGTGGCTTTCTCTCCGGAACCATACACGTTTGACAGAACCCCCACACCACAGTCCAGAAACAGCCCCTTCAGACAGACACCACAATACGTCTATGCTGATATGCATTCGCCTAGCATCCCCAGGTAAGATAATTATTTAATGATTTAAAAAAACGTATATTATATCCATAAAAAAATTCTTCCTACATTCCAGTGTTTTTTCAAAGTTTGACCTTTAAAACCAGATAAAAAAGCACATGGCTTAAATTTGATACACATTTTTTGATTTTCTACACGCAATAGTAGTGTCTACGTACCTAAATTCGTATTAATTACTTTTTGCTTTATTGAACGTGTTTTCTGTGTTGTTTGTCTGCCTTATTTCAGAGCTAGTTCTATTTTTCCATTTCATGTTTTAAATTAAAGAAACAAAGAAAAAAAGGTTAACATTACATGTTTTTGACTAACAAAATTTTGAATTCTTACATGAAAGCACTGTAGCTACGCGCCTAAACGTCCAACGAATCTACGTCTTGCACCGTATTTTCGAGCAAAACTTTTAAGTGGTTATTCCGAGTTTGAAATCAAAGATCTAAATAAAAAAGTTTTTCGCATTTTGTTTGAATTACAGTTTCTTAAATTTCTACTTTCTACGGAAATAAAAGTAAGTACGCACCTAAACGATCAATAAACTACGTCTTACAGTATTGAAGATGCTCCAATTTTTATTTGTCTACCTGACATTAGATGTTGCGATCGTGAATATTAAAATGAAAAAAATATTGATAAAGACTTCTTTTATTAATAATTTAAATAATGTCAATAATCTTCAACGTAAATATGAAACAGAAAAAATATAACGGTCGCGACTGAGACTCGAATTCGGAAACTCCACTATATCCGTGAGTAAAGCTTATGCCAATTCAGCCACCGAGACCTAGTAAAAAACCGGCATTTTCAATCGATTCATTTGAAAATTTATTATTCATTTGAAAATTATTAATAAAATTATTATTTTCAATTTTTCTTCCGATTCGGCTGCCATCTTTGTATTTTATACAAAGCTCTAACTGAGCACATATTGTATTCCTGGATGGTGTCTTGAATAAACCATCCATTTTTATTTTACAGAATTTTTTTGACTTCTTACAAAGACGAGAAATAATATGTTAAATTAGAATTAATGTTAAAGCTTTTATGCTTACTATTTTTATATTAATAATTCGAAATAATATTAATATTCTAATATATCGTACAAAGATGGCAATTTTTTTCCCGAAAACAACATCTAATGTTTAATGCTAGCATGTGTTTTTGTGAATGCCTTTCCCTGTTTTCTAGGATTAGTGCAAAATTGTGTTGTAAATCGTTGATGCTTTCACGTTTTACAGAGAATATGGCACACTCAGCTATGAACCAAACCGGCGGCAGCAGATCAGGTCTTGTCCCATCCAGTCAAGGTCCTTCAAGTACCTGCAGCTCCTCACGGGGACCACGGACACTTATGAAGATGACGAGCCCTTCATCCCCCAGTCACCTCTTCACTCTCATCTGAGACCTGAATCCTATAAGCCTAATGAATGATTTTAAGCTATTGATATATAAATTGTGCACATTTTAAGATAAGCCTTTTTAACTCCTCTTGTTATATAATAAATATATCAATCTTTCTTTGAGAACTCAGCAATGTAAGAATTCTACGAACAATACAAATATACTGGAGATGTCCTCTATGAAAAGACAAATTGGAAAAATCCGTTATTTTTCTAAAATCATTTTGTTGCTTAATTTCATTTAGTATCGTACACATCATGGCCAAGAGGCGATGTGTTTCCCAAATATTCACAAACCAAGAGATAGACACTAAAAATATAAAATAAAAACAAACATTCCCGGGTTACAAATAACCTGACAACGTTTGAATTTCTCCACTCCCATTATTAAAAGCGGAAAATGTTGTGTGTGCAATAATAGAGGCCTTAGCTTCAGGGGGAGTTTGGCTGCAAACCTGACGTTTTAAACCACTCAGCCACTAACCGGTCAAAGCTTAGTCGGTAGCAGCTATTTTAAACGTTTATTGTAACCACAAAAAGCTGATTCTCAAATGCGTTGTATGTCAATTCCTTACATCAACGCAAAATGCAACAATCCGCATTATTCACGTTTTCGGAGTGAAAACAGGAATCTTGTTTTAAAGATTGAGTAAAAGATAAATTATGCAACATGTGGTCAAAAATCAAGAGCTGAAATGCAAACAGCTTTCACACCTGTCGTAAAATTTTGTTAGTGTGGATTATTTCCTTCTGTCATTTCATATTTGAGTTGTTTAGTTTTCAGGTTTATTTCGTAGAGATGAGCACATGATAATGACGACGATTATGATATCTCCTGTTATATATTTGGTATGTATCGTCAGAGGAAACAATAAAATAATTTATGCGTGATACAATGTACAAGAACATTTGTCTAAGAATTCAATACGTATTTTATGAGTTTATTCACGAAAGAAGAATGGTTAGAAAGTATAAAAGAGTCGATTGTTTCAATTCGAGATTGAATCTTGTTTGAAAACGATGTAAAATTTATTATATTTAAGATTTATTCACAGTGCATGATACTCGTGAAAACTGCTTTTTCTGTTGCCGTAAAATATGCTCATTGTGGAAATGTAAAGTTTTTATTAAGTTATTGTATATTTTTACATAAAAATATAGAAACTGTATGTTATGTTTTAATAAGTTTGCGGCAGTTATATTATTAAAAAAAATACAAGGCAGAGATATTTAATCCGGTAAGTAACCTTTACTCGAGACACACCGGGTACAATTCAACGCAGCTACAGCAAGTTCTCTACAGAATATTGGATTCAGCTCTAAAAACATAATCCGGATCATGATATAGCCAAGATACGTTTTGTACGTGGGGGTTACATCGAGAAAGCGGTGTAAATTTACGAGTCGAAAGTGGTTCAATAAAGTTGGGAAGACAAAGTTAATGTAGACATAACCAAGTCTTACAGACTCATAAAAAATGAGTAGTCAAACAGAGAAGTAAGTATCAATTAACAAATCAACGATGAATGAAAAACCAAAGCACAGTATTCGAGAAACGATCGTTGAAATAGCCAAGAACATCTGTATAAATACAGAGACAGAAATGCTCTTGAAAGGACTTGATCAAACATTTGACAGTGTTACGTTGTTTGACTTTAAGAGTGTTAACCATATTGCGATTCCCTTCAGGACCCAACGTTTTGATAAAACTTGCAGTGTTCATCACCAGACTAGACTGCCTGCTTCTGCTCTGATGATGGAAACTGCAAGGTTGTCTGAAGCATTGTCCTGTGAAATAGAAAAAAAGGCCAGATGCCTCCGATGATAAAACAACAGATCAATGTAGCAGAATTTTGTAACAGAACTCCACAATGACAATTCTGAGTAATTGTTAAAAACCTAGTTTTTAACAAATAAATGAAGAGTTTAAAACTAAAAGAAAAGTTCTTGATACTCAAAGCATTATTTTGAGTAAATATTATAATATAGTTTGCCTAAAATAAAAATAAATCTCCTCGATCATCAAAGTACCTGTGTAGGCTGTGATGTGAGCACGTAATATTAAAAAAATACATTTTTCTTATTTTCACATATTATAATGAATTTATGCCGCCGCTCTCATAATAGTTGGTGCTGTAATAGTCAAAAAAATTGTCTTCCTTAGAGTTGGGGTTCAATTCTCGGTCATGCCATTTAAAAAAAACTGTAATAAAAAAAATTGTGTATATTTTATACAAAAAATACATATTATATCTGAAAAGAAGGGTGCAAACGTTCAGCTTCACAAATCCTACAATTATAATATCCATCATAAATGTGAAGCATGTTAATACTCTCGACTACAGATCCAGAGGACACGGGTTCAATCCCGGTGTAAGCAAATAACCTTTATTTAATTAATATGTGTCATAACACATTTAATTCAAATAAAAATAAAATATAGTTTTTTGTGGAACGTTCAATAGTGGTTTACTCTTATCATTGCTCTGGTGAAACACCACTATTCAGAATCAAAATGTTGCTTGAAATGGCTTTAGCTGTGTTTGATGACCGGATCTGAATAGCCAGGTACTTCCTAACCTTTATTTTCCTTTTCCCCATATCCGTCCCCTTACAACTACATTAAGCCTCCAACATATCCCAAATGGGGATGCCATAGTCTCACTGGCTCTAGACGGTTGGGAGCAGTTGAAACTCTTTATTTATTTTTAAATTAACGGACTAAAGCCCAATTACAAAAAAGACATAAAACACGAAATGGGAAAAAAAGCAACAGAGAAAGAACAGCACATACATAATAATAAATGAAGCGATGACAAAAATAGGACAGAATAAACATTAGAGAGAACATTCAAGCCATGGTCTAGTCAAAGTTTTGGTAGAGTCGTAAAGAATGACAAAAATCAATTTGACTGCTTCCAAAAATTTCAAGACCATGGCTTGAGTCAACAAGTCTTGACATTCTGGACATTGGAGAATGATACCCATAATTAGTTTAGTGATGATTGAGGAACAGAAATTCATTGTTTTTGTGTCTACGGCAAGGAATGTTGAACTGGATAAGTTGCAACGGAGAAGGTGAGTCCATAAAACAATTAATAAACAAACACTTGTGCGGTATTCACTATAAATATGTATATTTTACAAATTGTAGTTAAAAAAAATTGACTCAAAGCTCCGAAGCCATCGATATTATTTATTTATTCAAGCCCCATTTTGGTTTTAAATAACTTTAACAATATAACACCGTTAGTATCTCTCATCACATCTGATTGATAGATTTCTTCGATTGCTGCAAGATACGATTAAAGTGTTAATAAAATGTTGCGAGTAACTTCATACTTGACCACCTGTACTTTATAAGATTTAACCATAACAACGACGTTTTTTAAAACAACTGAAAGAAGTTTTGTAGTAACAATTTTATGTAGAGTGTTCTTCAACATTATCCTGAAAACTTGAATAGCGAACGTAGTAGAAAGTTTCCGCAAAGACTCGCAACATCTGGCACGCCGGTAAACTGTGAAGAAATGCACAGTTCGTCGGCTCCTTGGTGCGATCATAATGTTAATAGTGCTATGATGGGCGAGATGCGAGCTTTCACACTGAGGCTTCGAGAGCGAAATGAAAATTAATTTGCCAAATAATTAAAAAGTTTTTAATTGGAAAACTTTTTTGATCTTTTTAAAATTATTTTACGGTTTTGTCTTTAGTGGTTCACCTCGTATTTTTTATTTAATTAAAATCATAATGTTGTACAAAAAATACATTTTTTAATAAATTAATCTCAAAAGATCTCATTCCGGAAAAGACAAAATTAAAGAGTGGTAGATACACTAAGTATCGACCTGGTGAAAAATCGAAAAGTTGCTTGAAATAACTTTTAGCTATGTTTGGTGACCAGATCTGAATAGCCAGGTACTTATCAACCTTCCTCTTCCCCATCTCCTTCCCTTCCAAATTATCTTCAGCCTCACAACATACCCAAATTCGGAATAACAGTCTCACTGGATCTAGACGGTTGAAAGCAGTTGGGACTGTTCTGCGGTATTCACTATATTTTATTTATCATCTTCTTTAATGTATTTTATTTTCTTATGTTTTTTTTAAGCGAGTACAAAAGAAAGGGGAACAAAAGTTTAAAAAAAATATTTTAAAAATACTTAATACATTAAAAAAGACATTCACACAAAATAATAGTACTAAACACCAATTTTCAATTTGACAGTTAACAGGTAGTAATGCTACTGTCAGAAGGATGAATGAATTATAACGCGTGACAGCTGTTTCGCCTTCTGAGGGCATTATCAAACTGTCGTTTTTTCTATCAACAGTTTGATAATGCCCTCAGACGGCGAAACAGCTGTCACGCATAAAAATAAGTACATCGCAAAGCTTTTAACTAAAAATTGTTTTTAAAAATTTAAAATAATAATAATTATTGTTTAAATAAAATTAAAAAAACCTAAAAATTAAAAGAGTTCTACAAAATAAACTTTAAAATAAAAATGAATTACAACGCATTGCTGAAATTCTCTTGCATTGTGAGCTACCTTCTTAAGGATCAGAACCCAAAAATATAAACTTTTTAGCTTTTTAGTACAAGCAAAACTACAAATTATTTATCTGTTTATTTTATACGGGTAGTTAAAGAAATGTCTAAGGTTTTCAGTGAACACAATTCTTGAATAGTTATCGGTTAATTTTTTTAATAAATGTCTACTGGAATTTTAGGTAAAACTTTTAAAAATTCCTTTACAGGTTTTCAAACTGCACTTTTTACTATCATTTGAGTAAGTTTTTTTATAAAATTTAAAGAATTGCAGTCAAAAAATTATATTCACTGGAAACCTTAGAACTTTTTCTAACTACTCATAAAAAATTGCAGACAGATAATTTTAGTATTGTTTGTATAAAAATCCTAAAAAGTGACGTTTAGCATCATTCTTGAGCGCTGACCCTTTGGCTTTTTTGTTTGGTGACCAGATCTGAATAGCCAGGTACTCTTCAACCTTCCTCTTCGTCATCTACTTTCCTTAGCCAATAACTTTAAGCCTCACAACATACCCCGGTTGGGGATGTTATAGTCTCACCGGCTCTAGACGGTTGGGAGCAGTTGGGACTTTTGTGCGGTATTCACTATAAAAATAAAAATATAGTAAGATGCATTTTATCTTCAGAGTTTAAGATACCGACCCTCAGTATCTTCCTGATGATAGACCACCATTTAGAATAAAAGATACTTAAAATGGCTTAAGCCTTGTTTGGTGATTAAATCTGAATAGCCAGGTACTTCCCAACCCCCCTCTTCATCTTATATTTCTTCTTCCTACTCCCTTGAGACTCACAACATATCCCAATTGGAAATGCCTTGCTCCGGTTAATTGGGTCACTTGTACGGATTTCACATATAAAAAAAACGAATGAATTCGGCCATGAAAAAGTTTCTATAAACGTACCTCCACCTTCTAGATGTTTTCCACGAGCTTATATGATTGTGGCGCGCTACCTCGGTAAGTAAAAAGTTAGGCTAAGCTCGCCTATATTTTGTAGGCAAATTGGAACACCAAAAATATCTCTGTAAAAATATATTGAAAAAACGTGGTATTTCCTATTACATATCATGAATTATTATTTATATAATTCAGTTGAATTTAAAAAAAAATATCGTTGTTATTTAGTTGGGCTATTTTTAGTTTTTTAAGTTTTTAGTGACAGCTGTTTCGGCGTTTAAGGCCATTATCAAACTGTAAGTAATAACCTTAGAGCAATAATATACAAGAGGTAATGCTGTAGATCGATTTGTAGTCAGTTTTTACTGGGTTTTACTGACTCGGTTGGACCTGGGCGTGGCTAAGACTAGGGTTACGGTATTTATACATCCATTTATAGCACATGTCGATACAATGTTTTTGTTTATTCGTATAACCACTTTTTCAAAGTATTTTTATAAAAATAAAATACCATATAACCTAAAAAACCGTTGAGTTATGTTCAGTTTAGTTGCACATCAAAGCGTGAGAGACGCACGAGTCAAAGAACATGGTTACAATATTTCAAAGCGGTGTGAAATTTTGCCAAAATTTTGCTGTCTCTTTCTCTCTCACGGTATACGACGTAAAAATCAGAAGAAAGTAATTTATCGCAAATTTGTTTAGGTTAGGTAAAACAAATTAGCTATCTCTCCATAGATATTCTTAATCCGAGGTAATAACTGTATCAAGCCTTAAACGCCGAAACAGCTGTCACTAATGACAAAAAAAAGCAGAACTAAGTAATAATAAAAAAAAAAAAATTCAACTGAATCATATTTAAGAAAAATGGATTTCTACAAATTGAACACAGAAATAATAAATAAAATCATAAATAAATCTCGTGAATTTGCTTAGTATGAGCGTTACCTAAGGCGGTGTATAACTGTATGTTTAGTTTTCATTATTGAAAATCAGTATTGATTCTTTACTTTCTATTATGAAACGCCTCTTCTACGTTTTTGGTACAACTGATTTAGCCACATTTCATGACAAAAGTAACCTCGGAGAATAACGCTTCCCCCAGCTAAATTTAAAAAACGGAAGATAATTATACTCATTCGCCATTTACTATGCATCGATCGAAATGGATTTCCTTCGTATTGTCAATCTGATTGTCAATTTGACTCGATGGGACCACTTGAGTCGAATATACGAGTACATGTAATACGTGCGAATACACATTGGAGCGCACACATATTTATGGGTAAACTAAAAAAAATATTCCGCGAATAAAACTTGAAACGGAACCTTAAGCGAGTTTAAAGGCTGCAATAAAGATCTTATCTACTAATAATAAGTATAATTCTACAATGTCCAGAATGTCAAGACTTTTTAACTCAAGCCATGGTCTTGAAATTTTTGATAGAAGCCTAAATAATTTTTGTCATTCTTTACGACTCTACCAAAACTTTGACAAGACCATGGCTTGAATGTTCTCTCTTATGTTTATTTTGTCCTATTTTTGTCATCGCTTCATTTATTATTATGTTTGTGCTATTCTTTTTCTGTTGCTCTTTTTTCCATTTCGTATTTTATATGTCTTTTTTGTAATTGGACTTTAATGCGTTAATTTATAAATAAATCTAGAATAAAATAATTAGGTTTGCTTAAAATCACAGTTTACTGATAAAAAGGATCGTATTATATTATTTAATTATATATATATTAAACCCGCATTTTTGCATTTTTTTAAGTGAACACCGCACATAGTCATAACTGTTCCCAACCGTTTAGAGCCAGTGAGACTATGGCGTCCCCAATCGGGGTATGTTGTGAGGTTGAAGGTAGTGGGGAGGGGAAGGAAATGGGGAAAAGTAAAGTTGGGAAGTATCTGGCTATTCAGATCTGGTCACCATCTGGTCTGGAAGCCATTTCAACCAACGGTTCGATTCTGAATGTTGGTTTTTCACTAGGGGGATATCTATCACTCTGGAACGTACCGCAAATACACTTTTTATTATTTGATATTAATTAAATGTGTTTTGACACATATTGATTGAATAAAAGTTATTGACACACGGTAGATTTGAACCCGCGACCTTTGGATTTGTATTCGAGCGTCTTACCACTCGACCATGGAGGCCGTCAAATGATGATATCAAGAGGCGAGAGCTACAATGATCATAAGAAAACGTTTATTCACCATTTTTTGCTATTGTAATACAGATTTTTGGCTGTATTTTTGCTACACGCTTTGTACCAATGCTCAACCTCATCTTCCTCATTCAATATAACTGGTTTATTCTCTCTTTGCTCTACAATGGATCTTTGATAGATGGTATAATCGTCGATCTGGAAGTTTGTTGTCCCCTGTAATGCGAATTTGCAGTTGAATTGGTCCAATCTCAAGAGCTTTCAATTAGCTTAAGAAGTGTTTTTTTAGAATATTGGATTTTTTTTAAAATACTCTGATAATAAAATAAGACACGATATTTTCTCCGTGTGAAAGGTTGCGATATAAAACAGAATTTAGTAATTATTTTCAGGAGAGTAAAATATCATCCCCATTTTGTTTGGTAAGGCACGCCACTGATTTTTTTCGCATTTACGGCAACCCGTATAAGAGAAGGGTCTGCTCATTCAAATATAATATATATTGACATGTTGGTAGGTAGATACGCAACAATATGTTGATATGGTTTTTATGAATACTATTGATATTACCAGGCTGGGTTAAAACGGCTGACACAACCAAATAATTTATTTTATATTTTCGTGGAAAGCAATCACTTTGTAGTTTGACATATTCTATGAAAAGAAAAAATAATAACTTTGTAAAAGACCATAGATATAATGTTCATTTTGAGGGAGAACACAATATAAAACAAAAACAATGAGAAAAAATAGAATGAAATTTTAATTACAATTATGTCTTCTCCCTCTGTATGTATACAAAACCGCACACTATGTACTTTTTTTTAGTAAAATTTTGTAACCTGTGATGCTTAGGCTAAGCAAAATCGGTCGCTCATAAAAATCAACCTTATATCTGTGGTTTTATATAAAGTTATAATTTTTTAATTTCATTATTTTATTTTATTTTACATTCACCATTAATTACATTAACAGAAGAGATAATATAAAATATAGAGAAGCTGTTCTCTTTTGTCTACCCTTGTAGTGAAATGGAGTTATTATTAATTAGTTAGTTACAAGAATGAGGCACTACAAACTCACTTTGTCAAAAAAGCAAATATTTTTAACAATAAAATAAAGCGTCCTGGGAGTTGTGTAATTTAAAAAATATTTAACAAATTCTTCCAACAGAAGTATTGTTATCAAATAAAAGCCTTTTTATGAAAATTCTTCCGTTGTCGGTGCAGTTTCTGAACAATCCACTGTTTCCGTGCTGCTGCTCTTTTGTAGTGTAATCTAATTGCACTCAACTTAATCTCTTCACTTTCCTTTAAGACATCATAAGCTTTGTTTAATTTCACTTAAAGCATTCTCCAACGAAGTAAAGGAAAAGGAGAAATCTTTAAAAACTTATATTCATCCTAGTTAATATTTATAAATAAGGTACGTCAGGAAAAAAAAATTAAATAAAATAGTAGGCGGATTAGTGAAACCCGAAATTGAAAAATAATATTCAAGGAAGGTATGATTCAATGGATTAGTAATAATAATATATAAAACATAAGGGGCAAAAAAATAATGAATTATGTATTTTTGAGTAGGCGTTGCTTAAAGAATTAATGAAAATAGCATGTTATTGGGCACAAGCTTAACAGTTTGAAGGTAGATTTTTTTTTCTTTTCTATATGAGAGAAAAATAAAAAATATACCTTTGTTTTACAAAATAATTTTATAAATAACTACCTTTACTTATCGATTTTTATCACTCTTCTCATTTATAGAAAAATTGGAAAATGACAAAGAGGATGTTGTCGTATTTTTTACAGCTTAAACCATATTTCAAAGATCAATAATTCATTACGGAGATGACATTGCAGCGGATGACATTGAGAATAGATATGTTGAAAATAAAAATTAACGAAGGAAAATTGTGTGAAATTCTTTTTGGAATTTGAGAGTTTTTTTCTGTTTTAAGCAAACACATATTTTCACCTTTATTTCTATATCTTTAAGATTTAGTTTTCAGACCCAGATTTTAGTAAAATTCTGGAAAATAACAAGAGTTATGAGAATTGCAACAAAATGCAAACTGACAGTAGACAGTTCTATTCAACATCCATTTTAATACAAATTTATTAAAAATGCTAAGGTTTATAATATAACAATAAACATTTATCCCCGAATAAGACCTTTGAAGAACTTTTTACTTAATATAGGTATCACGGGGAATAGGGTGTTGGTGAGGGTGGTTGTTTGGGGGTGGTTATTTAGGGGATTGGAAGGGGGGGGGGTTAGACACTCTTCGTAGTTCTCAGTCAAGAGCCTTTCCGTGTTTGGCGGTGAGACGTCACCAGAGCGTCATCATATTTTCACAGCTTCGCTAAAAGCTGTGGCACAGATCAGTGATCCGTCAAAATAACACACTTCAAGAAGATTGTTTTCAACTTTTTACTTAGAATTTTAAATATAATATTTTCAAATAATAAATTATTTATTTGAGGACTTTCAGGTTGCATATTTTTTTCTCGCATTTTTTTTTATCGCATTCTCTGTAGTAAACAACGTAATTGCTTTCATAAATTCTGAATAAAGAATTTTGATTCCCACCAGCGAGCATCATTGCTGGCAGAAAATTATGGAGTTTTCTGAAGTCAGTTAATGCACAAGTCCAATGTTTACAAATGATAAAGTTCAGGGAAAAATAATCGCATAAAATGAAGTCACTTAAAGTAACTACATTGGCACATTTTACTTTTATATGTTTTTTTTATGTAATGGATTGGCTTCGACGTAAAACATAAAACCACTAGCGTCCAGTGGTCTTGAATTCAGTGTTGTCATAATGTATGCTAGCAACTTGGGTTGCATAAAGAAAGGTTAAGGAAGTAGAACAAAAATACATATACATTAGACTGAAATTCTCAGTAAACCAAATCTATTAAATACACACCTAAAAACATCGTAAGCATCAGTATGTTTGAACTTTCAAAATATTTTCGTAGAAAGCAAATATTGTTACCCGACCTATCCAATGTTACGATAAATTCCTTTCTCCGGGCTTTTACGTCATAAACCGTGAGGGAAGGAGAGACAAGACAAGTCGTCACGTAATATCGCACCACTTTTAGTTGAAAACAATACTCTGAAAAAGTGGTTATACAAATAAATAAAACATTATGTCGACATGTGCTGTGAATGGATGTAAAAAGGTGTATCCATGAAAACCCTAGCCACGTCCGAGTCAGATAAAATCAACAATCCTGACCACACTGTTTCGCAAAGGAATTTATAAATTGGATTGTAGGGATTGTTTTGCATTTTATATTGGTAAAACAAGCCGTCGTGTCAATGTTAGAATCAAAAAACATCTTAGATGTTTTAATAACCACGAAAAAATGCAAATATACTTTTTGTCAAAATAACCTAAAATGTATTATTATTCATTTCATATAATTTTTATTTAAAAAAAAAAAATTAAGTAACCCACGATGGTACTTCCTCAATTAGGGCGGTAATTTATCATAATCTGAGCCAAACTAGAAATAATTACCAGTAAAAAGAAACATAAGTGATTTCTCTACTGAATTTGGTATTTTTTCTTATAAAAACCTTTTTGTCATCAGCTTTAAGAAATCTTTGTATTTTTTAAATCTATTGTATTATTTCTATCGTAAATCTTTTGTATTATTTCTATTAAAAATCTATTGTACTAATAAAAAAAAAAAACATTTAAATAAAATCATGCCGAGAGAATGTATGTCTATAATTGTGTGAACATTTGATACTAAAAATGATTTGAAAATTGGGAAAATGGGGAAATCGTTGGTAAATTAGTTTAAATATTTCTAGAAAACATGCAAAAGGACGAAGCAGTTTTAAAACAAAGATTTGCCCTGAACACGCGAAATAATACCACAAAACGCCGACTCATATTCCAAGAATTTTATCTTTATATTCTTCGTACGCGACGTTAGCATTTTATTTGGCCATAAATGCATGTGCAATTTTCAAAGTGGTTCCGATATCACCCGTCCCCTGGTATTACCAGTACCCGCACATATCGTGGGGATATATTGGGAGCCACTGAACAGACAACCTCTAGAAGTTTGATCTATATTTGAAAGAAAACTGATTCACATAAAACCTTTCAACTCCCAGACCCCAGTTAGGCCAATAAAATTGATTATCTGTTCAAAAAAATAATCTGTTTAATTTCACTAGAAGTAAGAACAAAATGAGCTTACTTAAGACACCAAGGCACGTCCACACTACACTTTTCTTCTTGTGATTCTATATAGGTAGGTACCTGTATTTGTAATTATTTTGCAAATATAAAATCTAATATCTAATATGTTTTTTGTAATTTTTTATAGTGAATGCCACACAAGAGTCCCAACTGTCTGAATCCAGTGAGACTGGCATCCCCAATCAGGGTATGTTGTAAGGTTGAAGGTAGTGAAGAGGGGAAGTAGATGGGGAGGAGAAAGATTGGGAAGTACGTGGCTTTGGAGATCTTGTCACCAAACACGGGTTAAGCCATTTCAAGCAACGTTTCAATTCTGAATGGTGGTTTTTCACCAGAACGGTACTTCGTGTATATACCACTCTGGAACGTGCCGCAAATATACAGTATTTTATTTAATTAATTATTTGTGTTATGACACATGTTAATTATTTAAAATATATTTGCCCACGCTGGGCTTGAACCCGCCACCTCTGGATTCGTAGTCGAGCGTCTTACCACTCAATCAAGCAGGCCGTCAATTGAGTATTAAATAAAATAAATAAATATTTTATATTATTCTATTGGCTGTCTCTTCAGTGCTAAATGCGTTTGAGATATCATTAAAATTCTTTATCGTGGACACTTTTCTTTGAGCGACGATGTTCGGTTGAGATGGAAATTCGATAAAAATCGTTCAAATGGGGACTTGATGAAAACATCTACATCAATGAAAGTAATCCTTCGTACAACTTTCAAAGATACGGCTGTTAATAAACGTAGATAAACTCACCCTTTGTAACATTTAAATGCATCCATAAATGCAACAAACGTAATTCGTATCAATATTCTCTTCGTCTAAGAAAAATATTTCTCATTTCACACTTTACCTTACCTTAACCTCGCGTCATATTTGAAATCGTCACAACGACCTTTTTTATATTTGACTTGTCCCCGTTGAACGCTGATTGTCGGCCCGTTTCAGCTTTTGAACAAATTGTGATCAGCCATCAAGCATAACAACATGACCGTTATGCTAGGAATTAATATCTAATAAGAGAAAATAAGATCTGTACAGCGCCCTTCAGGTGATTTTTCTCAAAAACGGCGCTTTACAAATCGTCAAAATTTTATTATTATTATTATTATGCTTTTCATTTTTATCGTTTATCCATGATGGAAATTTCAGAATACATTTTTAAATTGCCAATTAGAAATCATATTAAATCTATTTAAAATAAATATTAAAAAATTAATTGTTTTGCAAAACAGTCAAAATTCCAGTATATATATATATATGTACCGGCTTTAATATATAATGACCAGTTAGCGGCTGAGTGGACAAACGCGGATTCCCACCCGAGCGTCGTTGGTTCAATTTATCTGCTAGATAAGTCCTCCATCATTGCACAAACAACATATTCCGCTTTTTATAATGGCAGTTGAAGTTTTTCAAATATTATCAGATTATTTGTAACCCAAAATGTTTGACTTTCTTAAAAAATAAAAAAAAAGTGTTTTGACTTAATTTAATACAAAAAAAAAAAAATTACGCACGCTTGGTATCGTTTTTTTGAATAGGTATATTGAAACACCCTTACTTAATATAGCATGCAATATTCTCTACACTAGAAGTTCACCAGCGTTTTTGAGATAAGTTTTATTAATAATAATAACAGTGATTTTATAAAGCGCAGTTTTGTGATAGTTCACCTCAAGTTTGCTTCACACTAAATTACCCGACCTAATATAACAACGAGAAAATAAAATATGACATTTATTTACGCAAATTAAAACTAAATCTAAATTTATG
The DNA here is from genome assembly GCA_022651775.1 of Drusus annulatus. Taxonomy (NCBI): domain Eukaryota; kingdom Metazoa; phylum Arthropoda; class Insecta; order Trichoptera; family Limnephilidae; genus Drusus; species Drusus annulatus. Next base: position 307,547 of record JAGWCC010000474.1, on the reverse strand, counting down.
ATTGTTATTAAAAAATCAACATTGATCATAAAATATAAACAGATTTTGATATATACTCAAAACAAGTAATGTCATAAAAAAAATTTAAATAATTCCATGGAATTAACATTTTACTTAAGTTTTCATATATTTTTCAGCATAATTTAAAAATACGTATTTCTTTTATTTCATGTTTTTGAGCTCAAACGATTCTTGCAAGTACACATAACGTTGTTCTGAATAAAATACGCACTTAATGCACCTTAACTCGTAACCTGAGTATAAAGTTTTAAACCATTAAAATAGCGACCAACAGAGCGTAAAACTGACGATAAGAAACGGAAAATGCCCATTAAAGATCGAATTGCTTTTCTACCTGAACGAATCCACCTTACTGGGGATTTACCTGAATAACATGCCAGTGAAATCTGTTATGAATACCTTTAATAAAACACGTTTTAAGTGAAATACAGTTTAAAAAAAAAAGAAAGACTAACATTCCCGGGTTACGAATAACCTGACAATATTTGAAAAACTCCTACTGCCATCATAAGAAGCGGAAGATGTTGCTTGTGCAATGATGGAGGACTTAACCAGCAGAGGAATTGAACGCACGACGCCCGGGTGGGAATCCGACGCGTTTGTCCACTCAGCTACCGACCGGTCAAATATTATTACTATACTATTGTTCATTCTATATTTATACTATTGTCCATTTCTGTTTCCATACTCAAAGAAAAATAAATTTACAATAACGGTGCCTTTTCTAAAATTAAAAAAAATAATCAATCGATGCCAAAAAGGCAAAAAAAGCTGAAGCGCCATTTTAGGAAGTTTCCGCCAGAGCATTTTAAGGTTTTTCTTGTTTACAATATAATTCATAAGTCTTCGATAACAGGTTGGATTTAGAAAAAAAGTTAACTCAATGCTCTCACTCTACCTGAAGCTAAAAAAAGTCCCAAACTTGTATTGCTTGAGTCAAGCCTCCTCCCAAATGGTAAATATGTTTTAGATGGCTGAAGGGTCACAAAAGTCTTCAGAATCAAATGAGAGTCAGAGCATTTGTAGCAGAAAAAAAACTGATCAAAACTGCATGTTTTACCCATTTTTGACCAAAGTGTCGCTTAAACCCTTTTGCCTTTCCAGCGTCGATGTAATTATGAACATTATTTTATGGATACGCGTAAATTTTCCGAACTTCTTATCTGCGAAAATGGATTTAATTTGTTTTAATACAACTAACGTATTTAATTCCACCAAAAATTATTCTCAGAATTACCGATGAATACAATCCTCAGAAATTCTAACAAGATTCATCCCAAATACGCATGTTTTACAGCTTTGTACACGCACCACTTAGAGCTACTATGAAACTGTTCGTACCAGCATGTTCATATTTTAAATTGGCTAGGTTATTCTCCATGCCGTAACCAAGGAAATATTGGGGCATATTTCTCTTACAGTTAGTAGCCACTTTCTGCATACACCTTGAATTCGCCATGGGCGGGGTATAACCATAACCTTCCCTTAACTTTTCGTGAGGGTTGTGCTCTCCCTTATTTTCTCGGGCGCGTGGCCCTTCGACGCGCCTTTGTTCTCCGCCCTTCGTCCTTAGCCTCGGGCTTTTCCTTTTTGGCACCTCCTAACTGTAACAGCCTCCGACCCCAGCTTGCCGCTTCTCTAAGGGTGGGACAAACGGCGATCGACTAAACACGATTCGATTATACCCCAAGTGCCGGGGAACATTAAATGTTCCGGGATTAATCAGATTAGGCTGGGAAAGAGTGATGGGGCTATACACTTGTACGTACGCTTCTACAATTTGTATAGACATCTGTAAAAGTAGCGAATATGGTTCCTGCATTAGATTAAATGAATTATGTGTTCCACTTTAAATAACACTTCATGGAACTCTCTCCGCTATGTACTTGAAGTCAGCGCTTTTTACACTATGTTTTATCACCATAAAAGAGCCGCATTATTACCATCAAACCTATATTGAAATCTTAGATTAATTAAATAATGTAGATACGTTACTGAGACAACACGCGTGAGTACACTAATCCGAGTACGCGAGACATACCTGAGATTTACTGCGGTTAGTATCACACAAACATTCGTTCGACAGACAAGCTGTTACCAGCTGTCACCAACGCGACGCTGTAGGCTTCTTACCGATAAAAAATGCCTTGAGAGGTGAAAAAACCATTCGGGAGCAAAAATCATATCTTATGGAGTTTCTTTCCATTCATAATTACCCACAAATCACTGATTATTTCAATTGAATAAATACAATTATTCACAAAGTTTTTTTATCTCGAAAACGGTGTGAAATAGCGAATGCAGAAATACATAAGTGTGTGGAAGACAACCACAGCTAGTGGCGCGATACCCGATTATAAAAGTAGCGTGGGACGTTCATATAGCTATCTCATCCGTACACACTTATTATTTAAATGGCTATCCTTTTGATACGCGGGTGAAACGTAAAACAAGACAGTACCGGTGGTGCTACATTTTTCGTAAAATGTGTATGAATATGACGTGTTTTGTATTTTATGTATATAATTGAAATGTAAAATTTGAGAACCAAAATTATTATGCGGGGCAATAATTAAATTCGTTTGAGGGAAGGTACATAGCTAATATTTTGAGTTCAATTATGACTTAAAATCACATCTATGATGGTTAAATATAATGTTGTTACCAATAAATTACTGTTTTATTATAAATATTTTTTAGAAATATATTAATTTATTATTCATTCCAATTTTTTCAAATATTTTTTTATAGAGAATAGCGCAAGAGTCCCAATTGCTCCCAACCGGCTGGAGCCGATTGAACTATGGCATCCCCAATAAGAAATTGTTGTGAGGATGAAAGTAGTGGAGAGAGGAGTGAGATTGGGAAGTGGAAGGTTGGGAAGTACCTGGCTTTTCAGATCTGGTCACCAAACATGGCCAAAGCCATTCTGAATGGTAGTCTTTCACCAGGGCGATACTTAGGTATCTACCACTCTGGAACGTACCGAAAATATACTACATTTTACTTTCTATGAATTACATGCGTTATGACACATGTTAATTGAATTAAAGTTAATTGCGCACGCGGGGTTTGAACCCGCGACATCTGGATTCGTAGTCGAGCGTCTCACCACTCGAACACGGAGGCCGTCGATAACTAACATTACGTACCAATCGACTAGTGGTCGCATCGACCTAAGAAGTTTCCTTTAAGAATATTAAATTATTTACAGTTTCATACGGAAAGCAAAGAACATTTGACTACTTCAAATATCATTAAAAGCTTTACTCGGAGTCTAGAACGTAATTATTTTTAAATCCAATATAGTCCCCGTATACATGCTCCCTGTAATATAATATGCTCTACCTTGTAAGGAATGAGAGAGTAGCTTGTTATTCCGTAAGAATGAAGGATTTGTTCAATTTGAAAGCGCCTAACTTCACCTGAGACCGGAAAAACTATCATTCTTAATAAAATGCCTTATTTTCGACGGATTTACGGGATGAAATATATTTTTACAAGAACGATTTACAAATGTTTAACGCCACCATACAAAGAGACGGTTTATCACTCGGTGCCAATCATTAAATACTTTTACTTTGATCCAGTAGTATTGACTTCAATTTCCGACTAAGTATAACAAAAATAAAATAAAAGCACTGCATCCTTCGCAGTAGTTTTTCATAAGTTATTTCCACACGAAAATCATCTCAGGGGATGCTGTGTAAAGAATCTTCTTGAGGAAAGAAATGAGCCCAACCTTTATATTGAAGAGATTCATATTGTTCAAGGAAGAAAGCATAAAAGCTGCCAGTTTGTTTTAGGAACGAGTGGTGAGCAGGCAAATAATTTTTTTAAATGACAATTTATAAATTTGTAAATGTAAAAATATATTTAACCTTTAAAAAAAAGATAATAAAAGACATTTAAAAAACATAAAACCTCTTCTTGTCCCTCTAAAAAATTCTCCTGCAGCGAACTCCAGCATCATGAAAATTTAACAGCCGCAACTACGAATTAATATCAAGAGCAACACTATAATTATAAATTTATCGAAGGAAGCAATCACTTTGTAGCTTGCCATTATAATTTAAATAAAACATATTTTAGTTTTAAGCCACTTTATTTATACACATATAACAATTCGACCGGTTTCGGTTAAACTTAGACAGTAGACAAAGAAATTATAACTCTTTATTTTAATCTTAGTTTATATATATACGTTCCTGAAGAAGGTTAAGTTTAACCGAAACCGGTCGAATTTTTATATGTGTATAAATAAAGTGGCTTAAAACTAAAATATTTTTTACTCTATAGTTTCTTTGTCTACTGTATAACTACTATAATACTATATACTGTATATACGTTCCTGAAGAAGGTTAAGTTTAACCGAAACCGGTCGAATTGTTATATGTGTATAAATAAAGTGGCTTAAAACTAAAATATTTTTTATTTAAACTATAATTATAATTAATTTAACTACTTTGGATATATCTGACCTTATTGTATGTGGGGTGTAAATAAATGGTTCCAGTTTCTTCTATTACACTGTGCATGTACCTACACGCTTTTATCTTACTTTATTCTCTCTTTATACTCGTATACCACTATCATTCATCTCTTAAATTATTCGGTGAAAAACTGTTTTATTGAGATCTTTGTTAAATATTAGTTGTACAAATTTGCTTCCCAGTGAAAAATTAGATCGATTCGTTGATCGCTTCAAAAAGATGACTAGTTTTTAAACGCGAGATTTGTACGCTGCCCAAAATATGGGAAAAAATTTGTGGCTAGCGATGGACAATACGTTGAATCATAAATGCATAGCCAGTTTTTTCCAATAAAGCGTCAAATTTTGTAAAAAAACGGCAGCCGAAAATTGAACACTTAATAAGTAAATAAATTATCAGCTCATAATGTGATTGTTATCATGAGCCATAAAGCTTTGAAATACATCTTTTACTTGTTAAATAGGTACATGTATTTTTTCACACGTTATATTTAATCATTCGTTCTATTCTTATTGATTTCATTTCACAGCGAAGACTTAAAAAAAATACTTCCTGTCTCGTAATCGCAAAGTGTCGATTCATTTTAAAACGTTATGTGACTTCCATTGACTTATTGACATTAAATTAATACATTATTCGCATTTTCTCATTGCTCTCGTATTATGATTAAATTACTAGAACATTTTAAACCGTCGTTCTAAATAAGTTCATCCAGTCCTCCATTAGTTTCAGTCTTAAGTAAACAATACTTCATTAAATTGATTCAAGTCGAATAGAGGTAACAAAGAATCCAAATAGATTAAATTATCCGCAGTTTCGTGCGCGAATTTCTAGCACAACAAAGACGGCGAGCGGCTTCTATAAACCATATCGGAAAGTTCACAAAATGAATGAAGCCTGAAATCGAGAACCTTTCCCAACTATTCTTTTAATTCATTTAATATATAAAAAAAAAACCATAGCTCTGTTTCACCACCGTTTGTTTCCAGGGTTATTAAATACTGTATCAAAATATAGCCGTCAGAAATAACAGCTAGATTCTGCCAATTTCCAACGCTATTGACGAAACTTTTCGCCAACAGTTCAGTTGGCTACCAATAACTACATACGAATATTATCCAAAGCAACACTCACTGAGTATGTACCCATTATTTTAGCTTAAGCGCCAAATAAACAAAACAAAAAAAATTAAGAGTGTATACTTCGTGAACTATATAATGCGTAATTTGGAATGATATTTTGGTTTTATACCTCCCTACTGAACGTCTTTGTGGATTGTCCTATCAAAAATAGCCGATACATAGCGCCTAGCGTCAAGTGAATCTACCGATGGCAAGTAATCTATAGCTGTTATAAAATAACACTCCCAACGACACCAACGATACAACTGTTTTTAAAATCGAATATCGTCGAAGCTCAAGCATATATTTTTAAGTTAAAAAACTTAATATGTCACTATGAACGACTAAACCAAATTCAAAAAGGTTCATAGGTAGAATATTTTACACTTGAAAGAACTTTTTTTAAAAAAACGCTCACATTTGTTCTACTTGCAATATTGAAATAAAACGTTTAAATTATTTCTAGGTGATCATATTTTAAATTAAAAAAACGCATGACTTTGCAAATGTCTGGTTTCTACACTTAGTTATTAACTTGTTTTGCTTCTTAACGTCGAGAGTTTCTTATACTCGGAAACGAGGTGAAAATATGCAACAAAACTCTTACTTTGAGTTGTTTATTTTTAAGCTACTCTCGTTTATGAAGGTAAGATATTCAACACCTACTCTTCATAATTTCACGCTGCAATGCTTCCTCATAAACATTGTTAGATACTCTGCCGTACAATGCAATGTAATACTAGACCAAGCTTACGTTCTCCCGTGTCTTGGAAAACAAATAAAGAAGCACGACAACCGCCGTTTCACTACGACTGCATCATAGAAATGGATAAAGTGAATAAATTCACCTCAGCGAGGGGAGAGACGTGTGCCACGAGCTGCGAGATCCCATTTGTACAATATTAGATACTTTTCCTCCCCTAATGCAATTTAATGCATTTTTTATTACGGCATTTGCAGAGCGAGGGGTTTAGTCTCGCTCCAAACCATACGATTTAAAATTATTTCGGGTCTCCGCTAATATGACAGACAGCGGGATTACTTTGTGACATTTTTAACAGTAACACCCTATTTATTTATTTAAATTATTATTCCGCACGAGGTAGATCTGATTTTAATCTCCGAATGTGACAAGTAAAATCCCGGGCAATTTATGGGTCTGCGTTTACATTGTTTCCGAATAAATAATAATGTTTTGTTATTGTTTTTAGGCCGCGGTTAAAAGGTACCTACTCAAATGTCAGTTTGATGTTTGTCCGTGGGTTTAATCATTGTGAATTTAATGACTACGAATAAAATAGTGCATAATCTGTTCGAACACTCGCTAATTATAAGAATATTAAAGTAAATGTCACAATATCATATAATCCAGTAATTTATTTATTGTAAAATTGTGAAATACGAGTATGATGATTTGAAAAAAAAAAGTTTCAAAAAATTTAAATAAGATTAAAGCTGATTTTCTTTCTTAAGAGAGAAATTCGGTAATTAAAATTGTTTGATCAATTTTACCAGAAGTAAGAAACAAATGAGCTTACTTCCACGACACGGACACGCCGACAACACACTTCTATCGGTTTATCTCTTCAGTGACATAACCTAAAAGATTGTTCATTATATATTTTTACAGCTTGATATGCTTAAAACAACAAAAATCTCAAAATCAGCGTTCATAGTTCTCCTTTGGAAACTGCAAGGTTACATGTGTCAAGGTGTATGTGCGATGATTCAATCATTGTTGGGCTTTATATCAACTATTAAGTACACACGTCAACTGTAACTAAACTTATATTATTAAAGCAACATTAAAATTGATGGTGACATTATTGAAAATGTAAGTGATATGAAATACTTAGGAGTTATATTGGATGCAAAACTAACCTTTAGCAAACATGCTGAGTACACACAGAAGAAAATTGGGAAGAAGATTTCTTTTTTGGGAAGAATTCAGCAAAAAATTTCCAGAAAAACAGCAATTACCATATACAACTCCATTATTTCTCCACATTTTTATTACTGTTCAACAATTCTTTTCTTGTGTAACGACAAAGAACAAAACAGGTTTCAAATTCTCCAAAATAGAGCAATGAGAATTATACTTGGGCGAAATAGATACTCAAAAGTAGCTAAAATGTCAGAGGAACTAAATTGGCTGACAGTTAAACAGATGCTGACATTGAACACATTGCTGTTTATACATAAAATGAAGAACAACTTGTTACCAGAGTATTTTTCTGTCAAAATTATCTACAATGTTGATATTCACAAGTATAATACAAAGGCATGCAAATAAATTAGACTACCAGAAAAGAATAAAGCCAACACCCAAGACAGCTCACTATATAAAGGAATGAAATCGTATAATGCGCTGCCGGAAACCATCAAAATTATGCCTATCAATAAATTTCAAAAAGCCTGTAAAAATTATTTAAAATGCATGTTAACCAAAATATTAAGTAGTGTTTAAGTTAAAATATTATTAGTCAAAAAGAAAATGAAATAATTAGATACTTAACATAAATGTACAAAGTAACTAATATAAAATAAATAAAAAAAATAAAAATACCTCAAGTAGTTTTATGAAATTTTCTTCGTTATATCGTAAAAAAGGGCTGAAGCGTCATTTTGGGAAGTTTACAATAGATCACTATAAAGTTTTTTTATGATTTACAATAAAATTCATAAGTCTTCAGAACCTGGTTGGATTTAAAAAAATAGTTAACTCTGGTAACTCAATGCTCTCACTGAGTTACCTGAAGCGACAAAAAGCTAAACGAGTCCCAAACTTGTGTCGCTTGAGTCAAGCATTCTCCCAAATGGTAAATATATATTAGATGACTGAAGAGCCACAGAAGTCTTCAGAATCAAACGAATCAGAGCATTCGATGCAGAAATAAAACTGATCAAAACTGCATATTTAACTCATTTTTGACAAAAGTGTCGCGTAAGCCTTTTTGCCTTTCCAGAAACGATATTAACTTTTTGTGGGTGTTTTTTTTACGTTCACGTCCAAAACTGAAAAATCCTGAAAAACTTCATACATATTAAAAAAAAATAAAAAATTATTTTCGGCTACAACAACATCAATAACGTCGTATTTTTCAATCTAAGCACTCAGCATACTGGTGAAACCGGTCAGGTCTTAAATGAAAAAACAGTGGAATAAAGTTTAAAAAAATGGTTTCTATTAAAATCATCAAAATTGAGTTCCACCACGAATTAACAGATTCAAAATTAGAATTAATATTATGGTTATTAATTTATTATCTTTCTAAAACAAAATATTTCGTAAAAGTTTATCGGCGCATAGAGTTTCTCAAGCTTAATACCATTTGATGTCTTCCGAGTTGCGAATAAACTTCTAAATAAATAGTTTGCGGAACAAACTTGCACAAAGCTCGAGTTTTCTCCTTCCGCGTATTCAGTTCACGACGGCATCCAATAATTCTAGCTATTGCTTTCATCAGCCGCTATGCTTCCGCGGAAGGTATCAGCATAATTTAATATCGTACTGCATTCACAAAGTGAAATATTTACACATATGCTTCAAGTATTTCAATTTTCATAGTTGTATGAGTAACATACTCGTACCTCCTCCCCTTCATTCAGCAAATGCATTTATTACACTTTAAAAAATATAAGGTTTTTTTATTATTTCTTAGTGCTTGTTATGCACCCTCTCCCTTATTCGGGGTTCTTGGAATGATTTTTCTCATTGAGACATATGTCTGCGGGCTAAATAAATTATTAGGTGGGAGGAGGCTGGGGTGCAGGGTGGCCAAATAACGCAAGTTAAAAGAATTTGTTGCGTGAGTACGAATGAAGGATTAACGCCGAGCTTCAAAGTTACAAATAGACGACAGAGGGGGACGTTTTGAATATATATCATCTGCAACACGCGAACGATTAAATATTTAATTTTTCAATCCATTAGGGGCAGGTTTAATTTTCGTGCTTCGAAGAAAAATCTCGAGCTGATTTTGAAGCTGTGGAACCATTTTCAAAGTATTACATTTGGGAGCTTAACATAGTACTAAGCAGTGACGTGCGGTGGCATCCGTTCTTGTTTGTATAATTTAATAATTTCCGGAAAATCATAAATTTGTTGCAATATTGATGACTGTTTGTAGTAGTTACAGATTAATCTTAATACCGTGTGTTTTGTGGCATTTATAAAAGCAAATTTATCGGTTAAGTAAGTAATTTTTGTATGGCTCTCCAAAAGTGGCTTCACAGTAAAGTCATCAGAAGTGACCAAACATCCTAGATTGAATCACGATCCGTTGATTTAAATACACTTTTAAAATTTATTTTTGGTATTACTATGCTTACCAAAAAAAATATTCATATATATTTTTTATAGTGAATACCGTACAAGAGTCGCAACTGCTCCCAACCGTCTAGAGCCAGTAGGACTATGAAATCCTCAATTGGGAGTATTTTGTGATCCTGAAGGTAGTGGGGAGGGAAAGAGTTGAGAAGAGGAAGGTTTGGAAGTAAGTTTACTCAATTCCTTAACTTTGTACTATAGCAGTATTGCATCCATTGTAATTATGCAATTGATTGAATATTGTACCATCCGCCTAGTCAGTTCTGCAGGAATAAAAATAAATACAACACTAATATTGCAATCTATAATTGAAAGAAATCTACAGTACTTTCAAAGATATTTCATCATATCGTGTTGGTTTGCATAAAAGTATCACAGGACATTTATTTATCAGGTAATGATTATTTTCGATTAAATGATGACATATTTAATAACCACCCATTGTTATGAAACGCACGTCACTGGTGCTCAATGATATGTAGTGGCTCCGTCGAAGGAGGGAGCGAATATTTTAAAGATGGCGTAAACATTTTAATAAGTTGGCAGAAAACAAAAAATAAATATGTTTCAAAAGTAATTTTTTACATGGTAAAGTAAACCCACGATTAAGTAGTTGTCTGAATCCCTTCGTATAAATATCAACTTATAAGTAATAACAAAAACGTGTTTAATTTAGGTTGGTACCTATATATAATTTGATTGAGTAATTAGAACTCATTGTGTTTTTAATTTATTTCAAATACTTTATAAGTTATAGAGTAATAAAGTAAACAAAATTTTCACATTTTTTGTAAATACGACTGTTTGCTTAAATTAATTTTATTTGTAATTAATTAACTCTCAATTAATCTTGAAAATTAAAAATCCGTTAAATAAGGGCATCAAAATAAATCGACCACAATGATTTTTTGAGCAGATTTCCATTTAAAGCACTTCTCACGTTTTCCCAACTATTTTGCAAAATACAATATTATAACTTAAATATAATATAAAATACAATATTTTACTTCCAGATGTGCTTTGATAAAATAATGTAGTACTAAACTTTTATCCGACTACACTTATTTTATTTATAAAATGGGTAAATTCACGTATTTTTTGTGTTGACAATTTTTTACCACTTTTTTGAAATCTCAAATAATTTCTGTTTGGTTTTCGTTCCCCAATATGTTTTTCTCCAATTCCTTTGACCTAAGGGGTTCGAAACCTTAAATCTTAGAAGACCCAAATTATTATTTATTGTATCATAAATTTTGCTTATAAGCAGATAATCCGTTAATTCTACGAAAGGTTCCAAAAAAGACCGAAAAAATGCACGTCTATTTCAATGAATGCTCGCCTTATGATACCAATTTCGCGCTAGAGAATGACAACAATTGCACGAAAATTATTGCGTCTCCAATTCGGGAATTCAAAGCATGTTTTCATGATTCTAGTCGCGTGACTGCATGCCAGGTGGAATAATGCCGAGCTTGTTTATTTAAACAGGTAAGCAGATATGACCATGTTTATTCAAACAAGTATGTGTACAAAAGTGACCATGGCATTAAAATATCAAGCGGAATCAACAATGTGTGCGTTGTCTGCCTAAAGTCACAGAGAAGCAAATTGATGTTTAATTTTAATAATTTTACTGTTTTTTAATTTCATATCATGTTAGGCATGCCTAGCAGTCTACAGTGAAGTGATGATACCGACCCTGATGAATGGTATTGAGACATAAAACTGACAAAGGAAGAACGAATTTTCAGTGAATGTATGCATTAGGTATGAAATCCTTGAGGGGCGTATGTAACCGTGTTCGAACGAATTACGAATGGGGGGAGATGAGAATATAATGCTAGCATTATGAATAAGGAATAAATTAATTTAAGTGATGCTTAGTTGGTTGGGTATGTAGAGCGGATGGACGGGTAAATGAGTGCCAGGACAATACACTGTGTGATGCAGGAACGATTGTAATTGACGCCACAGGAAGACATGGCACGATCGCAGTGAATTAAATAGTTGAGTTGGGTCATTTTGAAAATTGTAATAATATTAAAATACCAAAAAGACGATGCATGAACGAAGCAGGGAGTTATAATAAAGAAAGCAAAATAACTTCTATCTTTTTGGGAAAACGTATGACGATTAGTACCGTAGTTTTTTATCGTATTATTTTTATTCGTATCAAATATCTACTTACGGTTATTGTGGAGACACCAATACCACCATCGCTCTCAGCAACTGAAAGAAATTAAATTCATCAGCAAAAAACGTACACTTACATCAAACCCCTTCACAATGAAGACATCTACCAACATAACACGCGAAATAACAATAAAATTCACATTCCAATTACACAAACCACAAAGTATGGGATAAAATCTTTGGAATATATTGCCTACACATTACATAACTCGCTTCCAGAAAAGTATAAGAACAGTCAACTTAATACAAAATTTCAGAGTAATGCTTCAATCGAATATTTAAAAAAAAAATAATTTCAAAATGACAATATCAAGTTTTTTTGTCAATTTTCTTTTCCCGGTAGAGTAAAAACTGTAAATTCAAGGTTTTTTGTTTTTTTTTTTTTGATTTAAAGTTTAGTTTCTCTTAATTTATTTATTTAACAAGATCTCATTTGATTACTCTGTATTGTATAATTGTTGTAACTCAAGTATTCTTTAATTTCCCTTATCTTAGAGTGAGTTTTTATAACTCATTGGGATTAAAATGTGTGTTGTGGTCGAAATATTGAATTTCCTACGGCGAGATGATAATAAAACAATGTCTGTAACTTAAAAATACTTCAATGGCTCTTAGATTGGGTTAAAAATGCTAGACAGTGATATCTTACAGAAAATTCTCACTTCCCACAGCGAGAAAAAATAATCTTACAATGAGAAGGTCGTAGAAACTAGCCCTGGCAAAGGAGAAAAGACATAGAGACAACTAAGACGAGAAACCAACAACAATAATGACTTGCCATTGAAAGTGACAGTGTTGCAAGCAGTGATAAATCTAAACAAATATTGCCAAAGTTCAACAATAAATAATATTAAGTCCCACGCAACGTTTGACATACTATCAAATATTATTTTTTTAAATCTTTTGGGTCAAAAGAAACCAATGAGATTTAACTTTTTGTTGATCCAAACGAGGTTTTTCAATTTGGTTTTGATGAAACCATCGCAATACCCGTGCATTTCATTTGTTCTGGAAACTATGGCTAAGCCAGACACGCTAAAGTGGTTAAGTCAGAGTTAATCGAATTTCAACCAAATTGCTACTGCGCATATGGGTGAGTTTCCAAATCTTTCCAGGAATCACCGCGTTGTAGGAGAATTATCATGTTTGATAATTCATCAGTTTCGGACAATGTTATAGATGTTGAAAGAACTATTGAAGATATGTAGTTGAATTATATTCATTACAATTATTGTAAGCAACTCACATTACAAGAATTCATCTGCAAAACCGTTTTTTTATGTGAATCCTTTAAAGCATGACTTCTTCTCATTACACACAATGAAGAGAGAAACAAGAAAAAACCTATTCCGAAAGATGTTTTAGCTGTCTGAAGTATCCTTGATCAAAACGTGAAGGCGTAAATTATTTTGAAGGTATTATGATCTTGACAGTGCATTTATCCCAGTCTTAATATTTACGTTTCTTATTTTTCATAGTAAATACCCCACAGGAGTCCCAACTGCTCCCAACCGTCTAGAGCCAGTCGAGACTATGGCATACCCCAATTGGAGTATGTTGTGAGACTGAAGGTAGTGAGGAGGGGAAGGAGATGAGGAGGGAAGGTGATGGGGAAAAGGAAGGTTGGGAAGTATCTAGCTATTCAGATCTGGTCACCAAACATATATTAATTTATGTCAATTAAATGTGTTGATATGACGCACATTCATCATAAAAAATGTATTTGCGTACGCCGGATTTGAGCCTCCGACCTCTGGATTCGTAGTCGAGAGTCTTACCACTCGACCACGGAGGCCGTCATACGTTGTGCAAATATGACATTCTGTTATCAACATTATTTCCTTAGTTAGTTACGAAGTATTTGCGATATTTGAAGATGCTTCCAAAAATGTAGTTTATTTCTTCTTGATTTTGAGAAGAAGTTTCCTTCAAAGGAAAGGAAAGTTTGAATGATGTGAGTTGGTGGGTGTGAATGCAAAGGTTTATTTTTAATTCAAGCGAAAAGAGACCTCGTATTCTACAAACATTTGAAAAAATTTTTTCAACGGTTGTTTTCATTAGCTTTTTGACATATTAAATATTTAATACAGAATTTTTTTTTGGAAAAAACACTAAAACCATTTTAGTAACAATATCCAAAGTCGCGATGCCTCCCATTGAAGGTGTACAACCACTTAGAGAACATTATTATTAATCTACTCCCGTCTGGCTGATTTGCAGATCGGATTATTTGTTATCTGATTTGCGAATGAATCTCAGAGATGGCAGCACATTTCATGAAATTACAAGGATTAATCTAATTTGCGGGACGTCGGGTTCGGCTCAACTGCATTCATAAATCGCTTCGGTATGAACGAGTAGCTGAATTTATCATTTCGAGTAATTTAATAGTTTGAACAGTGGATATAATCATTTTATGCTGATTAGCTGAGGCTTTGAGGAAATGAGACAGGTGACATTTTGTCTTTCGGCCTTTGTAAAGTTCACAAACAATTTACTGACGCGTTAATTCATTAAAATTATAGAGAGATAGAGCCCCATTTAAAGTAAGAACCACGATTAAACAATATAAATAAAATGCTAAATTAGATATCTTACAGTATAAATACGCTAAGCCGTCTTCTGCACAGGTTCACAATCACTATCAGAGATGGCGTTACTCGTATAGTATTAGTTCTCTAAGCTGCTAGAATCAGTGAACACATTTTTTTTCTCCAAAAAGTTTCGGTAGGTAAAACCCCAATTACACCCGGATAGAGTAGAGGTTCCAAGTTTGAGTCTCGGTCATTTTCGATGTTTTTCAAAAATACAATATCAAAAATAGAATAAATTAAGTCTTAAAGTTTATTCTATTTTTCTTAATAATTAATCCCTGAACAATGTAACGTGCCTTGATTAAAACTTAAATAGGTATGAATATGTAGGTATAATTCAAAAACTTTTGGAATTTTGTTAAAAATGTTTAAATTCAAATAATGTTTTTTACTCCTAAAAGATTTAAATTTATATTATAGGTTCGTTAGATAGCTTAAGGCGTGGCACTCAAATGTCGCTAAACGTCACTTTGTAGCATTCTAATACAAGCAATCTGCACATGATGAATCTGTACATTTTACACGAGCAGTTAGGAAAATGTCTAAGATTTCCAGTGAACACATTTTTAAAGGTGTAATCTTTTAAATTCAATGAAAATCTTACTAAAATTTTAGTAAAAGGCGCAGTTTGAAAACCAGCGCAGCCAATTTTGAACGTTTTACCTAAAATTCTAGTATGCATTTCATGAATAATTTAAAAGATTACGGTTTGAAAATGGTATTCACTGGATTCTGCCTAACCACCCGTATAGAATACAAAATAAAAATCATTTGTAGTATTGTTTGTGTAAGAAAGCCAAAAAGTGAGTATTTTTTATCTTAAGTTGATAATATATAATATATCAGTTTGTCGGTGTCCGTAGTAGGTTAAAAATCAAGTCAACCGAAAAAAACGATTTTGTAATATAATTAATGACATTCTTAATAATTATTTAAGTAGACTTCTCACGGATTAACAGTGTTTCTAATGTATACATTACGTACCTATCCTAATTGAAGGTTAAAATATGGGGGTTTAGGATCACAGGGGTTTATCTCTGTGGGTTTTGCATATAATATAGATCCCTGTAATCCTAAGCCCCATAATATGAAACTATATCGTCGCCGGAAAGGCAAAATGGCTAAAGTGCCATTTTTGGAAGTTTAAACTAGAGCACTTCTAAGATTTTTTTTTGTTTACAATAAAATTCATAAGTCTTCAGTACCTGGTTGGATTTTGAAAGAAAAAAAATAATTCGGGTAACTCAATACTCTTACTGAGTTACTTGAAGCGACCAAAAACTGAAACATCCCAAACTTAGGTCACTTGAGTCAAGCCTTCTTGCAAATAGTAAATATATTTTAGATGGAGTCAGAGCTTTCAATGCAAATAAAAAAGTGATCAAAACTGCATGTTAAACTCATTTTTTACCAAAGTGTCGCTTCAGTTCTTTTGCATTTGAAGCAAAGATATTACTTACATTATCAGATTTTCAAAAAAACTTTGTTCCAACAAAAGAACCAAATTATAAGTAAATGCGTGTGATAAACAAATTGACATGATCATAACATTGTTTCAATAATGTAAAATATCCCTAAAAGCTTTACACAACGTAGTCATGATTAATTCGGTCATTAACTACTTATCCATCGCCGGTTATCCAGCGAAGGTTTTGTTTGGCTAATGATTTCTGCATTAAACTTATTAACGCGGTAATTGCGAGGGGAATGGCAAAGCGAATACTAAATGGTTATGATTCAAATTTCGCTGAAATGCATATTGTAGTATGCATCATTTGTCAAATACGATAATTGGCCGCGTAGCCCCAGGTGAGATTAGTGAAGTTAACGTTATATATTTCATGTTAAATAATGCGTTATTACACATGTTGTGAATTTCAAAATTTCCCAGCTTTACCATACGAGTTTCAACACTATTTTCATAATTTCAAAATAAGATTATGGTTACCCTGATAGCGAATAACCTGATAACATTAAAGTCTTCCTACACATACCCTTGAGGCGATTATTCACAAAAACGGCGCTATACAAATTATCCAAATATTATTATTATTATAAAACACTTAGACCGTTGTTTTTCTAAATTATTATATTATAGAAATAGAATACCGCACGAAAATCAGACTATAGTATTTTCAATTGGGGTATGATGTTTGTTGTAAGGCTGAAGGTAGTGGGGACGGGAAGGAGATGGGGAAGAGGAAGGTTGGGATGTGCCTGAAATTTCAAATCTGGTCACCAAACACGTCTAAATCCATTTTAAGCAACGTTTCGATTTTGAATGGTGGTCTTTCACCAGGGCGATCCTATGAGTATATACCACTCTTGAACGTGCCGAAAATATACTTTACATAATTTTATATGAATTAAATGTGAAATTACACATATTAGTGGTATAAAATTAATTTGCACACGCCGGGGATTCAAACTCGCGACCTCTGGATTGGTAGTTGAGCGTCTTGTTTGTGAGACAATAAAGTTAGCTTGCAGAGGATTAGATGCGTGAAAATTAGACCATTCGGCTAAAAATATTTGTGTAAATTAACTCAACACAAATGCTTTTAGGAGTTCTTCACCACCAATGTTCATATTTAGAAATTTGTGGTTAAATTTGATCTGTCGAGAATCTGTTGACCTGCGGAAAACGTTCACCATATATGATAGTGCCGAACGGATCGATGAAACTTTTTCGAGCCGTCCCATAAGATAATCTCTTAAACTAAAATCTGTTTTGCATAGAATCATGGGTTTATTTCCACTATTTACCGGCTCCTGATCAGATGGGGCTATACAAATCAATAATAGTGTGCAATATATGTTTTTTTATAAGATCGTTAGATGTGTAGTATTGTAAATTAAAATTCGCAAAAAAATCTTCACCGTACAAATTAATACAACTAGTGAAAATAAGTTTTATTTTAATTTTATTTTATTTTGGAAAACATTCGGCTGTATGCAAATTTTGAAAAAGTGATTACAATGTTACATTAACCAGGGAAGTTTTCGCAAATAATTTATCAAATAAGTCATCATTGTATTTTCGTAGAAAGCAATCACTTTGTGGTTGGACATATTTAATGAAAATCAAACAATAACTTTGTATAAGATCACAGATTATAATTTGATATTAATGACCGACCGGTTTCGCTTAGTTTAAGCATCATCAGGGTACAAAAATAAATTAAACAAAAAATACATAGTATGCGGTTATATATACTAATAAATACAAAGGGAGAACACAATGTAAAATAAAATAAAAAGAGAACAGTAAGAAAACAATAGAATTACATTTTGATTACAACAAAAAACAGAGAGAAAGTGACAGATAATATGAAATGAAAGAGGCAAAACGTCAACTGAGAACGTGATAAAAGAATAATGAGAAAATGTATGACTTTACGGGAAATAAACATAATATTGGACTACTGATTACCCTGATTATCCTTAGGTCAACAAAACCAGTCGGTCATAAAAATTTAAACAAAATCTGTAGTCTTATACAATGTTACTATTTCATTTTATTTATGTAATAAATAGCCAATAGTTGAATCTACCGC
The DNA here is from genome assembly GCA_022651775.1 of Drusus annulatus. Lineage (NCBI taxonomy): Eukaryota > Metazoa > Arthropoda > Insecta > Trichoptera > Limnephilidae > Drusus > Drusus annulatus. The sequence goes on along the minus strand of JAGWCC010000474.1, from coordinate 289,238 downwards.
TAATAGTTTAATGTACAACGGGTTTATCTCATAGGGTTTGCCTACAACTAACCAAATTAAACATCAAAACTATGTGCTAGCATTAACTGCTTACATGAAACCGTGACAGAGCACACCTAACCAATTAATTCATTTTTTCACCATTTTCCCTGTAAAATTTTGACATTCATAAGAGAACATCATGTCATAACACCCCCTGTTAATATCCCAGAAAAATCTGCATCTCAATCTCACTCCGTGTAGGATGAATGTTAAGTTCAGCTTCCTTCTGTACTTTTATTACGAGCTAGACCGACCAGGGATTCATGAATGGGTAATGTATTCATTCTTGTCTTTTTAACTTTTCTCGCTCTCTTTCCCGACTGAATTTCCTCTGCCACTTGCCTTATTTGCATTCAACCAAGGCGGGATAATATCCAACGATTGCTTTTACTGCTAGTTACCTCTTTAGCATTCTGTGCTCCTGTGATGTGACGCAAATACATTTTATCATGGCAAATATATTTTTCTTGTTTACAAGGGTAATGTCAGATTTTATTGTCTTGTTATTATATTATATGTAAACGATTATGATTTATAACTAGCTATTATTAAATACTTCACCCAGGATCTAAGTTTTAGCATCTATATATCTGCGATTCTGGGTTAATCGAACATAGGAAAGAATTCACGAAAAGGGATAACTGCGAAAAACAATGTTTTACTCATAATAAAAAATCAAAATCTTTAATGTATATCACGCATACTAAAAATACAAGGGCCAAACAACACGAAAGACTTTTAGTACCTAAATACAATACAGCTTTTGCACAAAGACACCATATGTACATCGCGCCTCACACTTACAACAAACTCCCACCACAGACTGTAGTCATCACCAATATGGATTCCTAAATCAAAACATTACTAAATGGCTAATGAGTAAGGACCGCAAGGAAATTGAAGACCTCCTAAAATAGCACTTGAAATTCTTCACCATGACAAACTAAAACATTATGTAACAAATATAATCATTTAAAAAAAAAATATTCTACTTGTACTCACTGTCACTTACCTCAAAACAGGTTCTTATGACCTAGTGAGGTAGGTAATGTGAAAAAATAATGTAAGAAACAAAAGGTTAATAAATAAACAAATAATAATGAAAGAAATGAAAAAAAAAAGATTTGTAAGACCACGGATATTATTTTATTTTTAATGACCAACCGGCTTCACTTAGCCTAAGCATCATCAGGGTAAAAATTAAATGAAACAAAAAATACTAACCAATGGAATAACATTTAAATTATAACAAAATAATTTTTTCATTGTTTTGTTATTTAAAAAAAAAAAATTTGTTCCCGGCTGTATGTATGTAAAACTACACACTTTGTATTTTTTTCTTAAGTTGAATTTTATACCCTGATGATGCTTAGGCTAAGCGAAACCGTTAAGTCATAAATATAAAAAAATAAATCTGTGATCTTGTACAAAGTTATTATTTCATGTTCATTAAATATGTCCTACCATTGAGTGAATACTTTCTACAAAAACAAACGAAAATCTAAATTTAAAACTGATTAAATCATAAAGACTCAGTTCAAGAATTTTTACAAGTAACAAAATAGAAGGTTAAGTTAAGTTATCATGACGTGATAAAGCAATATTGAAGTGTTGAATCCACACCATTAGGCGGGGAATGTCCTTATTGAGTAATATTTAGTGCAGCAGTTAATATCCAAGGCAATTTCCTGGACGGGAAACGCACTGGCTCGTGGGTGTTGGGGGTGTTGGGGGTTTTAGGGGTGTTGAGGGCAAGGTGGTGTGTTGGGATATATAGACTGTGGGCAGAAGGTATTATCAGCGGAAATACAAACAAATGATGATAATATGTTCATCAGCAGCGGCGTCTATTCATAAACTGATTTCCTTTAATATATTATTGAAGGTGTATCAACTATATTCAAAGAATATGAAAATATTTCTCACTTTGAAACTTTTAATTAGTGGTGGAACTCCATTCTGATGATTTAAAAATACATAATTCCAAACTTTGTTCCACTATTTTTTTATTAAAACCTGACCGGTTTCGCCGATATATGACGGGCATCTTTAGACTGGTACAATTCTAAGCTTAGAGTACATAGAATGGTACCTATCCAAGGCAGTGTAGTCAGTTTTTGATGATTCTTGCCGGAGTCGGCAGGTCTGGACGTGGCTAATACCAAGATCATACATCCATTATAAATCCATTCATAGCATATGTCGACATAATGTTTTTTTTCATTCGTATAACCACTTTTTCACGGTATTGTTATCAACAAAAATATAGCATATAACTTAAAAAACCGTTTAGTTGTGTCGAGTCTAGTCGCATATGAAAACATGTGGGCGGAGTTCCCAGAGATGCGGGAGACCAAGATCATCCTTATAGTACATAAAAGCAGTGTATTATTTTTGTTGTCTCTTTCTCTCTCATGGTGTACGACGTAAAAACCCGGAAAAAGTGATTTATCGCAAGTTGTTAAGTAAAATTTTGTTGGGTAAAAATAATTAGCTATCTCTCCTTACATTGTTACTCTAAGTCTATGGTATACTATACACTAAATGTCAAGAATGGACGCTTATTGAGTCTATATCACAACAATATAAATTTAATAGAGCGTCCATTTAGTGATATGAGAATAGGAAAAGACACAGTGAAATAAAAATATCGGGTTTTGACCGAAACTCGAACCCAGGACCTTCACACGATCCAGGCGTGGCACTTCGTTTTAGTGGCGTATTTTTTTTACAATTACATTTAGAATATTCGGAATAGTGAATACCGCACAAGAGTCCCAACTGCTCCCTACCTTCTAGAGCCAGTAGGACCATTTCCAATCGAGAAAATTTCTGAGGTTGAAGGTAGTGGGGAGGGGAATGAGACCGGGAAAAGGAAGGTTGGGAAGTAACTGGCCATTCATATCTGGTCACCAAACACGACTAAAGTCATTTCAAACACATTTTTGATTCTGAATGGCGGTCCAGTCGGTGTCAGTGACCAGATCTGAATAGCCAGGTACTTATACTATATCTATTAGTAGTATTAGGAATTAATATTTAGTAGAAATTAAGATTTTTACAGCTCTCAAATTATTCAAAATTATCCAAATATTATTAGTAGTATTATAAACAATTAAGAAATACCCCCGGTATACTACATTTTAAATTTGTTCTCAATTAAACATTATTTGCGCACGCCGGGTTTGAACCCGTGACCTCTGGATTTGTAGTCGAGCGTCGTACCACTCGACTACGAAGGCCGTCAATGAATAATTCATATTCCCCGCCCCTGCACCTGGGTGCATTATAATATAATGTGTTGCGTGCAGTGGCCATCTTTATGCGTTTAGGGGCGCAATCAATATCTAATATCTTTCGCCTGCAGGGGTAAGCAGTAAATATTTGGCCGAGTTCATTATTATTTATGACAACATGTCACCCCTGGAGGGTGCCAAGGAGAAATGGTGAATATGGTGGAATAAAACAGGCCCGAACTGGGTACCATTAAATAAATACAAGTATTTTTTTTCGTATCATTAATAAAATAAACTCACCTAGACGTTTGACAATAATTTTTAATAACTAATATTGTATTTTTTTCCTTAATTTTTAATAATCTTTCACAGTTAATTTTCTTTCCATACCTTATTAATACGTATTTTAAAAAGATGTATAACGAGCCTGATTAATATCGAATCTGGCAAAAATATTAATTTAATTTATTTTATTGTATACGCCTGAGAGGGCTCTTACATTAAAAGGTTTGCAATTGACAATGAAAAAATGAGAATTATATGCACAAACAAAAAAAGGAATAGTTGCAAAAGAGGGTTTGATTACATTAAATTAATATTGATTGGAGAAATATGATGTTTTAGCCTTCTTGTATCTACATTCCGTGCAGTTAAATACATCAGCCACCCCTGCGTATGTATTACCAAATACATGCAATCTAGGTACAAGCGAGTATCTGAAAGACTCAGTCCTGATGTTATTGTTACAGCTAAATAAAATTTTGGATCGGTTTCGCACTGTTTTTCTTTCGAATAGTGCCGCTTCATTGTATTATAACATTTGAAAAGTCCCCATCAAACACCGATTAGGTTGACGGCTTGTAGAAACAATGTATGGAGAGAGAGCTCATTATTTTTACCCAACCGATACAAACTTGCGATTAATCACTTTCTCCGAGTTTTTTACGTCGTACACCATGAGAGAGAAAGAGACAACAAATGTAATACTCCGCTTCTATGTACTGTCACAATGATCTTAGGCTCCTGGGTAACCGCGGGTCTCCGCCCACATTTTTTACTATGCCACTAAATTTGACACAACCAAACGGTTTTTTTAAGTAAGATGCTATATTTTCGATGATATCAATACTGTGAAAAAGTGGTTATACGAATAACAAAAACATTATGTCAATATGTGATATGAATAGATGTATAAATACCCTAGCCTTGGTCTTAGCCACGGCCAGGTCCGCCGAGTCAGGTAAAAATCATCAAAAACTGACTACATTGCCTTGGATAGATACCACTCTATATACTATAAGGTTATACATTTGACGGCCTACGTGGTCGAGTGTTAAGAAGATCGTCTGCGAATTCAAAGATCACGGGTTCAAGCCCGGTGGGGGCAAATAACCTTTGTGTAATTCATATGTGCTAGTGAGACTATGGCATTCCCAATGTTATGAAGTTGAACGTATTGGGGATGGGAAAGATGAACGTTGGGAAGTACCTGCCTATTTAGATCTAGTCAACAAACACGGCTTAACCCATTTCAAGCAACGTTTCAATTCTGAATAGTGGTCTTTCACCAGGGCGATACTTAGAGTATCTACCACTCTGGAACGTGCCGCAAAAAACCACACAATATTTTATGTGAAATAACAAATATCAATTAAATAAAACTTATTAGCCCACACCGGGTTTGAACCCGCGAGATCTGGATTCGGAGTCGAGCGTCTTACTACGCAGCCCGTCAAATAGTACTCAGAGAGAAGTACATTCACAATATTTTGGTAATCTCTTTCTAATATATTGCACAAAACTCTCTTTCGGAGTGTCATTTAAAACCCGCTCCGGAACGGGAGTGACAAAACAACATTAAAAAAACTAATCCAGCCCTGTAAGCCTTCGAAGACTAAGGGCTACATTGGCCTCTCCGGGGAATATCTGTTTCCATGACTAAGCAAAAGTTCTCGAATCTAAATGGGTAGATTAGCTCCCAACTGGCGGCGAACAATACGAAGCATATTGTCCAACTTGCCTTGCAATTGCATACAAAGGAAATTTGAACCATTCCTCAGAACCTGCAGTTATAATATCTCACTGAACTACCCAGAACTTACTATTATGTACAGATACTTTATTTAATGTATATTATTTGCATTTTCAAAATTATTATTTGTATTATTGACTCACCTTCTCTGTTTCAACTCATCCAGTTCAACAGTCCTTTCTGCAGACTTACAAACAATGAATTGCTGTTCCTCAATCATCACTCTACTAATTATGGGTATCATTCTCCACTGTGCAGAATGACGAAACTTGTTAACTCAACCAATGGTCTTCAAAATTTTGGTACCAGTCTAAATGATTTTTGACATTCTTTACGACTCTACCAAAATTTTGACTTGACCTTGGCTTTGATTTGAATGTTCTTTCTTACGTATGTTTTGTTATATTTTCGTCATTGCTTCATTTAATATTATGTTTGTACTGTTCTTTATCTGTTGTTTTTTCCCGTTTCATGTTTTATATTTTTTGTTATTGAACTTTAATCATTAATTTATAAATAAATAAATATTTTATTTTGTTTTTTCAATTTATTTCGCATATGTTTATGGAAAAAAATATGTGCCATTGACATGCAACCAAGTGATTAAGGGTCAGAATCCGAAAATAAACACTATTTGGCTTTCTAATACAATCAAATCTACAAACTCTGTTAAATCCGTACGGTAATTATAAAAATGTCTAAGGTTTCCAGTGAATACAAATCTTAAACAGTAGTCATTTAAATCATTTATGAAATGCATGCTGGAATTTAAGATAAAACGTTAAACAAATGCCTTGAGTGGTTTTCGAAGTGCATGTTTTTTTTTTATAGAATTTCGAGGATTATAGTTAAAAATTGTATTCACTGGAAGCCTCAGACTTTTTCCTCACGACCCGCAGAAAATTGGCACAATGGGTAAAAGGAAAAAAAGTAAATAAGTAAAAAAATAAATAATAGTACAAAATTTAGAGAATTACTGAGTAGGGGAATAGAAAAAAAATATTATGGTAAACTACAAGTAACATTGTATTTAATCTTGTGGAATTAATGAGAATTAAATAAATAAGAAGTATTTACATAAAATTTATTTTTTTACAGTTTTTGCCGCAGTCCCAACTGCTCCCAACCGTCTGGAGCCAGTGAGACTATGGCATCCCTAATCGGGGAATGTGGTGAGGTTGAAGGTAGTAGGGAGGAGAAGGAGATGGGTAAGGGAAAAGTTGATAAGTATCCGGCCTTTAGATTCTGAAGGGTGGTCTTTCACCAAGGCGATACTTGATATATTTCTGGCTCGTTCTATAGTGGTAGATACTCCAAGTATCGCCCTGGTGTAAGACCGCCATTCAGAATCGAAATTTTGCTTAAAATGGCTTTAGTCGAATTTGGTGACTGAAAAGCTAGTTACTTCCCAATCTTCCTCTTTCCCATCTCTTTCCCCTCTCTGCTACCTACAGCCTTACAACATATCCTAATCAGGGATGCCATAGTATCACTGACTCTAGACAGTTGGGAGCAGTTTGGACTCTTGTGCGGTATTCACTATAAAAACGTCAGAAACATAATAATGATAATTTTTTGCGCTATTTGAATTTTATAATACTTTTATTTATTTATTCCCTTTATATAAATCAATGAAACGTGTCTAATGATCTTACTACATACAAACTGGGTGTATATTCGTTTTCCGGAAATTTTAATATAGTACAAGATGTTTCTGTAAAATAAATCACTCAAAATATGATAAAATATTTTTATTGTGTTAATAATATTATCACAAATGATTTGAATTGAAAACTCTTAATTTTTTATTGCATTTGTTGATTCGAATGCACTGTAAATTTGATGATGATTGATTTTGTGGTGTGATGAAGAAAATTGTGTCTTGTCGACAAGGAGCTTATTAATTGTTTAACAATCACTTAATAAAACAGTTACAAAAAACTCTAACGGTTCACTGTACATAGCCTGTTGGAAAGAAAGATGAAAGCCATAAAAAAGGTTTTTTTATGATAAGCCTCCAAGATGAGGTAACATTGAAGGAACAAGAGGGATACAGCAGGAGACCGACAAGTGTGAATGCATGTTCCAGGGGTGAACAAAACTTTCCTTGGGATTTGAGCCTTTGACGGTGATACTTAATATGTAATCTCTTTATTTCGTCAAAAGTTATGCAGTTTTTTCTTTTTTTCATTTCTTATGTGACAAAAAATAACATTATTTTTATTGTTAACAACCTTGTTAGATTATTAATTACAAAACTGTCCAATGAAAGAATATTTCCAATACTAAATTTAAACAAAGTTAATACTACCTTTAAGACGATGTTATGTAACTGATTTTTAACACAACCTGGACTGCCCTACATATATGTGAACTGTGGACAAAATACCCAGCAGCGAAATTTGAGGGTTTGCTTCAACAATGTCTATAGGCAACTTTCGCAACTTCTAAAGTTCTGCAGTGCCTCCACAAAGATAAGTTTGTCAATGTGTTGGAAGTTTCTGACTTATCGCAACATAATTTGAACATTTTCTCCAAGGTAAATTAACCACTCCCGAATAAATATATATCAAATAGAATTCATGTTTTTCATATATTTGCACCACGTTCCAGATTGGTAGATGCTCGTAATATTCTCTCTGGTGATAAAACAGCCTTTCAGAATCGGACCGTTTAAATGACCAGATCTGAATAGTCAGGTGGTTTCCGAACTTCCTCTTCCTAATCTCCTTACACTCACCTACTACTATCAGCCTCACAACATTTGACCCAATGGTTTCTGGAAGTCAGGAATCTGGTGCAGCCAGTGGCGGTTTTTTCTGAATAACGTAATCGCAATGATCTTCCATTAAAAAAAAGTGGAAAAAATAAGACAAACTTTTGTTAAAATACTATAACACTTTTAAAAGCGCTCGATTAAAATTCCGCTTAAAAAATCCACCCTTTCGAAAAAAACTTTTTATTGTATTTTTTTTTATAGTGACCACCACACAAGAGTCACAACTGCTTCCAACCGCCTAGAGTCAGTGAGACTATGGCATCCCCAATCGTAGTATGTTGTGAGGTTGAAGGTATTAGGGAGGAGACAAAGATAGGGAAGAGGAAGGTTGGGAAATACCTTGCTATTCAGATCTGGTTACCAAAAACGTCATTTCAAGCAACGTTTCGATTCTGAATGGTGGTTTTTCACCAGGGCGATACTTAAGAATATCTAGCACTTAAATAAACTGTATATTATTTTATATGAATTAAACAATATCTATAAAATGCAACCTCTATGTAATAACTTTGTTCTAATGTTATTTGTTTTAATTTCATCTTTCATTTCTATTCTTTTTTCCATTTTTTGTTTTTTTAAGTTTTGTTAATATTAATAATAATTATTATTATTTACACTTAATATTATGTAATGTATGTACACTACGTGTCTCTCGACACAGGATTATCCTAGTGAGACATAGACCAAACCCATGTTTTTTTTATATTTTAACAAGAATAAATATTTTAGAAAATTACATTTATTTATTAACGAAAATTTATTTGCGCACGCCGGGTTTGAACCCGTGACCTCTGGATTCGTAGTCGAGCGTCTTACCGCTCGACCATGCAGGCCGCAGAAACTGTCAAAGAGCATCGATATAATACTTGGTCAATGTCCAACGGCGAGACCAAAATAAACCCTATGCGTGCTGATTCAATTCTGCTCCTATATGCATTCCGTCCTAAGAAATACTTCATACAATAGAAAACAAAATATACTAGTGGCGCTAACGGTGGGAATGCAAAGTTGTGCCATATTCTTACCAGATGACATGTGACCTTAAGAACTTTAACCGCATTCGCCGAACTTTTTCGGTTCCGGTGGCCGACAAGGCAAAAGGGCTGAAGCGCCATTTTGGGAAGCTTACACCAGAGGACCTTAAAGTTTTTTGTTTTACAATAAAATTCATCAAGTTTTCGGTGTCTGGTTGGATTTTGAAAAAAAAGTTAACTCAATGCTCTCACAGAGTTACCTGAAGCGACAAAAAGCCAAGATAAAACCAAACTGGCGCTTGAGTCAAGCTTTTTCCCAAACCGTAAATATATTTTATATGGCTGAAGCGCCACAATAGTCTTCAGAATCAAACGAGAGTCAGAGCATTTGTTGCAGAAAAAAAAAATGATCACAATTGCATATCATCTCATTTTTAACCAAAGTGTCGCCTAAGCCTTTTTGCCGTTCCAGCGACGATATAATTATAATAAAAGGCATGTCCCAGATCATCATGTATTTTTAAGTTAACTGTTATTTTTGTCTTTAGTTATTATGTTAAAATAGGTAAGTTACTGAAAAAAAAAATGCTTGTGCCATTCTTAGAGTTAGTTAGCATTAGCTCTTTCTTACCAGAGAAAGAACAGATTTTTAAAATTCAATAAAGTTTTTTTTTCATAAAAAACATTTTTTCTGACTCACAACGTTATATTATTTAGCCACAGGAGTTTTACGAATCGCCGAAGTTTATCTTATCGCTGGGTCTCTAATCGCTTGTGCAATGATGAAATGTTTGTGAAATTTTTCCTGGATTTAAAGAAAAAATATATTAGAAAGCCCGATATTGAAATTTTTCATTCAATTAATTAAGAGGCTTGTAAAAACATATATTACACTTATTTGTTGAATAAAATTCTTATTTCAATTACATTTTGAGTGGGAATATATATTTTTTCTTTTTTTTTTAAATCACAATCTCTGATTCAATTCTCCCTGGAGTAAGAAATACCACAAACAGCCATTAGGTTCGATAAATGAAAAAAATAATTGGATAAATGTGGATAAAAAAATGGTAAGGTTTTTGTTAGTTGACCGCTTGTAAAAACAATATGGTGGCTCTGTAGGCATTTTTTTCAATATAATTTAAGATAACAAATATCCCCTCCCCGACAAATGTCTTATAATGAAAAAGCCACCTAAGACACAGTTTGATCGTTTTCAAAACATTGGCGTAGACCAAACAAAGAAGCCATCGTTTGTCTATTACTGCCTTTACACTGTGTGCCCGGCGTGCAGCGACCTGGGGGAGGGGCAGGGGATAGGGAATATCCGCAATAAGGATTGACGTGCGCAAATATTTGCAGAGACTTAACGATGAAATGTAATGCAGTGGAGGGAGAACAAATCTGTATTTGCGCATTTGGTGAGTTCGATAGACTCGATGGATGGGTTTTCAAAATGCTTTGCATGCAGTGACTAGATAATAAAATAAACTGTAAAAATAAAAATAAAATGTTAGTACGTATGTAGGTGTGAGAACTTTTTAAATTTGGAACTGATGTTAATTGTAATCATCCATTTTTAAATCCCTAACTATCTAAAAAAGTACCTGCCTATAATGTATTTTAAAGACATTATTATATATTTAAAATGGGTGGATTAAAGCACCTCATATTTTTTGTTGGTAAATCAAATTACATTCCGTGATTTTTCACTGCCTACAACTAGTGATACATGTTTGTCTTATTTACTGTACTATTTTACATGTTGGACTATATTTACTATATTTTACTCTAACTAGGTTCTACTACCTTGGTCCGTCTGAGTTCCATCTGTTTTTTTTTTTCATATTAAACATATTATCGATGTGGAACAAGCAATATGGTGCCTTGACTTTTTGAAAAATAAAATCTTTTTTTAAAAGCTCCACATACAGTGTTTAAATGATATCCCGAGAAAAAATATTGCGTAGATCTCGAAGTTGTATTTAAAAAGCTGTGTAAATTTCAAGACCAGAGCTCATTGTCCCCAAGCTTTAAAGTTCATGTTAAAATTTAATCTCCTCGTTTCATAATTATTAGTGCATCGTTCGAGAGATTTTGCTACTTCACCAATAAACCAACAGATTTTCTAATTTATGGCTAAGAATAAATAATTAATCTAGAATTAAAATGCTAAAACTTACGCTTTGTTTGTGTAAAACGCTATTTGAAAATACTCGAAGATACTCGTATTATCGCCTTGATGAAAGTCTACCATTCAAAATTGAAACGTAGCTTGAAATGCCCAGGTCTGAATTTCCAGGTTCTTTCCAATCTTCCACTTCTTATTCTCATCCCTTCACTATCTTCAGCCTCACAACATACCCTATTTGAAGATACCATTATTGCACTGGCTTCAGACGGTTGGAAAAAAATTGTACTTTTGTGGGGTATTCACATAAAATAAAATGAAAAGTTTTTGATTTTTTTGAGGTTTTGAACCCAGGAATACAAAATTTAAGGTTTTTTATCCAGTTAAGACCTTTTCCCTAAGAACTCACTAATGTAAACTTAAATTCGGTCAATTAAATACAACCATCAGATGGTGATAGTAATAAGGCCTAATGAGTCGCAGTACTAGTTAGATAGAAATTATGAGGGGTATTTGTATAAGCCCCAGCTAGTTAGCAAAGGATTACGAAAGAATCCATAAAATCAAAAAAAATCGGAATACGAAATGTACCAATTACGGAATAAGTTTTTACCTGAAATTGCCTTAACGAGTTGGGAGAAAATTACTTAGTCTAATGAATAACCATTTAGTTCAGAGCAAGTAATTGCGCAAAACAAATTAATACAACTTTAATAAAAAAATGAGATACTAGTTAAAGATATAATTTTCAAATACGTTACCTAACTCCATTTGAAAGAACCAGCTAAAACAAATATGCCCTGATTTAACGTACCTTTTATTATTTATGGCCCATTGTGGCAGCCCTGATTTGTGAAAGCGGTTGGCACTATCTCCAATAACATATTGCATTTTTGGGGAATAAAGCAAACAAGCCCTGAACACTGAACTGGATCACCCTCCGCCCTCTCCACCTTCTCCCGCCGCCCGTCCGACCTATCCGATCAAACGAAAACATTATTGAAATATGAAAAAGTATTTTGTATGCATTGAATTTTCGACGCCCAGATCGATAGGGTGGTCGCGAAAAACGTACAACGTTTTTTCATATGTTGCAGTAAGTTTTGTTGCAAATGTGTGGTCAGTAACTTACTACCGATGGTCCCCGTCTGTAATAACAGGGGTTGCATATTGTGCATTACAAAAAAAAAGGTTTTATAAGACCACAAAATATAACATTATTTTCCAAAATTGGAATCTTATTAATTTTTAAGGTAGTATTTAATAATTTTTAAGGTTTTAAGTACCTGGCTATTCAGATCTGGTCACCAAACACGGATAAAGCCATTTCAAGCAACGTTTCAATTCTGAATGGTGGTCTTTCACCAGGGCGATACTTAGAGTATCTGCCACTCTGGAAGATGCCGCAATGCTTGCAAAGTAATCCAATAAATAATAATAAAAAAAACTAAGAATTTGACTAGGTCACCAAACACAGTTCAAGTCATTTTAAGCAACGTTCTGATTTTCTGAAGCGTAGTCTTTCACCAGGGCGATACTTACAGTATCTATCGCTCTGACTTGCAATGTTTATATTTATTTTATATTTACGTGAATACCGCACAAGAGTCTCAACTGCTCCTAACCGTCTAGAGCCAGTGAGACTATGGCATCCCCAATAGGAATATTTTGTGAGGCTGAAAGTAGTGGGGAGGGGAAGGAGATGAAGAAGGGGAAGGTTGAGAAGTACCTGGCTATTCAGATCTGGTCACCAAATACGGCTAAATCCATTTCAAGCAACGTTTCAATTCTGAATGGTGATCTTTCACCAGGGCGATACTTAGAATTTCTACCATTTGCAATGTTGTCTAACAAATCAACAACTACCATAAGAATCTGACTGTTGAATGTTACTTAATTCTTTTTGTAAAATGTATTATATGGAGGAACCTACCGGCTAAATCGCTTTTTCGTATTTGAAAAGATTCTATTTTATCTATTTATTTATAATTTTTATCCACAATTTTGAAAAGTTTAGACTCGTGCGTACGGGGTTACTCACAAATAAAATTATTCAAAGTTAATATTTTGACTAACACCAATTTTATAAGAACGGCAAACACTTCGAGGTAACACAGTCCTGGTCAAATAAAATTTGAGAAGGATTGTATTAGACGAACTGCAATATTCGGGCACCCTTCTTCCATGCAGAAAAAGTAAATAAACTCAACATTATCTACTACGTGGTTACCGGTTTATATTCCCCCTCTTTTGGTATCTTTTCACCTTCTCCCCCCTCATTTATCCTGTCTGTGTAACTACTGTTACTTTTAGTTATATTTATTTCGATATTCGCCAAAATAGTTATTCCGTAGCTCTAATCACAAATTTATTAGGATTTAACCGCACCTACCAAATTATTCAAAATATTATCCATACATAATTTACTTTGTGAGTACGTTCGAACGAGTAAGAAATATTTCAAAATTCGAACTGATGTTAATTGAAATTATATTTGTTTTAAACAATCCATTTAAATCCCCACCTACCTAATAAAGCACCAAACTTAAAAGTGTTTCAGCAGACTTTATTCTGTATTTGAAATGGGTGGATTAAGACGTGTCACACGTTACACCCTGTGATTTTTCACGAAACTACATAGCTTCATGTTTAGTATAGTAAGGAGGTGTGTTGATTTTTTTTAATACACGTTTATCTGTATTTTTTCTTCTTAAAAACAAATTACGATTACCATAATCGTTCACATAAAACTTAATAAAATTCTCAAATCAAGTAGGTAATATTTTATTTCTTATTTTGACTAGTTTTCAGTTGTTACCCATGAGAATTACGAGATGTAACTTGACACTCCAAGAAACAATGCTTTATTGGGTAGGTAGATAAGTGAAAGGATTTTAAAAAAAAAATAACCATTTCAACTAACATCAGTTCAAAATACGTATCTGCGTACTCACAAAGGAAATTCGTTGTTGTTAATTATGTTTGGATTTTGAAAAATATATCAACTTTTTCCACTGAAAACAAAAAAAAACAGCAAACTCAATAAAATGTTTCATTTTACTTCCATACATCGGGTATTTAAAGCACGTTGAAATAAATGGTTATAAGGGAATAAAATTCAATTAGTTCTTTTCCGAAAATTACGACAACAACAGAAAGTTATTTATCTATTTACTACTAATCAAGTATAACTACATTTCTTGCAGAGGTAGGCAGAGAAGATAGAACGCTTCACAACTAACTAACTAACCATCGTGGCGTTTCCCCGTAGGGGTAGGCAGAGAGGACGGACCGCCATATAACTCTGTCTTGGAACACACTACTCGCTTCATTCACATTCATACATCGTCTCATACATACTCTTCTGTTATTCTGACTCTTCACATGACCCGATTCAAGTATTTGATTTACTTGATCGTGCCATGTCTTTCTCGGGTGTGCTCGACTTCTTCTTCCATTCACTTTCGCATCATATATTCTTTTCACACTTATTTCTTCGGTCATTCGCTCACAACTATCTTGGAAAACGTTATATGATTTATTCACCTTCTTTACTTTGTCTTATGAATTACCTGATATACGGACTCTTGCCATATCTTTCTGGGGTGTCTCCGATTACTGCTACCATCCACATTTGAGTCCTTTATTTTCCCGAAACTGCTCTCTCCGTTCATCTGCTCTACATGTTCAATTCGTCTAATCTCCCCATGGATTTTCTAATTTAACTTTTCGCGTAAAATAACATCCTTTTATCTTTAAAATTTTTCATAGGCTACTATTAATTTATTACTTCCGAAGAGTAGGTAAGTAAACCGATAATTGAAAATTTTACTAAAATAATAAAATTTCGCCAGCAAACCATCAAAATAACACCACTTTCATTAAGTTACTTTTTTATTATACCCGCCATGACGCTCGCTAAACTTTGTTTGCCAAGAATTTTATTGGAAAGCCGTTAAAAGTTTTGTGTTTGACGGACGACTTAAGTAAAAGAATTCATCTGATCTGACGGCGATGATCCCTTTTACCCTTAAAACAGCCAAGACAAACAGGACTTAAGCCGGTGAGAAATCAGCTTAAGTACCTCGGCGCTTTATTGGAAATTACTTTTATTAGAAGCCATTTATCTTAATCCAGATCTGCCTACTTTAAATAGTAATTAAAGAAACACGGTGTCTTCGAACTTTCAGTCAATAATTCAGAAATAGAATGATTGCTAAACCCGTTCTAAGAAGGAAAGCTCATTAAGCCTTTCGTTTATTATCGCAACTTCCGCAAGAGGTAGTTTGGTCGACGGAAACGATTCATTGCCCTGGTTGTATTTAGCGAAATAATTCCGTCTTTTCGGAACAACTTCAAATACAGTATCGCCATTTCATACATACGTATGACGTGCATGTGCATGGAATAAGATGTTGGGGATCTACGAGAAAAATATAGTACGTGTCATGTCAAGTATCCACACAACAGAAGAGTACTTTTGTGAACATATTGTCGCTGGAAAGGCAAAGGGACTTAGGCGACACTTTGGTAAAAAATTATTTATATGTATTCAGTTTTTTTTTCTGCGTCGAATGCTCTGATTCTCGTTTGATTCTGTAAACTTTTTGGCGCTTCAGCCATCTATTTTATATTTTTTATATGAATACCACAAAAGAGTCTCAACTGCTCCCAACCGTCTAGAGCCAGTGAGACTATGGCATCCCGAAAATAGGGTATGTTGTAAGGCTGAAGATAGCGGGGAGAAGAAGGAGATGGAGAAGATGAAGGTTCGGAAGTACCTGGCTATTCAAATCTGGTCATTAAGCACGGCTAAAGCCATTTCAAGCAACGTTTCGATTCTGAATGGTGGAATGATCTTTCACCAGGGGAATACGAGTATCTACCACTCTGAATCTGTTTACTAATCTGAAATATATTTACCATTTGAGAAAACGCTCACTCAAACGACATAAGCTTGGGATTATTTTTTAGCTTTTTGTCGCTTCGGGTAACTCAGTAAGAGGATTGAGTTACCTGAGTTAACTTTTATTTTCAAAATCCAACCATGTACTGAAGACTTATGATTTTTTTGTAAAACAAAAAAACTTTAAAGTGCTCTGTAGCAAACTTCTCAAAGTGGTTCTTCGGCCCTTTTGCCTTTCCGGCGACGATGTGTGATTTTTTCACAAATTTATTGAAAAAATATTAACAGTTTGGCTGTGCTTCCGACAATGCAACGGTTGGAACACTGCAAATTAGTGCGAAACAGTTGGCGAAATGGAAATGTCAAAGAATATTGTATTTCAGTTGACACCGGGTAAAGGGTATTGCGTCCGACGCAATAAACACTCAGCACCCACTTTATAACTGGGAGAGAGCTATGCATGTGAAAATGGACCAAATAAATTTAAACAATGAAAGCCTATTTATTTATTTTAATTTTATTTATTTGGGAAAACTTACAGTTTTATATACATATTGATATATTGAGTAATTACATTGTTGGATTAACCAGTGAAGTTTCCGCTATAAACTATTACAATTTATAATTTTTTTTTTTTTTACAAAAAAAATTAAAAAGACTACAATAAAAATAAATATCGGTTCATTTAGTTTTTAAGACACGTTAAGGGTACACGTCATAATAGGAGAGTTAATTGTGTATCTTGCTCGTCTTAAATGGATATACGGAAAGAATGCAAGGCTAATGTGAGCGTAATGAATAGGCTCAAGAAAGAAACGCTTAGATGGTTTGGGCATGTAGAGCGAATGAACGAAGAAAGGAGTGTGAAACGAATATATAATTTGAAAGTAAATGGAAGAAGAAGTCGAGGACGCCCGAGAAAGACATGGCACGATCAAGTAAATCAAATACTTGAATCGGGTCATGTGAAGAGTCAGAATAACAGAAGAGTATGTATGAGACGATGTATCAATGTAAATGAAGCAAGGAGTGTGTGCCAAGACAGAGTTATATGGCGGTTCAACCTCTCTGCCTACCCTTGCGGGGAAACGGCGTGAAGGTTAGTTAGTTAGTTAGTCAGTTTCTCGTCTTAAAACTATAAAAAATAGATTATTGTAAATAATAAATATGTAATAGAAAAAGACACAGGAAAAAAAGGTTTTTTCGATTAAAATTTAAACCCAGAACTCTCCCCTATCCAAAGAAACTTTTACTCACTACATTTATATCAATTTCATATTGTTTTAAAATTGTTAAAATTCCATTTCAGTTTTACCAATATTGGCATTCATATTTATATTCGAAAGCAAGGTTCTATCCGAACACAATCGCAAATATAGTTGGCCTCTAGGATAGAATTGGTATTTTTTTTATTTATGGAAATTCTTTTGCTTTTGTCTAGAATTAATATTTTTAAAACTAAGTTATTAAAGCTTTGCGCTTCATTGTGTTATTAATTATTGAAAATATGCGAATAACAATCAAAGAATATGAAAAAGGAAAATAAATAGAATCAAAAAAATATTACGAGAGGTCCTGGAGAAAAGTTTAAGTTTGAATGTCGGTTGCAATCGAATCTTTATTTTATTTTCTGTGTCTTCTTCAATGTTTCATTATTATTCAATGACAATGAAGCGCAAAGCTTTAATTTCTTTTAAAAATAAAAAAAATAACGTCAAGGAGACAAAATATTTGGATACATTTTTGTGTTGTGGTCCACATTTTTGTGTATTTTCGCCAGCAATGTAAGGGATATCCATGTTTTATGGTGATTCTAAAATGACCTGCGAAGTGGCCATGGACTTCTTCTGGCGGTTAGGTTTAAATTGCTTTGACGCGTCTACCGCTGATCTCGATACCAATATATTATTTTGTTGTGCGAAGAATAGGCCGACAATAAAAATAAATTACAATCAGAATTTTAAGAACTAAATTTATCACATGGTACAATAAAAAAGCGAACAAAACTGTTTTGAAGCATTTTTAAAGACCTTATAAAAAAAATTCTGGCTGATGAAAAAATATTATACCATCAAAATTTTCCCATAAAAATTTTTGAGTTCTACTAACAGTAAATAAAGGTTGAAAATTTTTAACTTGACCTTTTTGAAGTTGTCGAAATATATGTCAATATCATTTACTAACATAATTAAGGCAGGCATCATCTCTCGAACTAGATCGACATCACCTGAAGTAATTATCTCACAGCTTTCAAAATATCCGTCTTTACAGGATGTGTGCTGTGCATTTACGGCTTCTGTGCTTTATGGCGTTGGTGCAGTTATGATGTCTATGCATTATGGTTAGCTTTGGCGTAGTGAAAAGCACCATGGTGTATGGTTTGCGGTGTACCTAGAGACTGGAGGCATTACGTTCTACTTATTATTATATAAAGCTAAATTTTATGAAGGTGAAGCAAACTATGTATTTCAATGTTTTTATTTGTATACATAAAATTATTATGGCGATAATGTCTAAGAAATTCAAAGGAAGGATAAATTATAATTACAAGATACACGGACACGGGACGAGAAATGCAACATTGATCAGATTGCCAACAAGGAAAAAAATCACGCACACGGAAATTTCTCATGTATCGGGCCGTGCAACTAAGTATAGAATAAAATTACAACAGAAATTACTACACTGACTATATTTTTAAATTTTAAAATGAATTAAGAAAATTTGTTTGCCATATTATATGCTTAATTTTTGTGATCCATTTTTATAAAATTTTTCAAATGTTATTTGAAAAATATGTTTCCAGTAATCGTGTTTGCAGGTTAAGATTTAATATAAAGTATAAAATATTATATTTTATATACCCGTCGTTATGTAGTTATTAATTATTTAAATTTTGTTTTACTTTTGTGTTATATTTTTTTTATACTGAATTGAGTGTTGTTCATTGATTTATTTCATAATTTGTCTGCTTTTTGTGTCACTTTTGATGCGTATCAGTTAAACGGTAAAATTATCACATTTAATTGATAAAAAT
This sequence comes from Drusus annulatus, assembly GCA_022651775.1. Classification (NCBI taxonomy): domain Eukaryota; kingdom Metazoa; phylum Arthropoda; class Insecta; order Trichoptera; family Limnephilidae; genus Drusus; species Drusus annulatus. The sequence continues at coordinate 270,101 of JAGWCC010000474.1, read as the reverse complement.
ATTTATCTTTTTTTTCCACGTAAATTTTTTTTAAAGAAAATTATTGATGCGAGGTACAGATAGATACAAACATGTCAATACAATTATACTCAATATACTTTCGCATCATCATATCTCTCCCAGTTATAAAATTAATTGCAAGTATTGATAGTACTTACCAAATGCAATACCTTTAACCCGGTACTAACTAAAACGCAATAAGCTTTCATATCCCCACTTCCCGAACTGTTTGCATTAGTTCGTAGTATATCGGAGGTCGTATTGCTTCAAATGACAGCAATTATTTCAGTACTGGCTCTCATTCTGTTTCTCTTTCACTTTATGGAAATATTAAACGGTAGTGAAACTGTACTCAGGAAGGATACGCTACCGGGTGACCTTACAGCCTTCTCGTGTGATTCTGGCCCCTCTAAAGTACGTTCGATCGAAAATTGATAGTTCATAATCAAATGGTGGTAAGATTTGGTGACACAAGTAGCAATATTGATCCAGAGAGCCCCATTACTACAAACCTTACTATGACCATAAATATCATTTGACCCCCTTTTAAAGCCTTTTTTCTAATGTCTTGACACGAGAGTGAAAATCAAACAGATGTTAAAAACATCATCTAAACAACTCATTAAACAGTAAATTATTCTGATGTTTTTTTGTTGTTTTAAACATGGTAAATGATTTATGACACGTTCCCGATACAAATAACTATAAATCTAACATTGATTGGATGGTTTTTACCGCTTCTTAACACTTATTAAAGTATGTTTTACAAATAAATTTATTATTCAGGTCAATTAATTTTTGTTTTTCAAACATAAAAAAATACCGATTTGACTGCGGTTTAAAATGTTTGCATAAAAAAGTTATTTAGGATGTACAGCAGAGTACTTAGTAAATATTTTAAAGAAGAGAGATACAAAATACGCGATCTAAACAAGATACACAGTTCTAAAATTTCATAAAAAAAACAATAAGCAGTAATTAATCAAGCAGTAAAAAAGCTTGCCGCCTAAAGTCAGTTTCACTTTTGCAAAATATGTCCAAATCAAGAGTGCCCTCCTTATTGGCATGACAATTGGCAAGTTAGTCCTGCAAGCCGGGAGATAAAACTGTTTGTTGATGATGGACATAACCATTGATAACATAGAAGTTAATGCTCTCCATGAAAGTCAAGTTTTAGAAACATCCACGAATCAATTTAAAGGTATGTGTAATAATTTGCAGATCCCCTGTGACCCGTAGATGTAAAAATACCTCATTTAAACACACAATACAAGATCTGAAAACAAGCTTACTTCAATTAAGCACTTAGGTATTTGTAAAGGGGGTATTACGCTAACGATATATTTTAAACTCGTTTCTTCGTTTTGGTTAAGACCCACAGAAAATGAACAGACAGCCTGATAAAGAAAATGAGAAAAGTAAGCACCTCAACGTCAGGTAAGGGTTGAAATGACTCAATAAGGGTGGTTAGGAGGTGGTTGGTATATCTGCGCCAAGTGTTCCGTTTGATTAAAGAGGCAATACCTCCGCGACCGCGTTCTGCCACAATCATCCCCCACCCCCTCCCGCTACCCTGGGGGGGCATAATCAATTCATAACCGGTTTCCTACCCGTGCAAGCAGGGCTGGTCCCACAGTATATTGCGCTCGGTGCAGTAAGTATCAATTGTGCCCCCTATCTTTTAATAAACACAAACTCTACAAAACACACTTATTTACATATATTTTTTTATTATTCACAACAATTCTTACCCCTAAAAAAATAGTTAACGTCATAATATTTTTATATTATTTTGTTTCTCAAGCCTTGATTTAAAGTATATGATTTTTTTATGGTTGCTTGAAAACCAAATTCCATAGTATTTCACATAACCTTTAAAAATGGTGACCGGAACCGCGTATAAAACGATAAAACGTAACCAAATACCAAAGTTACGTATAATTATGGGATTAATATAGGCTCATTTTTTTATGTTTTTTTATTTTTATTTTTTAATATTGTGTGTCTTTATATTGATGAATAATATTAATATCAGTGCAAAGTCACACAACAATAAGGTTTTTTTAAGAATTTATAAAAATTATCTTTTTCGTAAAACTTTGCATAAGAAACGGAATGGTATTTTTTTTAATATTTCAAGCTACTACAGCAAAGAATAATATAACTCTTGGCGACTATCGGATTACGATATTAAAGCTTTACGTAGGGTATAAGATATAACAAACGTCACATATTACGCTTTTCCTCCATACGCATGAAATAAAGAAACAACTACATCAAAAAATATTGCATATCCTTGACTTTCGTTTTCTCGTACTCTCGTTTTATGTCGTACAGCGTGAAGCTAGATACTAGACTTGATATGGTCCTTAGAATAATAAGGTTCCATAAGATAATGAGCTCTAAAGTAATTTCAGCAGTAATAGAGTTCATTATCGTATAACATAAAACATAACCGTATAAGATGAAGATTTGTGGGCGGTTGTGCAAAATCAAGCTAACTGATCTGCTCTTTTAAGGGATTAAGGTAATATAAACGTAAAGCACACTAAACACATTCATTGGAAAACAGGCTCTATGTCTGCTTCAAATTCACGAAAATCGCAAAAAATGCCTTGAAGGATATTTTTTTTCGTACAACTCATATCAACAGTTCCTATCAAATCATGAATGTTTTTTTTTTTGAATACCGCACAAGAGTCTTAACTGCTCCCAACCGTCTAGAACCAGTGAGACTATGGCATCCCCAAAAGGGGTATGTTGTAAGGCTTAAGGTAGTGGGGAGGGAAGAAAAATGAGGAAGGGGAAGGTTGAGAAGTACCTGGATATTCAGATCTGGTCACCAAACACGGCTAAATTCATTTCAAGCAACGTTTCAATTCGGAATGGTGATCTTTCAACAGTTTACGTCAGCGCTCCAGCAAACCAATGTTGAAATGTTGCCAGGGCAAATAGAACGTATAATTATCTCATATTATTGGTAATTGTTTAATTAATTGGGAAATATTTGAGTTAAATTTAAATTAGATCTTTCAGAAGTTGGGTCTAATTTTTTTGTTTGTCTATTATGAATGTATGGCAGATCTGGTGCTGAGTGCAAAGGATGAAAAACATATGATATTGTTGATTGATATTTTCATCAATGTGTTGCTAGTGTTAAAAAAAATATCAGATAAAAACCTGTCGGGCTCAATCAATTTTTTGTTTTTTTTTATATCACAGCACATAATTTTTCGCACCTATCTAATATTTGAGAGTGCTGTGTGGAAAATGTTTTTGATGAAATGAAGGAATAATCCCGGGATTTGAAGATAAGGGTTGTAGAAGGGAAGAATAGCCCTTCTACAGCAGAGACGGTAGACAAAAGAACGAATCGAACAGTAAAACGACCCGTTCTCACGGAACTCTTCAGTTCTGTTAAAAAATCTAAACTTCAAAGCTTTCTTAAAATGGTCAGTATGAATAGAGAAGTAGTTACTTGAATACAGTATTTTAATATTGTGTTGCAAACTCGACATTTTCATGATCCGGCCCGTGAACCATCCACCAATGCACGATATCATAATATTACTTGGGGAGATGCGGTCCAATATTTAATGAAATTCTGTAGAACGTTTATCTTATACAAACACCGACATGTTTCGTGGAAATTTATATGCATTTTACTAAAGCACTCGCCGGGGTCATGAATGCACATTGCATATTCTTCTTGGTTTATAACAATATGCACATATGTGGAGAATGCACAATGCAAATAATATGATATTTTCAAATGTATGGTTTTATTTTTTAAACATAAATATAGTGAATCGCATCCATCAACTTTTTTTATGATGAAACGATTTGTCGGCGTACTACTATTTCGTACTTGTTGTTTACTTTCCTAATATCATTACTTTATTTTAAAAACTGTTATATTTTATTTATGTAAGTATATTGAAAAATATTTGCGGTACGTTCCAGAGTGGTAGATACTTTAAGCATCGCCCCGGTGATAGACCACCATTTAGAGTCAAAACGTTGCTTAAAAATGGTTTTAGTCGTGTTTGGTGACCAAATAGCCAGGTACTTCCAAACCCTCCTCTTCCAAATCTCCTTCCCCTCTCCACTATCTTCAGCCTCACAACATACTCTATTTGGGGATGTTATAGTCTCACTGGCTCTAGACAGTTGAGAACAGTTGAGACTCTTGTGCGGTATTCATATAAAAATAAAAATAAATCACAGTCAACTTGAAAACTATAAATATTCTTGTTTTTTTCCGATATTTTGCCACTCATCTTTATAAACGTTAGCAATTCAATCCGAACCCAGCTGCAAACATAGTTCATAAAACATATTTCACAGAACATAAAAATTGCGTTATCGTTGAATTATTACAATGAAACTAGTATATTTGAATTTATTTTTCAATGAACCCACTTTAAATTGAACATGTTAATAAACCACTCTAGAACTCACCATTTGTTTAGATGCAAAAATATACAATTAAAAAAACCAGTGAGTACATAAAAGAGTCCAGTATAACGACTTATATAAAAAAAGGATTGTCACCGTAGTTTTTCAATTACGGAAACAAGTGGTGCCATCTTTACGGCATTCAAATGAAACTACGTGAAACATGGCGGCTTTAGAGCCAAATATACTCAGCACCATAAAATTCACGACACTGGCAATTCTAGCGAGAATGGCGCTGGGAGCCGCTGCGGCGATGCACCACATCAATCTTAGATGTTTTAATTTCACTTTGGATTTATTACTGTGAGGATAGAATAATTATTCACGTTGTTACTTCCGATAATGCTGATTCTCGTAAGACGTTAATTCGATACAGTTTTTTAGACAAGAGTCATATCGTCGCTAGAAAGGCAAAAGGGTTTAAGCGACAAGAATTAAATATGCAGTTTTGATCAGTTTTATTTCTGCGTCAGAATTTCGTGGTCCGTCAGCCATCTAAAATATATTAACTATTTGGGAGAAGGCAAATAAATAAAGTCCCTGCGTAGTAGGCAGTAGAAAAGACAGTGGGTTGATGGATAATAAAGATAGCTACCAACAGATATCACTGATTGTTATTGCATTAATTGTTATGTAAAAGCACTGCCTAGACACTAACAAGGATACTAACACAAACGAGCCATTTAATTGAGCACACAACTCACAGCATACATATTATTTTATATAGTCTAGTGAATATAGAATAATCTACTTTGACGTTGGCGGCGTTTGGGCATATGTAGTTACTGCTTTTGACACGTTACAGTAGGGCGGTCGGTGGGGCGCTTGCGGCCGTGCGATCAGCTAAACTTCGCGAGTATTTTTGAAAATGTTAATTTATTTTTGGAATATCATCATATTAATTAATCCAAACTAATTCATATTTTTTATGCCAGTATGGCAGGGTAGGCACTGATTATGTGCACATATGGAGTGCATGCCTCTGAATACACACAATCCCAAGTTTGTATTGTTTGGATTTATTTTAACCGCTTAACCTACAGCAATAAAAAATATCAAAAACATATGATAATAATAATAAGAGTGAATTCATATTTTTATAGTGAAGTCTAGAGCCAGTGAGTCTATGGCATCCCCAATTGGGGTATTTTGTGAGGCTGAAGGTAGTAGAGAGGAGAAAGAGATGGGGAAGAGGAAGGTTGGGAAGTACCAGCTTTTCAAATCTGGTCACCAAACACGGCTAAAGCCATTTCAAGCAACGTTTCGATTCTGAATGGTGGTCTTTCACCAGGGTAATACTTAGAGTATCTACCACTCTGAAACGAGCCGCAAATAAACCTTACATTATTTTTTATGAATTAAATGTGTTACAACATATATTAATTAAATAATTTTTTGCGCAAATAGTTGTTGGCGCACGCTGGGTTCGAACCCGCAACCTTTGGATTTGTAGTCGAGCGTCTTACCACTCAACCATGGAGGCCGTCAAAATTTATATAGCGCTTATAGCGTTATATAGCGCAGTTTTGTGATAGTTCACATCAAGTGCGCTTCATACTATGTTACGTAACCTAATACAACAATGAGATAGTAATGTATAACCGATATGTATGCAAATCTCAATCATGATCGATATCATAAAACATGATTTTTTTCTTCACATATGGGTGTAACGGCGAATGTGTCCATTAACTAATTAAAAATAAACAATTTACTAGAAGCTATGGGTGTAAAAAACCAGTATGCATAAATATGAATAAAAGCATGTAAATGTAAGTATGAAATCGATGCAACCTGCTTCTGGAAAATCAATATTAAAAACATTGTAATTGTCGGGATTTTCAAACAGTGCAAAAATGTATTGCAAATTATACAATCTACTACCAACTACGACTACACGAATAAAAACAGTGTCCAAATTAAACATGAAATAAAACATTAGATTTATAAAATAGGTCGCTCTAATATTACTTACTACTGTAAAACACCTACATATACGTGCATACATATATATTATAATATATTTTCAATCTATCTTTATCTCTAGGCTTATACAATCCTATTTCTTATTTTCTGTATCAACCTTTACCTAGATCATAAAACACCTACAAATTTTATAAATGTACTTAACGCACAACCTCTATACTCCAAAAATAATATTTATAAAATTTTACCTCCACGTAATAACTTTATTCTAATATTTATTTATTTCATCTTTCTCTTCTTTTCCCTTTTATTTCTTTCTCCTTTTTATTATTTTGCACAACCTAAACAATATCTATTAAATGCAACCTCTATGTAATAACTTTGTTATAATTTCATCTTTCACATCTTTTCTGCTTTTTCCTTTTTATTTATTTTTATTTTATCTTTATTGATATTTACATTTAATATTATATAATTTATGAACACTACATCTGTCTCGACACAGGAATATCCTAGTCAGACAGACATGGACCAAACCCATGCATTTCTTTATGTTTTTGCAAAAATAAATTAATAAATCGATGAAACCTGCTTCTGGGAAATCAATATTGAAAACATTCACTGTTTATTTTTCACAGGATTTTCAAACAGTGCAAAAAAACATTTCGAAATTGTTGAACATTTTTCATCATAAAAAATCTGAATTCGAAAAACCTTTTGCCGTCCAATATTAGAATCGCCGTTCCATACCAACGACAACATTTGTAATTAAAGTATTTTTATCATACATAATATATCAAAGGATATTGCTAAATGTCGAACACGGAAAATACTTCTATAAAATGAAATAGTATGTTGACTTGAAGGATCACGATGGTTTTTCGGTATTTATGGTTATAAAAAAAATCGTTTTCACAGTGCGTTTTGGACGTATTTTGGGCCAAAAACTTCAACCCCTTTTGTTTTTTTTTTTCTTCGTAATTTAATTTAAATCATTCACTAAGGAGCTTTATATATAAAAAAAACAATAAAGCTGTTGAAAAAAAGATAAGGCTCCGATTCATTGACTCTAAATGAGCTTGCTCCAATTACTTTGGTGGAAGAGCGTTCAGATCTCGGACGAAACCGGGTAGTCATGTTTTTTATATTAGTTTGGCTTGTTAAATATAACCTCTCAAAAGTTGGTGCTCAACGAACGTACTGTTTTTAATTTATATAAAATGCGTTGTTTGATAAAATCACACAATGATATTAATCTTTTCATAGCGGTAAAAATGAAGATCACAGAAGCATGGGACAATGTGAATTTCTCGCATAGATTATTTAACATCAGTTAGGAATCTACCCATAACCTTTACATATTATATGAAAGGTTTTGGGTCATAATTAATCGTGCGCCTTTAAGACGAAGACCCTAAGCCCTGAAGGATAAGTGGAACAATTAGTTAAGGAGAATTATAGGCCTTCTCGTGTCTTGGAACATATTGTATTTACATACAAATTATACTATGTTATTCGTGAGAGCTACAGAGAAAGGAGATCAGACTCTAGATATTTATTGTTAAAAATATTGTATACTAGCGAGTACCCGGCATGCTTTGTGATGCCACTCAAAGAAAAAAAATCGCCTAATTGTGTTTTCCATCTGTGGATAAACAAAGTGGTATATATATGGGCTAACCTTAACAGAAAATGGTGGGTTAATGTTTTTCATACTAATTTTAATCAAACTACTCTCTAAACCTTCCCGTCACTAATAAAAACAAATTGTGATTTTTTTTGAAAAATCGGTAGGGTAAATTTTGAGAAAATCAAAAACATACAGACAAACATTCATTTTTATAAATAGAGATTTTATTGCAATATCTAAAAAAAAACATCATTTTTAAATTTATGACAATATCCTCGAGAGATGTATGATGTCATTTTTAAGGTTCCCAAAACTATAACATGTAATAAAATAAAATCTTTTTTTTTTTTAAAAGTGGAAAACAGATTGTTAAGTAAAGTACCCCACAGAATAATTCAAGACAATTAGGTTTGTACCATAATTATCAATTTGGTTTTTACCGTAATTAGTAATCAAATAAGAAACCAAAATCATATAAATAAGTCGTTTCCATGTGGCCTAACAGCACTTTGATAATGGCATTAAACGCCGAAATAGCTGTCACTAAAAATAAAAAACTTAAAATTGCAGAACTCAATAATAATAATATTGAATTTAAATTAATTGAATTATATAAAACAATTAAGTTATAATGGGATTTTTCTACCTGAAGGATGGTGTGGTGACCAATGGTTACAGCATGTGGCTTTATTATATTGACTTTCCTCTTGGGTATGCTCGAAATGAATCATCCATGGGACAGAAGGAATGCGTACATTTTTCAGATTTCTTGAGATTTTTTTGTGGATGTTTCGAAAACTTGGCTATCATGGAGAGCAGTATGTTCCGGGTAGTTATTTTCGTCATCGACAGTGTGGACAGTTTTATCTCCCGTCCTGCAGGACTAATTTGCCAATGCTCATGCCGGTGGGGAGGACACGCTTGTTGTTGAATTAACGCACTTGAAGTGAAATATCACAAAACTGCGCTATATAAGTTCACTGTTTTTATTGAATTGAATCGCTTCGGAATCGACTTGTATTTATAAAATTTTAATAAAAACTCAAATTTATAAATTTTTTAATGGTTTTATCTTGGAGGAAATGGAGAGTTACCTTTGTGTTTCAGTCTAGTCAGGACTCTATACTGACTCGATAGAAAGAGACAAAGATATATTAAAGGATGTTGGATATCCTATTAGTTACCGCCCACATGGAATTCGTAAATTTTTAATACATATATTTTAACATAACAAAACAATATCAATACACCATTCAAATGATTTATAAAATCAAAATATAACACAAACACTAATAACAGAAGGTTTGCCTAAATAACGATTAAACCTTTTTATTGATATTATGTCTTTATATCATTCATTCATTCAATTTATGTCTTTATAACATTCAAAAGTTCGTTCAAAAATATTTAAAACTGTTGGAATACCTCTGAAAATATATGTTATATAAACTTTGTTTGGTTTTATTTGAACATTCACGCAAAGCACATATCACCATCATGTTTGATTTATTTGTATAACCACTGCAAGTTTTTTAATCAACACAAATATAGAAAATAACCTCAAAATCCGTTGACGTAAGTCATGCGACTCGATGATCTGAAGTCGACGCGGACGGAGAACATTCTTACATACTTAGAAGTGCTGAAATATTATGTAACGACTTTTTTTGTCCCTTTCTCTCGCATGGTATACGACTTAAAAACCCGGAGAAAGTGATTTATCGCAAATTTGTACAGGTTAGGTAAAAATATTTAGCTCTCTTTCCATTTATATTCTTACTTTAAGGGTATTATAGACAGCTCTGATTTACTGAACCTTATTTTCATTCACATACCAAAGAGAACTACTTGATCCAAAGTTCTATTTAGCTGTAACAATAACATCAGGACTGAGTCTTTCAGATACTCGCTTGTGCCTAGATTGTAGTTGGTAATACATACGCAGAGGTGGCTTATTTATTTAACTGCACATAATGTAGATATTAGAAGGCTATACTATAATCTCTATTTAATCAATATTATTTTAATGTAATCAAACACTACTTTACAACTATTATAGTTTGCGAAAATATATCTATTTTTTTCACTGTTTGTACACCTTTTTATGTAAAAGCCTCCTCGGGCTTATAAAATAAAATAAATAAATATTTATTGCATCAATAATACTACGTTTAAGCAGAAAACTTTATTGCTGCTGCTATGTGTGTTTTTTTTACAATTTATTAAATTTTCTCCATTATTTAAAAAAAAATCTTATTTCTCTCTCTCTTAAATAAAAATAATAATAATTGGCTGATGTACATAGCACCGTCTTCGTGACATAAATATTACATCAAGGGCGCTTAACAGCATAATTGACATACTATTAAAACTAAGACATAACATAAACTTATGCCAAATACTTATAAGAAGTGACTTACAACTAACATATTTACATTAACAAATGTATATACTCGTATAATGGTTGTTGCTAGTGCTGTCGAACTTAGGGTAGAAAAAATGGAGTAAGTAATAGTAAACTTTAAATATAAACTATGCATAGTACTCGGACTGAGTGATCACAACTCTAGTGAAGCAAATTGACGTTATTGATGGGATGATAGTGGGTATCTTCTTCATAAATACATACCATGTACATTGTCGTATATCTTGGTTTATTTAAAATGTGATATCTTTAAGAATGCCTTCAATTGAGAATTTTCTAGCATGTTCAAAAATAATTAATTAAATTTAATTGAATTGTATAATTCAAAATGTTTCATTACAAAGAAACTACCCACTCTGTGAAATAAAATAAAATAATATCAATCGCAAGAATCTAATCTAGAAAATAAACAAATATGTCTTTATCTGATTTATTTAATTAACGTGTATAAATGTAATATGGATTTTCAATATTAGAGAAAAACAAAATTATCCGTTAAGAGTTGACTTAACATGCTCACTTTGTTTGCACCCAACAGAGCTTGAACATTTCCAAAATATGTTTTTGAATTAATTTAATGTTCTTATAAAAATCTAAAATTAAAATCGTTTTTTGAAAAACTCATTGGGGTAATGAATAAACACAATTACACAATTACTATGAACCATTTTTCGTAGAATACTTCATAAGTCGACTTTACGAAAAATAAAACAAATAAAATGAAACATTATTGAGTTCATTAATTCCAATTGCTCGGACCCAGTGTTATGGCATTCTCATTAAGGGTATGTTGATAGCCTAAAAGAAGTAAGGGGGGTGGGAGAAAAATTATTTTGGAAGCTCCTCTCTATTCAGGTTTGGTTACGAAATATAGCTAAAGCCACTTGAAGCAACATTTTCATTCTGAATGTGGGTTTTTCACCCGAGTGACATTTTTTGGATCTCAGGATATAGTCTTTGAATGGGTAAACAAAATTCTTCCAAAAATACATTCGTTTGTAAGAATGAACTATAAAATTATCGTTACAGGTCAGAGTAAAAACACATTATAATGCAATGCTTATTAGTGGTTTGATCTCACATTATTTCAATGTTTGATGCCCAATATTATTTTTAACTTCACTAATTGTTCACAGAACAAAAGCACGCAAACAAATTAGCGTCCATAGAACATATTTGCAGATGCCGTTTTAATTTTTAATAAGTTGCATATAACTGAAGTATGGCTAAGTTATAGCTACACCTTTTTGTATAGTTTAAATACAAATCAAATATTATTTCTAACTTTAGATTGCTTAACCAAAACAACTAAGTAAATCTTTATAATTTTTTTAATGCAAATCAGTATTTTTTTGTTATGTTCATTTAAATAATTAATAAATTTAGTTTATTAATTAGCTAAACCATTATCAGGTACCCTAGTTCTTAAAATTCATATTCTATGTAAATACTGAAAATTATTCACTCTATTCAGTGGGGTGGAAGCTGCGATGAACAATTTTACATTAATTATATGAATAATTTAAATTGCGCAAACATTATGCAAAAATTCTTGCAAAGTGGTTCAATTCAAATAGCATACATAGTGATAATATTTGTTAAGATATGAAACAAGCTGCCTATTTTTGATACCAAATGTTACATTTTTGAATCTCATCTCTTTAAATGAAAGAAAGTTGAAAATTACTAAAATTGTTTTTCTTAAACATTTTCTTTCGATATAGGCAACCATCTTTAAGGTCTACCCAAGCATAATTGTACACCTAGATGGCGTATTGAATAGACTATCCAATTTTATCAACGGAAGATATTTTGATCTTTTTAAAGGTCTCCAAACAATATTTAATTTAAATAGTAAAAATAAAAATAATCTGAGACAATTTTATCAAAAAATATCATATCTACTCATAACTACCTACTGACATTTTTTTGTTTCAATAAATAAAATGTTACACAAAAATGTCTAATCAGAAGTATATAATCTTTTCTTTTCATTTGTGGTTTTTACGTTACATTAAAATAAAAGATCACATTCTTTTAAACATACGTTTATAATATATGTATTATTATTTATATGACAGACAGAGTATTGCACCGACCACTCTGTTCCGCTGAAATAAAATCCTATTATTATTTTTAATAAACCACGAATTTATTATGTTTAAACTCTAACCGTTTTGCTTAGAGCAAGCTTCGTCGGGGCACATATAATAACTAAAGAATAATATTGAAAATAATAACAATGATAGTGAGTACAAGTAGAATAATATTAAAAAAAATGATGATATTTGTTACACAATGTTAGATGATGCAACATATACTGACCGTAAAACTCTCTTGATACCATTTACTAAATATAATTGAAAGTACTACATATATATATTACAAAGAAATTAAAACAAATATCCATAAATAAATTCTTATTCAATTCCTCCACTGAACGATTACTGAACAAAAAAATACCCGTGGCTTTGATTTTTCTTTTAAATAATTTTCTAACGTTAAGTGTCAGGAACCTTTCATCAAATGTCAAACCGGTTTTTATCAAAACACAGTAATATTTTATTTTAAAATAAGAATATTATTATTGGAATAATTTTTTCAGCGCCATTTATTTGAAACGTTGATAGTCTTAACAAAACAAAAAAAAACTATCTTTTAAATACATACATTTATCGTTCTACTTAGATTTTTACCTAATGACGTACAAAATTATTGAAAATTTGAATTTAAATATATTTTATTTTTAAGACTACCCTTGTACTAAAAACAGTCATTTGTTACTTTGTTGACATTACTATTTGTAGCAAAGTACTACAATACGACATACCCACGTTTTTCTAATTCTGTTATTTTTTCAGAGTGCACCATTGTTATCCATTAGTCCGTGCGTGGGACACATACATTGAGTCCACCTTGACTCACTGCTGTAAATAATGAGTGAACCGTCGACTTTAAGTGTGAGTGTAGTGTCTGAAAGGCGTGTTGTTAAATGCACAATGGTCACCCCACTCGGCCCCACCCCTAACCCTTGGAAGGGCGGTCACCCCACGGGCGCTATGGAAAGGTGATGCCACTCGTTGAATGCACAATGCCCAACATATTGGCGTAGGTAGGTACCACATCGAATGAATTAAGTATTTATTTACTAAGTCCGCACTTTTTACAAGATATGTCCTGAACTTTTTCCGTCTTTTAGAAGGTTTTTATATTTTTAATAACACTTCTTAATACAGATAATTTATTACAGAATTTCAAGTAATGCTATTATATTACAGCCGGGATTATTGCCAGGAGGCAATTTGTTCCAACCAATCGAAATCAAATATTTGATTAATATGTGCCATAATACATTCAATTAATAAAAATTATATTTACTATATTTGCGGTGCGTTTTAACGAGTATCGCCTTGGTGAAAGACCACCACTTAGAATTGAAAAATTTCTTGAAATGGCTTTAGATACTTCTAAACTTTCTTCTTCCCTATCTCCTTCTCCTCTCCACTACTTTCAGCCTTACAACATACACCGATTGGAGATGCTATAGTCTCACTAGCTCCAGACGATTGGGAGCAGTTGGAACTCTCATGTGGTATTAACTAATTAAAAATAAATACAAAAAAAGAGAAATTTCTATTTTTAAGATCCTAACATAAGTTGGAACACAGTTCATCACATTAAAATTTCAAAGCGCTTAAAAAAAGTTGTGAGAAATGACAAACAACTGTATTTTATATAATCTTTATTATTATATAGTTACTTTCTATCAAGATCTGCAAGAGTTTTAAAACTTTGAACGACTTTATTGACAATATGACCTCTCGTCGAAGTTTTTCAAAGTTACAGTTTTACGAATTGAAGACAAATAACTGCGTTGTTCCAGAAAATCTACACAACTGTGCAAATTTCACGAGGTCGGTGCTCACCGTATAGAATTTTAATTGCGTCAAATAAACAGATTTTTGCTATGAAGTAAAGAATGATGTGAATTATTCATTCAACTGTAGTGAATGAGAAAATAATCCACGGTTTTTTGTTCGAATTTTCAATCAGAAAAAAAGGTTGTTGAAGTTTTGGGCAAAACCTAGAATTTTTAAATTGAGTAATTCCCGGGTTCCAAATAACCTGACAATATAAAAAAAAACCTTACTTACTCCCATCATAATAAGGGAAAGATGTTGCTTTTGCAATGATGGAAAACTGAGCTAGCAGAGGAATTGAACTTACAACTCCCGGATGGAAATCCGATGCGTTTGTCCACTCAGCTACTAACCGGCCATTATAAACTACAAGTTTGCTATAAAAATAATTCGGATGCTCTATTTTGCTTCTCTATAAAGTTTCAATGCGGCTTTATTAAACACAAATAGCTGTATACAAGCAGAAGTAATAAACTATAAATTCCTCAAACACAATAAAACCACTTCAATCACCAATTGAGTCGAGCATTTCGTCGCTAAGTAGTCGATCTTTTGTAGAAAGCAAATCTTCCGTGATCCAATCTATCGATAGCCTGCCCTTACTAACCACCCCTAGATCTCCGGGGGCATTCTGTAGGGGCAATGAATAGGGGAGGTGAGGCATTATTTCTGTTTAGGGGCTGAACGTTGCAATGAATCACCCCTCCCACACAATCCCACCCACTTGGAGCATGGCTAGCTGCATTCACAACTGAATTGATACGTTTTATAGGTGTTAATTTCGATCATAATGAAAGCACCGATCTGCATTAAGCCTGCAATAGTGTAAATAATATCACGCTTATTTAATTGGGGTATTTTCAGGGATGTTTTTGTGCATTGTTTGGTTGAATTTATTCGATGTATGCAGAAATATATATTTTTAATAAACTAACATGTGGGTAACAAAGAGTAGAGGATTTACAATTGACTCAATTTATTTATCAATCATATTGTCAATGATTTAAGTATGCAGTTTTGATCAACAAAAAATCTATATCGAAAACTCTAACTCGTGTTTGATTTTGAAGACTTTTGTGGCCTTCAGCCATTTAAAATTTGTGTAGTTATGCCTTTTCTTTATACATCCTTTCGATGAAATATTATGTTTAAATTGTTTAATTTCATTTTTTTATTGTCTATACTTTATATTTATTGTAATTTATTATTCTTAGAATTGTTTGATTGCTTTTTGTTTATGACTATTGCGTACTATGTAATACACTTATTATTATTTTTTTTAAATGTCTAATATGTTTTTTGTAATGTTTTTAATATTATGAACAATTCAATTGAATTGGATTCAATTGAAAATATATTTTACATTTGGGAGAAGGCTCAAGCGACATAAGTTTCGGACTTTAAAAAAAATATTTTGTTGCTTCGGGCAACTCAGTGTCTCAACCTACACAGTCGAATAGTGAGACGCTCGACTACGAATCCCGAGAACGCGGGTTCAAACACGGCGTGCTCAAATAATATGTATTTAATTGATATGTGTGGGAACACATGTAATTCATATAAAATAATATAAAGTATATTTGCGGCACGTTCCAGAGTGGTAGATACTCTTAGTATCGCCCTGGTGAAAGACCACCATTCAAAATCGAAACTTTCCTTGAAATGCTTCAAGTGAACGAATTGAGTTACCCTTTTTAAAATCCTACCAGATACTGAAGACTTATGAATTTTATTTAAAAAAAAAAAACTTTAAAGTGCTCTGGAGTAAACTTCCAAAAATGGCGTTTCAGCCTTTTTGCCTTTCCGGTAACGATATGCTATTAACATAGAATGCCGTTATTTTTTTCTAATTTATATCTGATGAACACTTGAAAGTATCATCGCCATCGCCGGGACAGTGATTTTTGTTTCTTGTATTTTGGAATACTCTATAGACCTATGTTATGTCCATGTATTTTGTAACTATGACAGAATTTTCCGGTGACAAATCACGATTTATTTTATGTTTACTGCAATAGGTGATATTTTTTTTTAGTTCAGCTGTTCTACTGGGTGATGAAGTGGCACACGTTTAATTAGTCAATAAAAAAATACAATAGTAATCACATACGTAATCATGAACGTCAATATTTGTTTCCATTGTAACGAGGATCACCTGCATTGACCCAGCTCTAACTAATGTTCTATGTTATTCTATAATATCTAGGTATTGTTCGCATTACAATGTTTGATTTTGCATGTTTCCATGGTATTTAGCTTTTTTAATTTATTCAAATACATTTTTTTTAATAGTGAATACCACACAAGAGTCCCAACTGCTCCCAACCGTCTAGAGCCAGTGAGACTATGTCATCCCTAATCGGGGTATGTTGCGAGGTTGAAGGTAGTAGGTAGGGGAAGGAGGTGGGGTAGAAGAAGGTTCGGAAGTACCTGGCTATTCAGATCTGGTCACTAAACACAGTTAGAGCCATTACAAGCAACGTTTCGAATCATTTCATGTTTTTAAACTCATTTCATTCTAGTTTACTAAGAATAAAGCATCAAAGAATTATTGTAAAATTTTAATTCCTATATTTAATTATGCCTCTCACCCTTCGTTAAAGTTGTTGCATGAATAATAAAGGAAAAAATCGATTGTTTACATACTTCAATGAATTCATAATATTACACAAAATATGTAATTAAAGATATTTATTTTAATGTAGGTTTTCCGTAGGCTTAAATTTATTATTTTTGCAAACTATTTTTTTGCATCTTAGAAAAACATAAATAGAACCAATCGATTTGGCTGCTGACAGTGAAAACATAAAAATATTTTTTGTGATGTTTTTTGTCTTGGAAAGTAGCTTTTACATGATTTCAACAGAATTACTTATTTATAAAAAATATCAATTCAAATTTATGTATCATCAACAAATTATTCAAACATGTTTTTTTTTATAATAAATGTGAAAAGAACTTCTAAGCCTTTTTAAAATAAAGATTTTTTTGTATCTGAGAGAGTAACCATTGCTGCAAAACTGTGGTTTAAAATTGTTTCAAGGTCGTTAAAGATTAAATCAAAATAAACATTTTAAAAACAGGGAACCAATATAACGCAACGAAGAGTTAGGAACACACCTTTTATCGCTCACAATGAACAGACTCAACAAGATTACATGTCATTTCTCCCTTCCACCGATAAATATCTGTTGGATAGCACTTCCAGTTTCAGGGATGACATTAATTTTAGCGCTACATATCCAGAATAACTATTTCTCGTTTCTGTTGAAACGGTTAACTTTATTAAGGGAGAGTTAAAGAAGAATAATTTAAGAGCTTTGGGCACCAGTTTTTTGGGTACATGTCAACGTCGTTTATTTTTTTAATTATATGAATACCGCACAAGAGTCTCAACTACTCTCGACCGTCTAGAGCCAGTAAGACTGTGACATCTTCGAATAGCCAGTTCAGGGTTATTTGAAAATTCAATCTGTTTTGAGTGGCTCAAATTTAAATCCTCGTATTTTATGCATGGTCATAATTGTATGGAACAATTTTCACTGACAAAGTGGAAGAAGAAGCGGTTTTTTTTTACTGTAAATACCGCACAAGAGTCTCAACTGCTCCCAACCGTCTAGAGGCAGCCGGACTATGGCATCCCCAATTGAGATATGTTGTGAGGCTCAAGGTAGTGGAGAGGGGAAGTAGATGAGGAAGGGGAAGGTTGTGAAGTACCTGGCTATTCAAATCTGGTCACAGAACACGGCTAAAGCCATTTCAAGCAACGTTTCAACTTTGAATGGTGGTCTTTCACCAAGGTGATACTTAGAGTATCTACCACTCTGGAACGGACATATTAATTCAATAAAATTTATTTGCGCACGCCGGATTCGAACCCGCGACCTCTGCATTTGTAGTCGAGCGTCTTGCCACTTGACCATGCAGGCCGTCAGGTAGTATCGTGAATGACACACTTAACTGATTAAGTCTAACAGGTGTTGGAAGCATCTATCTTCACAGCTGTTCATATAGGTAAAAACGTGAAGAGTAGGGGAACAAAATTCACCGGGGAATTTATCATGGCTCTGTCATTCAAAAGAATATCTCACAAGGAAAGAATTCCGACAGCTGGTCCCACAACAGTGAAGCTATAACAGAATGTTCTACTTTAATGTAATACCAAAATATGTTGATTCTCCTCAAATTATAATACTCCTTTTATTACTGTACATTTTCTCATTTGAAATAAGATAAACAATATTATTTAAACAAATGCAGAATTCGAAAACAGTAAATTTAACAGATTCCCCTGATTCAACAGTAATTTAATTTAAAGCTTCTTGCTACGGCAAAATTTTCACCTGAAAATGGTTAAAAATACAAAATGGGAAACGCTCATTCGGAAGGTAATAGTAATGCATTCTGACTTTAGTTTCTACTTTACGGTTCAGACACGAGGAGGCGATTTCTTTTGCGCCATCCCTTAATGCACTTAAGAGAAACCTACCCCCGTAGGTAGTGCAAAAAGAACTGCCATGGTTTATGTCTCGCATTGTTAGAATCGTGCTTGGTTCGCTGAGCATTGGAGAAACAAGTTTAATTTTTTTAATTGTAAACCGCACGAGTCTCAACTGTTCCCAATCGTTTGGAGTCAGTGGGACTATGGCATGCATCCCCAATTGAGCGTAGTCATGCAGAAACTCAATTTGCCAAAATAGAGTTTTACATTTTTTCCTATAGATGCGAAATTTCTATCTCCTAAAAACATCAAAACTTCAAATGTAATTTTCATATATATATGAGAGTTCTATCTCCTGAAAACATCCAAGCTCCAAATGGAATTTTTTTATAGATGCGAGATTTCCATCTCCGAAAAAATCCAAGCTCCAAATCCAATTTTCCTATATATACGAGATTATTATCTCCTGAAAACATCCAAGCTCCAAATGCAAGAGATGTTGGCTAATTATTTTTTTTACTATCGCACATTGCAGATATCTGAATTAAATTTAAGTAAAAAAACAATAGTTCATAAAATATCAATTGACGATGATAATGTTAGAATTTATTATGATTCTCATGAAAAAAACACTGATATTCGCTTTACAAATACCGTAATATACTTTTGAATTTTGATTCGAAAAATACGACTTAAATTTTTACTTCACATGCAAATATATTTGATTAATGTCGATGCGAAAGTTCAGCACCCAAAAACATACTTTTTTTGGCTTTATAGTACAAGCTAGTCTGATAATTATTCATCTGTTAATTCTATACGGGTAGTTAAAAAACGTCTAAGGTTTCCAAGGAATACAATTCTTAACAGTAATCTTTTTAATTATTTATGAAACACGTGCAAGAACTTTGGTTAAAAATGCCTAAGCTGGTTTTTAAACTGCACTTTTACTGATATTTTAGTATGTTTTTCTTAGAATTTACAGGATTACAGTTTAAAAAAAGTTTTTACCAGAAATCTCAGAAATTTTTTTAATTACCCATAGAAAATTTGCAGATAAATCATTTGTAGTATTGTTTGTATTAAAATGCTACAAAGTAACGCTTAGCGTCATTTTTGCTGACCCTCAATGCAATATTTATGGAAAAAGATCTGTAAATTTCAAAGGTAATATTTTAATTAAACTGCATAGAAAATGCGTTACGAACACCAACTAAAACTAATCAACCATCACGCCGCTTAACCGCAGAGGTGAGCAGAGAAGATGGTCCGCCATACAACTCTGTCTTGGCATACCTTTCTTGCTTTATTCACATTCATACATCGTCTCATACATACTCTTCTGTTATTCTGACTCTTGCCAAAGCCCGAATCAAGTATTTGATTCAGTTAATCATACCGTGTCTTCCTCGGGCGTCCCTGACTTATTATTCTATTTAATTTATTTTATAAGCACAACAATTGTTTTTACATAAAAATACCCATAGCAAATATGTACGATATGCCATCGTTCTTAAAGCTGAAAATTCGCTGAGAGATTGATAATATTGATTCACAATTTCTCGTGAAAAAGTCTTCAATTGTGCACTCAATATACTCATTCAGTAAAAACAAATTCCCGATATTTTTCGAGTGCACGCTCTCAACAGACGAAACAAACAATGGGCCATGTCAAGTTAAGAGCTATGAGCAATTGAGACTAGGTAACACGGCATTATGCTATTTGATTGTATAATTGTCACGAAGTCAGCATTACGATGAAACATGGAATGATTCGTTCAATAACCGAGTATTTAGAATTCATGTTCGGGCTTCTGCAATATCCCGCATGTCCCTAAATGGTGGTTTCCATTATACCTCGTTGTCCGAAAACGTCACCCCAAATTGTCTTGTGATGACATTGACAGAATAGATTGCTTATATATGAGGCCTGTAGAAACAAACACGGCTAAGTCCATTGACTACAGTTTTCAAGGAAGAATAAAAAACGTTTAATTTAAAAATTACTTGTGATACTGTCACTAAAATAAATTCGACAAATAGTACGTACTAAAAACATTATTTTTTTTCTTGATACATTAGTTTAACTGGTGCAAAACAAAAAATATATTCAAATTAATGGTGGACTTTGCCGTGTTTGTTGTTCACATTTGACAACTGCCGCTTTTGTTTTCAACACAACTGGACTTAGCCAGTTTTGAAATGGACACGTTTTTTCATAAGGTTGCAGTCAAAGTCAGTAACAAAATAGTTTTATATTTAAAAAAGTATTTATTTTGATAGAAATACAAAACAATAATATCTTACAAAATATTTTGAAAAAGTTTGTAAGTTATGATGACCTAATTAATAATTTAAAAAAAAAAAACGAAAAAATCGGGAAAAAAAAATCATAAAAGAATAATAACTATTATTCTGGTATTTTTTATATAAATTTGTTTTAAAGGTTTAATAAGATATGAATACGGAATAATATTCAAGAGCAGGAAGATTTCTCCAGTTATCACCGAAATGCTTGGTCAAAACATAGTTGACATCTCTCACTTTTAACGATTTCAAAACAACTTTTTCGGATTCTATGTTGTTTGGAATTATCATTGATACATTTTTTCATACAGCAATTATTTCTACAATATTAATGACAGAATAATAACTACTAATAAAGTAATCATATTATTCAATAAAACTCTAAATTGCATGTAAAAACTCATTTATTTTACCACTATGCTGTTTAGTAAGTCAAAAAAAAATGATTATAAAAAAATAACAAGAAACAAAACTTCATTATGCACGTCAGCGAACATTTTCGGTAATTTGCGAAATTGTCAATATCTCAACTTTTACAAAAACAAAGTGGTAATAATCTCTGTTTTTTAACAATGTTCACCATCCAATTTTGGGGCTGTTTTATGCGTTTCCTCGCCGATTCTTGTACTACTTCGTTGGGGGCACATTCCATTTTTATAAACTATACATAAAAATAAAAAAAAATTACGAAAATATAGTAAAAAACATCTAAAAACTAAGCAGCTGAGGAGACAATCCGGTTGTAATGTTGTATGAAACATAAAGAGCCGCCATCTTGAAAACAGCTATTTACAACGCTCCTATTGGTCCGTTTGAAAACTGCCGTCTTTGATTTGGAAAGAAGTGGAATTTGCCGAGTTTGTTATGGACTTCAATTTTAATCCGTAAAAATAAATAGTTTAGAGCCGTATTTATTAGGAAAGCAACATTGCATCATGAAGCATTTTTTTTTACTCTTTCAAACCTCATATTTAACTCATTTTCCATTATTGGTGGACTTTGCCGTGTTTGTTTCTACAAGCCTCATATATATTATACTATAAGCTGAGAATCCCAAATACATAAAAAAAAATTTATCTCGTTATGATAATTCAGACTCGAAAAATGAACTAACCACAACATTACCTATTTTCGTAAATTTATGCAATTGTTTCAATTATATTTATGTTCAATTTGCACTGAGCAAAGGCTTCAGTTTGTTTGCTATTTTTGTGTCATCAACTGAAGCTAGAGCGACATGAAGTAAGTATGATATTATTGTACAAATACTAAACCAGTAATCACGGCTACCGATTTATCTTTAAAAAATCAATTTTGATAGTTATTAGCTTTTCGTGACCGGATAATTTTCTTTATTAAACCGAAAACTGTTAAATTTGATCTAAATTTTCAATACTGACTGCGATTTGCCTACTAATGTGATCTCACTAAGTTACTGCAGAAGCAACTTCTAAACTATAATTTTCATAATTTTTTATTCATATTGTCTCTTTCTCTCTGTACCTTTGTTAAAACCTAAGTGTTTTTTCTATTTTTTTCTCATTGTTCTGTTATTTTATTTTATATTTTGTTCTCCCACTGTATGTATATATAACAGCACACTTTGTGTTTTTTGTTAAGTTTAATTTTGTACCCAGATGATGTTTAAGCTAAGCGAAACCGGTCGTTAAAATTAAAATTATGTTCGTAGTCTTATTTTTTTTATTTTTTAAATTTATTTAATCAATTGTACGAAAATAATCATTTTTATTTAATAAGGTATAATATTAATTCAGTTTATATACAATGTCTAGTTTCTAGTTAATTATAAATACCTCCCTAATTGAGAAAATTCTTGTGCTTAGGGTATATAAAGTTGTTTTTTCATTTCTTTATATATTTTTATGTTTTTGTGAAACAGATTTTTCAGAAGACAATCGGACCCATTTAGAAGTTAAGGCAATATTCAAAATAAGGGAATTTAAATTGAAATAAGAAAGCAACAAACACAAAGTATAACTTTAAATAGTGGTTTATTAAATCAGATTTATGTTGTGTAAATTAAGTTCGATAAATAATTTTAAGGAGAAATCAGTCGGTTAAAAAAGACGATAGGTCAAATAAAGCAAATTCTGTGAGCAGAATAATTCGATGGGATGGAAAACTCTTTACTTGGGTAATGAATATAATTACTTTTACATGTAGTTATTTCATCTCAAGCATACGTACAAGCTACCTTTCGGTGTTCAGGGGGTATGATCGGAAACGCTTCGGTAGGAACAACATACTAGACTTTGCAATTATTGGGAGTGACCTCGGGGCGCGCTCGGTCGCACGGGGTCCGGGACGCTCCCCTGCGAAGAACTACCCCTATTTTGGATCAGAACACGAGAAAACGATCATGAAATGCATCACAAGTGCGAGAACACTCGGGTGCACCTTCTCCAACTACTTTTATCGTGTATTGAATATCGATTAGGTGGTCCGTCTTTACTAAGAAGATATCTGAGTGATGATTCATCAAATTTACAGTATTTTTAAGATCTATTTTTTACGCTTTAGCTGTATGAGCTGTGTTGAGTATCTATTGGATCATTTTGTTTAAAAAAGTTCCCCGTATCTATGTATATGAGAATGTTCTGCGAGTACCCACGATTCATACACTATAAAGATTTGATATTTATCACAAAATACAACACCACATTTTCAGACGCTGATATTTTCCATTTATTCACAGGTCAGTTTAATAAATGCAAACGAGATATAATTAAATACCAAGGTCAATTATGAACTTCCTACCCCTGCCGTGCGTTATGGATCTAAGCTATGTTACTTTTCGTTCTCTATTTTATAAACATTATGTTGTGTTTCTTTTTTTATTTTGTTTAGATTTATCATCTTGGCTTATATTGTTTTATGATGTAATGTGACAAAACTATAATTTAAATACAATCGAAAATGAATTATACATATTTTAACGCCTGTTCATAATTCAAATAATACGTTAAAAAACATTTTTAGACAATAACAAAGACACCTCGCATGTTTCTTTAGAAAAAATACATATTTTTTTTACAAAATGCTTACAATTTTATCTGAATCATCGACAGCTTGTTCAAATAAAAGTCCTGGTAAAAATATGAAACCTTTTGCAAACACAAATATTTCTATCACAATCGATCCACCCTAAAAAAACTCTTGTATACAAAACAACACAATCTTTAGTCACTTATCTTTGAAAATATTACACAAAGCTTTCTATATACACAATATGGGATAGGGAGCTAAACGCAAAAGAAAACATATTTTTTGCTTTGTGAAAAGTAGGTGAAAAATTAAACTATTTTTATTTTTAATGAAATTTTTGTTGATGTTTTTTAAGCATTTTTTTGCTGCTTCTCTTTGTCAAAATAAATTCCCCTTATCATAATAGTCAAAATTTTAATTCAGTGCCTTTAAACGATAAGCATAAGACTTGTTTTATATTATATGAATACACATCACTGCACAATAAACATTTCCCCTTATAATGATAAGTGGTACTCGTATATATCAGGAGGAACACAAATATTTTCACGTTATTTGGATACAAAGGATGTTTGTATTTCTTTAAAATAAAATAATTATTGGAAGATATTAATTGGTATTTAAGGCAGGTAAAAATTAGAATTTTAAAGAATAATTTTCGAAATAAAATTATTTTTTCTATTAAAACATAATTTCCGATGTGATGTGATGTGACGTGAGTACGTACCTTTCTAAAGATAAAAAAAAAACTTAATTCTAATTTTCAGTACAGATAATTAATTTATGTCGCTGTTCTCACAGCTATTGGTGGTATAGTAGTAATCATAGTAACCTTCCAAACACTTAATCAGGGTTTGATTCTCAGTCGTGGTAATTTCTATTAAATATAAAATATTTACTTTACATAATGTTACTAATTAATTGTTTTTTTTATTATTATAACATCCCGTAATTTTTCACATGTCTACTAGTCGGGTAGTGCAAAAATAATATTCGTAATCTAATTTTATTTTAGAAAACACACTTGTTTCCGGTTTTATTTTGATATTTATTATTATAAAATGAATTATAATAATTGAGCGCTACGCGTTTTAAAAAGTGGTGGGAAGAAAATTTTTATAACCTGAGATACCATATTTTAAATAAGAGTCACCACGGCGGTTCACAAGAAATGACATCGGTAGTGTTACACCCGGAAAGATAAAATATTGTATACACAGGGACGTTCTGGGAATATAAGCCTTCAAAGCATCGCCAGTCCCTTCAGAACCTCGAGTTATGGAGAGAAGGGAAGGCGAAGGACAAACAAGGATGGAAACTTCCAAGAGCCGCCCCTTTCTGCAGGAAATTGAGTAACAATGGACACAATTGATCATTTGATTGGAAAATCTAAGACCTGATGAAAGGAATAAAGAATCGCAGAACGGTAAAAACGAAAGTAAACAAATTGCTTCAAATAAAAACATAATCGGAAAACCATTTATCTTTTTAATGACAGGTTTTGTGTAACGCTGAAGATTTTCTCCAATAGGAAGGCAAGGCAGATTTTGCAAACGGTGTTTACCATGCATTTAATTATTTTATTTATTTATAAACTAACGGACTATTGTCCAATTACAACAAAAAATACAAAACACGAAATAGGAATAAAAGAGCAACAGAGAAAGAACAGCACATACATAATATTATAATGAAGCAGTGATAAAAATAGCACCAAATATACATAAAAATAACATTCAAATCTAAGCCATGGTGAAGTCAAAGTTTTGGTAGAGTTGTAAAGAATGGCGAAAATCACTGGTACCAAAGATTTCAAAACCATGGCTTGATTTAACAAGTCTCGACATTCTGGACAGGGAAGAATGATACCCATAATTAGTAGAGTGATGATTGAGGAACAAAAATTCATTGTTTCTGAGTCTGCGGCAAGGAATGTTGTTTTATAAAAAAAATATAATTATAAATGTATAATAAATATGAATGATAAATATATGGTGTATTAAATGTATATAAATATGTATATAAACTCCCTCCGGAAATAAGATTTATTACGAGCCCAACAGAATTTCGGTCCAAACTGAAAACTTACCTTTTCAGACTCTCATATCCTTAAATTCATTGAAAAAAAATCTCAACGTAATCTCTCTCTCGACGAACCAACTTTAGATATACAAATTTTAACCAAATCCTGTACGACAAATTCAGAAAGTCCATTTTTTTAATTTCGCTCCCATGCCCTAAATCGGAAAAAAAAAAAAAAGTTACAATTTCAAGTTTATAAGTGTGCCTATCTGATGGGACCTGCTAGGTTGGTATGTTCCTGTATATTTTCTTATTTAAACTAGGAATAAATATCTAATAATAGAAAATAAGATCTGCACAGCGCCCCTGAGGTGATTTTTCACAAAAACGGCGCTATACAAATCTTCCAAATATTATTATTTGGGAAGTATTTTTACGTGAGATAGAAAGGTTGATGATGATATTGAAAGAATAATGAATGCAGGAAACTTCATAAATGGAGAACTGAACGCTGTTGGCGCAAAAAAATGTCCAAAGAAGCGAAGCTAGCAGTCCACAATGGAGTGCTAATACCAACCCTGATGTATGGCAGTGAGGCATGAACTGGCAGAAGAAGGATAAAAGTGGACTAAATGTTCTAGAAATGAGATCCCTGAGGAGTATGCGCGGCAAAATCATTTATGACCGTGTTCAAAATGTGGATATACCATAATATTAATACAATTATAATATTTTTTATTATTTTAATTTTATTTTATATTTGCAAAAACAGTTTTACACATTCCGGATGTAAACGTTACAAATAGGATCAAAAAAGGGACACTCAGATTGTTTGGGCATGTAGAGCAAATGAACGAAGAAAGCAGTGTGAAAATAATTAATGACGCGAAAGTGAATGAAAGAAGAAGTCAGGGATGCCAGAGGAAAAAATGGCACGATCAAGTAAATCAAATACTCGAGTCGGGCCATGTGAAGAGTCAGAATAACAGAAGAGTATGTAAGCAAGTATGGAAGCAAGAAGTTTGTGCCAAGACAGAGTTGTGTGGTGGTTCATTTTCTCTGCCTACCCCTGCGGGGAAATGGTATGACAGTTAGTTAGTTAAGTTTTTTTCGCGTGATTTCTCAAAAAGCTACATTTTTGTCGTCATGTTTGATTCGTACAAGAGTTAGTAATAATTTGGTGGCCCCAAATAATCAGTGGACAAAAAGACTCCATATCCATTATCATTTTGATATGCTACATTGATGGCACATTGCCAAGTGAATTAAAATGGAATATGTAATCATTTCAATGTTCTACATAATGTCATAATGTGTTTTATCCATGCCTTACTATTCTTTGTCTGAAGCGACCTGCTTTTACGACTTTAACAATATATATTTAAATATATATATATATATATATATATATATATATATATATATATATATATATATATAAATATATATATATCGATCACTTCCATTGAGTTATACCTAGTGTTATATAATACAGAAATAAATGTTTCTGTTTTGCGGAGTACACTTTTTAAATCTAACCTATACAGCTTGACACACATGTATTTCACTTGATTGTGCTACGTCTTTTTCAGGTGTCCGCGACTTCTTTTACCATTCACTTTCGCGTCACATATTCTTCTCACACTTATATCTTCATTCATCCGTTCTACATTTCCAAACCATCTAAGCGTCCCTTTTTTAATCCTATTCATTACGTTTACATCAGCCTTCAATTCTTTCCGTATGTCCACATTTTTAACACAGTCATACATGGTTTTACCGCACATGTGCCTCGAGAATCTCATTTCTAAAGCATTCAGTCTACTTTTATTCTTTTTCTACCAGTTCCATGCTTCACTGCCATATACCTATATGAGGGTCGGTATAAGCACTTCATTGTGGACTTTTTAAATATTTTTGTGTTCGCTCGTTGGTCATTTATTTTTATTTTTATTTGCTATGCTATTTGAATATATCGCTGCCGGAAAGGCAAAAGGGCTAAAGCGCCATTTGACGAAGTATACACCAGAGTACGTCAAAGCCTTTTTACAATAAAATTCATTAGTCTTCAGTACCTTGTTGGATTTTGAAAAAAAAGTTAACTTAGGTTAACTGAAGCGACAAAAATCTAAAAAAGTCCCAAACTTGTGTCGCTTGAGTCAAGCCTTCTCTCAAATAGTACATATATTTTAGAAGGCTGAAGGGCCACAAAAGTCTTCAAATCAAACGAGAGTCAGAGTATTTTATTATTATTATTTTTTTATTAATTTCTTGCTAATAACATAGCAATCCCGATGAGTTACTAAAACTCACTCTTGGAGAAGAGAAATGAAATAAATACACGAGTTACAATAAAATACAAAATAGGTTAATCAAACTATTATAAATAATAAATTCGATGCAGAAAAAAAACTGAATAAAATCTGCACATTTAACTCATTTTTTAGTCCATTTGCCTTTCCAGCGTCGATATATCGACCCCTTGGAATAACAAGATTTCATCTGACACGGTAATGTCATGCAATAATGGGCTCTATAGAAAGCTACTTTAGAGTTCACTATCGCAAAGCAGTGTGGTGTCAGATGGAACCTTAACATTTTAATAAAACCACAACATTTTTCACACCACTTTCAATTATGTCAATGGGGACCAGGTTTCGCTACTACCGCAGCTCCATAATGACAGTATAAAAAAGCAGCAAAGTTTATTTTGGCAACATTTAAGCACAGATTTGATCTATAAACTCTTAGAAACCCACTGGAGCACAGAACAGCACTAAATATACCGACTGCAAATGTACATTCTAGTGCAGCGTTGGTACAAATTGATTATGAAAACCGAGTATACTCAAGTCCACATCCAGTATGTGAGCTCATAAGCGTCTATTGGCATTCGTCAGGGCTCCGTGGTCTGGCAGTTGATTCCCTCCGCGTGCCCCGGCCCCCCGCGCCCCCGGCCCTCGGGAGGACTATTTACCACAATCAATCAGCGAATACGTGCGGCCCATTTGGATTGATAGTCAATACGAAACATGGCGGCACGTGTGCCAGATAGTAATTATCCGGGGGAGTTTCTTAACCACGAAGAAATAAAACTAATTAAATAATTAATTCCGGTACAACCGCGTCTAACCACGCTGAAAACCTTGTGCTGCGGGTGACCCCTGACAACAATTATTGTGATTGGATAATTTCATTTTGTGCTGTTTAATAATTATTTTATTTTTATTTATCTTGGTAAAATACAGTGGCGGCTCGTGACTTTTTAGTGTGCTAGAGTGCTAAGATTGAAAAAAAAACGTCATGATTGATGTTGTTGTGGCCGAAAATGAATTTAAAAAAACACATATGGAAATATATATTGTTTGAAGATTTTCAAGATTTTTCAGTTTGGAGGGGTCATTGACCCACCAAAACTGAAAAATCTTCATACAAAATATGTATTTTTTTTTATAAAATAAAAATCATTTTCGTCTACAACAACATCAAAAACGTCGTATTTTTCAATCTCAGCACTCTAGCAACCTAAAAAGTCACGAGCCGCCCCTGGTAAAATATAAAATTTAAAGCATTACTCTATGTGTGTCTCACTAGAAAATTCCTGTGTTGAGAGAGACGGAGGGTATATAAATTAAATAATACAGCGATAAATATTTCTTTTGGTGAAAATTAATTAAAAGCTTTGTATAAGATCACAGATTGTATTTGATCTACCGGTATCGCTTAGCTTAAGCGTCATTAGGGTACAAAATTAAACTCAACAAAAAATATAACGTGTGCTGTTATATATATTTACATATATATATATATATATATATATATTTATTTTTTTTACATGAATACCGCACAAGAGTCTCAACTGCTCCCAACCGTCTAGAGCCAGTGAGACTATGGCATCCTCAATAGGGGTATGTTGTGAGGCTGAAGGTAGTAGGGAGAGGAAAGAGATGAAGAAGGGGAAGATTGGGAAGTACCTGGCTATTCAGATCTGGTCACCAAACACGGCTAAAGCCATTTCAAGCAACGTTTCAATTCTGAATGGTGGTCTTTCACCAGGGCGATACTAAGAGTATCTATCTCTCTGGATATGTACATACAGAAGGAGAATACAAAATAAAGTAAAATAAGAGTACAGTGAGAGAACAATAAGGAACAGAGAGCAAGAGACAGATAATATGAAATGAAAGACGCGAAACTGTAACTAAGAAGGTGATTAAAGATTAATGATACATTTTATATGTTTACGGGAAATATAAGTTAATATATCTATTTAATTTTAACAGACGATTTAAATAAGAAATAAAGTAAGTTTAATCCTAATTATGTAAATAATAACAAAAATTTAATGTAATAAAAACGAAAAAAAAAATAATAATAATAATATAAAAAGAAAAGATATTATATAAAGGTTAATTTTTAAGACATTGTTTAGGTAAGGTTGCATATATGATGTTATGGGTAAGGGAAATTTACACAGCTGTGATCGACGACCAGTTGCATAGATGTTTTAATTGCACTCGCGGCGTACGTAATACATTTCATAAGATTATTTAATGAGACAGTAAACGTTTTACATCATGCATAATACATAAATAAATTGTTCAACCCGCTATTAGCTGAGACTTCCATCACTGCATAAGTAAAAAAACGCTTATACTATAATGATAGCTTATACTTGTAATGATTGGTGGTAGCGAGTAGAATACAAATATTGTCTGGATATTTTTTATTTTTTTTAAATAATTAAAAATAGTAATTTTGAAATATAAGTTATGTTACTATTTTAATAGCAATTCTACAGGAAGTAAATTCTAAATATGATTTTTCACGTAACAATTTGATCGGTATTTTATATGGTCCCATATTGGAAAATGATTAAAATAAGAGGCAACCATTCCAAATAAAATATTTGATTAACCGATCGGTAGCTGAGGGCACAAACACGTCGTATTCCCACCCGGGCGTCGTGCATTCAATTCCTCTGCTGGCTAAGTCCTCCATAATTGCACAAGCAACATCTTCCGCTTCTTATGATAGCAATAGGAGTTTTTAAAATATTGTCTGGTTATTTGCAACCCGGGAATGTTTGTCTTTCTTTTAAAAAAATAAATAAATGAAAAATGAATTATCTAGATCTATCTCCAATAAAAAAAAACGCAATGTAAACACACGAGACAATTAACTTGGACTGCCGTAAAAAGAAAAAGTCAATACTCTCAACCAACCCGACTAGTATTGCAGCTCGTTAAATGGGAAAATCATAAATTATGTCCGTCCGGGAAAAGACTCGAATACGAGAAATAAAATCCTTCATTAGAGCAATCACAACACAGAATTAAAAATGCCCGGCGCGGCCTCCGCCTTATCTCCCGCTAACTAGGCGGGGGCGGGAGAGCCTTGAAAAAGCCGAAAATTTGTAAAAGTCTCTTGGTAAATTAAGCGACTCTGATTAATTCACGCTAACAAGCTGCCCGGAAAATAGAATTGAGCAAAGGCGGCTCGTGGAGAAGGCATCGAGGGATAGCCCTTAATTATAAAGCATGGAGTGTGTGCCAAGACAGAGTTATATGGCGGTCCGTCCTCTCTGCCTACCCTTTGGTGAAACGGCGTAATGGTTAGTTAGTTGGTTAGTTAAGATAAATAAATAACATCTAGCGAACATCATTGCGGAGGAAGGACCAACGTGGTTAACTCTAACGTCTCTTAAAATTGCCTGCCTATTACTAAATAGGAGGTTCTGTGCATCAGGGTGTCAGATAAAACTCTTCTAATACTAGACTAATTTATAAA
The DNA here is from genome assembly GCA_022651775.1 of Drusus annulatus. Classification (NCBI taxonomy): domain Eukaryota; kingdom Metazoa; phylum Arthropoda; class Insecta; order Trichoptera; family Limnephilidae; genus Drusus; species Drusus annulatus. The sequence goes on along the minus strand of JAGWCC010000474.1, from coordinate 238,176 downwards.
GCGCCATTTTTTGTGCTTTTTTGCAAGGGTGCTTTTTTGGAAAAAAAATATGGTTTTGTTATGCTAACATTTACATATTTTATCTATGGCGGAAACAGCAGTTTGTCTTTTAATCTTCATAGTTAAATTAGTTAGTTTCGCAGAACTTAAAATAAATATAAATCGGGGTATGTTGCGAGGTTCAAGGTAATGGGGAAGAGAAGGAGATGAGGAAGAAAAAGGTTGGGAAGTACCTGGCTATTCAGAACTGGTCACCAACCACGGCTAAAGCCATTTCAAGCAACGTTCCGATTCTGAACGGTGGTATTTCACCAGGGCAATACTGAGAGTATCTACCACTCTGGAACGTGGAATACCACACAAGAGTCCCAACTGCCCTCAACCGTCTAGAGCCAGTGAGACTATGGCAACTCAAATTTTGGTATGTTTTTTTAATGAATCAATTGTGTTATGATACACAATAATTAAATAAAAGTTATTTGCGCAAGCCGGGCTTGAACACGTGATCTCTGGATGCGTAGTCGAGCGTCTTACCACTCGACTACGGAGGGCTGGAGAGTTTTTGATGAATTATTTTAGACCTTTGCTTATTTTTTTTTTGGCCAGTAGCAAAAATATTCCTAAATATTTTATATTTAAAATCTGTTTCCTCTTATTGAAAACAAATAAATAATTTTAAATGCGACCCATTTTTTTTTAAATACAAAAAAAAAAAAAAAATATCACCACTAATATAAACAAAAAGAACCACTAATATAACAGATTTATGTCTATTTTAACTGTCAAAGCGACATTTCAGATTGCGAAGAAGAATTTACTAGCGGAAGTCGACTAATCACCGATAATGTTGATAAAAATCTTTATGGTGTCAACATTGATAATTTTAATGCGGTCATAATAGCCTCCATGCAACATGAAATCGAGTAACTTTATGTGTTCTTATGTAAAACGAGTTTCCAGCATTTTTATACCCTGCCTCCAAATGGGCCTCTTTAAGAAAACTTATAAACAACAAACACGTTTTGAGTTTATTATAACCGACATATTAAAATTATAATTGAACCGTTAAATCGCATTAATCTTTTTTATAAATGTGTCTTCTTTCTCCATCTGATTGACCTTCGGCGAAAAATTATATCAGAAACGTGCCATAGATCTACTAACCTAGACTAGTCCAACTCTTGTAGACACGTAATTTTATTTAAGTCTTGTTATTCATAACTATATTAACCATAACCGTATTAGCCCTAGTAAAAAAATGTCCAAAGAAGCGAAGCTAGCAGTCCATAATGGAGTGCCTATACCAACCCTGATGTATGGCAGTGAGGCGTGGAACTGGTTGAGGAAGGATGAAAGTAGACTCAAGGCTGTAGAAATGAGATCCCTGAGGCGTATATGCGGGTTAACCATGTATGACCGTGTTCAAACTGCGGATATCCAGAGAGAATGCAAAGTTGATGTAAGGCGTGATGAATGGGATCAAAAAGGGACTTTTAGATGGTTTGAGCATGTAGAGCGAATGAATGAAAAAAGGAGTGTGAAAATAATAATAAGACGCGAAAGTGAATGGAAGAAGAAATCGGGGACACCCGAGGAAGACATGGCACAAACAAGTTAATCAAATACTTGAGTCGGGTCATGTGAAGAGTCAGAATAAGAGAAGAGTATGTATGAGACGACTTATCAATGTGAATGAAGCAAGACGTATGTGCCAAGACAGAGATGTATCGCAATCCGTACTCTCAGCGCACCCCTGCGGAGAAGCGGCGTGATAGTTAGTTAGTTATATTAACCATTGAAATGGAGTTTGATCCGGCACTGGAGTTAAGGATAATAAAAAAGACATATTTATTTTCCCCCTCCCCCCACAAAGAAATTAGATAGCCATCGATTATTTGGAAGGGAAGGAGATCTTAGATGTGTTTCAGTTCGTTAGCCAAACGCTGTAATGATTCCAGTTTCTTTTTTTAACTCAATTAACGTTACGTTAGCGAAAAAAATCCAATATACCTACCGGATTCATTCGATTAATTCATTACGAAGGACAAGAAATCCGATTGAATAAGTCAACAAGACAAATTGTCTAAGAACGATTTATTTATTCCCAGACTTATTTGGATCGAGATTTTTATCTCAGCATTATAACAATTGTCTTTGTGGGTTTTATTGTTTCAAGTACTTAAAATAATATAAAAAATTCACTTAAATGCTGTATTGTATGTAACTGGTGTTGAAATTCCCATCCTTATTAACCATAGTAATATTTTTATCCACCTTCAGGTGATATCAGACACGCTTGTTTTGCATGAAGAGAATAATAATTTATCCATTTCAAATGCCTGGCTAAAAAATAATGGTTGTATTTAAACAAATGATAAAACACATTCATCCATCAATCATCTAACAAATATGAACAAACTTGCAATATATATGTACAATAAAATACCTGACGTAAATTAAACGCAGAATAAATTCAAATCCAAAAAATGGCACTGCATTTGTAGGTCGCAAATTTTATACCTGAAGAGGGCAAAATTATGACAGTTTTTTCCACACCTAAACTTCAGAGTGAGCAAGAGTATTGAAAGTTTTTCCTTGGCGACAAAATTCAAACGTAAAACGGTGCTTGAATTACGTTAGCCTTGTTTAGTGATTAGATCTGAATTACCAGGTATTCTACAACCTTTCTTTTTCCTTCTGCCTTCCTCGTAAAAAACTTCAGCCTCACAAAATTGAATTGATTGGAAAAACAATCTAGATGGATTTCAAATGCGGGAATTTCATCGTGCTTAAAATAGGATAGATACTCTAAGTATCACCCTGGTGAAAGACCACTATTCAGAATCGAAACATTGCTTGAAATGGCTTTACCCGTCGTACTTGGTAACCAGATCTGAATAGCCAGGTATTTACCAATCGTCATCTTCCCCATCTCATTCCCTTTCCCATTACCTTCAGCCTTACACATTTTTTCAAATGGGGATGCCATAGTCTCACTGACTCTAGACAGTCGGGACTCTTGTGCGGTATTAACTATATATATATTTTTTAAATATAAAATGTTATTATAAAGAGGAACGCATGTAGTGTCTGATTCAAACAGATTATTTTTCAAGATTCAAAAATAGAATACCTAACAAAACTGAATGATTCTGTTTTAATCAAATAGTATTGATCATATAGTCAGGATCACTCAGGCAATCTAAAGAGAAATGTATGTAGTGGCCATTTCATACAGAATTTTGTTACTGATTCAAAAATAGAATACCCAACCAAACCGAATGATTCTGTTTTAATCAAATAGTATTGATCATATAGTCAGGATCACTCAGGCGTTCGAACCTTAATTTGTCACCAGTAATTTAAAATTGCACTCAAAAAAATACATTTCATCTTATTTCAAAGGTATTTGAAGCTAGATTTTTTTCAAAAATAACTTTTACTTTTTATCAAAAGTTTTTATTTTGTCATACATAATTGTCAAAGTTGCCCATATTTTATAATTAAAAAAAATAATTCTCCAGTGTAGATCATTTGCCATACATTTTGATTATAAAATGTAATATCATTCAGTTAAGCAAAGAATTTGTATGCAACAGGCAACGTGTATTTTCATTTTAATGAACGATGTACGAGGCCTGTTCAAAATAAAAGGTGAATTTTGAATTTTCGCGGGCTGTGTACATTTGATTATCGATTTTTTTTCATTTTTTTATGTAAGTACACATATTTTTATCATGTGTTAGCATTATCAGCCATTTTGGATTAGTGGTTTGTTTTTGACAACTGAAAAGGTTAGTCACGTTTTTGTGTATTCTTCGATTTTTTACTTTTGAAAAAATTGGATCAAAGAATATGTATAAAATTTTGCGTTCAAAATGGAATTAAGTGCTCCAACGCACTTAAAATATTGACTGTGGCATTTGGCGAGTCTATTTTGTCTCAAAAAAGTATTTATAAATGGTACAAGCGCTTTACATAAGGTCGAGAAGATGTTAATGACGATGAGCGTCCTGGAATTGTGGAAAAACAAATCATGGTTTTTTATTCTTTGATCCATTTTTTTCAAAAGTAAAAAATCGAAAAACACACAAAAACGTGACTAACCTTTCCAGTTGTCAAAAACAAACCAATAATCTAAAATGCTGATAATGTTAACATATGATAAACATACGTGTACCAACATAACAAAAAAAAAACGATAATCGAATGTACACAGCCCGCGAAAATTCAAAATTCACCTTTTCTTTTGAACAGGCTATGTATACGAGTACATTCTTGTGTTGGCATGAAAACGTGTAATAAGTATTTTCTTCACAAAAAATGGCCTATTTATCCATTCAGTCGATAGTCAACGCTGTGTACATATTAATGGGACTGCACCCAAAATGGTTCAAGTGGGAAACGATACTTTTGAATACATATTTGGGTAAACAATGTTTATTTTAGCACGTTTTATATGCCAGATCCAGCCGTTTGATTAACTCAAACTAATTGTGTTTTTTCCGCACTGACGTTTTCAAATGAATTTCATCAAACAAATTGCCAACCATTTGTTTTTATTCATTTACTGCGGTGATCACTTTGGGGGAAACAGTTATTTATTCAAAGCAGAATAGGGGAATGAAAACATTCGGTCTCTAAATACTAATTAACAGAGAGTTCTTACACATAAATAATCAATGTTTTGAAAAGAGCTTCTTTTTAAAAAAACGTTCTATTTTTTTAAATTATCTCGGAGGCAATGTCAGATTTGGGAATTTTGTTTAAAGGATCTAAAAAAATTGGGTAAACCTGAGTTTTCAATAAAATCACGTTTTACGAAGGAGGATACACGAAAGCCATTCCACAGCCGAAATTTTGAGCAGAAGAACGAGTCTCCTGCAGAAAATGATAAAAAATGTACAAATGTTAGGCATGCAATTGGCATATCTCCCAATGGAGTAAGTTTACCGAGACTAGCTTTTCGGAGCACCTTTCAATAAAATATCGGTAGAATACAGCATTTCCACATGACTGTCTTCTAAAAAATATAATCCGACCAATTAGGTGGGGAAATCGATCAAACCGATGTCCGGTTTTTTAACAGATTTAAAGTTTTTCTTTCAAGTATGAGCAATATCCAGACCGAAGGTGATTATAAAAATCAATATTAGGGTGCAAATAAATTATTTTCCAGCACAATATAACCATTTTCATTTCAAAAGCTGAAATAAAATATTTCAAGTATTATTTAATTCAATTATGGCGAGGATTTACATAATTTAAATATAATGTCTATCTTTCTGGATTTTTTCCATGCTGTGAAATTCATTTAACATAATCAAGGAATAAATCGTATTTGTTAAAAAAAAACATTAATTATCTGGATGAATTAAAAAAAGATAATATAAACTTCTGAAGAGATAATCTTATTTAAGCAAATTAAAAATACAATCTCATTTGAGTCAGATGGGAATTCCCATCACAAATGTCATAGAAAAGAATAGCACCTATTTATTTGGTTATTTTTTTATTGATTGTAGGTTGACAGTGCCTACGGATAAGATTATATATCTTCCTAATTCTATTTTTTATGCATGTGTGTAACACTTATTTCACAGTGAACTTAAGTTTGTGCGATTGTTGGGGACTAAGCAAGTTAACTAAATCTGCAACGCCACGATTGGAACTTAACGCTTGAGACCACTCGAGTTGACGTGGTAAAAAAGTGAACAAAAATTATCTTTACAGTGATTGTTTTTTTTTGTAAATAAGCGAGCTTACGTTAACAACTTCGAAGTTATTATTTGAGATAAAACGAATTACGTTCACGTGTCTATCTTGCATTATTTCCTCTTACCAATTTGCAATGGCAAAGGAGTGAAATACACCCTTGTATCTTACCATCTACTAGGCGGGTACTAGGCAGCTTCCTATTCCTAGAACTGTCTAACAAAGTACGGCAAGTATCTTTTTAGGTAAGTCCAGTATAAAGTGAAGTCCTTTTGACTGTGGAAAAGGACTTCCTCGCGGTAAAATCGCTCGTGTGAATGCATTTTTATAATGATTTGAAATTTAAGTGTTAGACTAACTATGTTGCTCTGCTTTTAGGGAAAAATAAAAATTTCATTAAAAAACAAGCTTTTTGCTTTATATGATTGGGAAAACAGCCTTTTATTATAAAATTTAAAAAAAATAATAATGATGATGGAACTAGTGTATTTCAGATATCGCTTCAAGAGCATCACGTCCCAAATTATTTAAGTAGTAGCTGAATTCGTATCGCAAAAGCAAGGGCTCGATTTTAAAAATATAAAATTTCAATTCAATTGTGTTCACCGAATCTGGATGAAGAGCGAGAAAACATGTGCTATATTTTGTTATAATAATTATTAATTAGGAATCACTGCGGTTCCAGTTACCGGTGACTAGCGAGGAATCGGTTATTTATCCAGTTATTTTTGAAACCGGTTCCTGGTTTCAGAAAAGTTCCACGAAGAAGTTTTTTTAAAGAATCCCAGTGATTTTTTTTTTAATTTCATGGGAGGGGGGGTTGCTAGCGATATTTGAAGAACGGAAAGAGCTGGAACCGGTTCCTTGACCGTGATATACCGACCATCTCTAGACTCGATGACCCGAGATGAACTTAAAATCGAACCCTTGCTACCCTTTATAGAAAAATGACAAATATGTTAGTTGTATTTCAAAACATGGATATTTTGCACTTTTGTTAATTTTCATCCTTGGCGATTTCTTAACCATCAGTATCTGCAAAAATTATATTAGAAGTTTGCATTTTCGTTTTTTTTATTTGAAAAAATAAGTATTGAAAGCTTAAAGTAGTGAAAAAAGTAGCATATCAACATCATTATTAATATCATCATAGAAAAAATAGATTTCTCGGAATCACCGTTTCAGAACTTTATGATTACTTTGAGTAAAGCAATCATCTATTTTTTTTTTTATTAAATGTGTCAAAATCTTTGGTAGTCGAAGTAAGTTGTTGACTAACTAACTTTCACGCCGTTTCCCCGTAGGGGTAGGTAGAGAGAACGGACCGCCATATAACTCTCACTCCTTGCTTCATTCACATTCATAAATCGTCTCTTCTGTTATTCTGACTCTTCACATGACCCGATTCAAGTATTTGATTTACTTGATCGTGCCATGTCTTTCTCGGGCGTCCTCAACTTCTTCTTCCATTCAATTTGACATCATATATTCTTTTCACACTCCTTTCTTCGTTCATTCACTCTATATGGCCAAACCATCTAAGCGTCCCTTTCTTGATCCTATTCATTACGCTCACATCAGCCTTGCATTCTTTCCAGATATCCACATTTTTTATACGGTCACACAAGGTTTTACCGCACATACGTCATAAGGATCTCATTTCCACAGCATTCAGTCTACTTTCATCTTTCCTCTCCCAGTGCAATGCCTCACTGCCATACATCAGGGTTGGTATAAGCACTCCATTGTGGACTGCTAGCTTCGCTTTTTCGGAGATTTTTTTATTAGCGCCAACAGCGTTCAGTCTTCCATTAATGGAGTTTCCTGCATTTTATTATATAAAAAAATAGTACATACACACTTTTATACACAGACAAAAAAAACTTGCTCCGTGTTTAAAAATTTAAGAACGTTAAAATATTTACCTAGATAATGACAAAAATCTTAAGAACTTCACCGCTCGCCTTTAAAACTTATGTAACCTGTGCAACATCAAATAAAAAACAGTAAGTAAGCCATTTCGTAATAAATTATCGAATACCCAAAATGCATGCTTTCACGCCACCCTCTCCTTTTAATACTGTCGAAAGATAAGCGAGGATTTCATCACTTCGAAAATTTGAGTCGGGCCTAAGGACATAACGATAATACAGCCTTCCAGTTCTTTCGTCACGAGGGCCGGAAGGAAGTAACTTCCGGGCGATTTCCGCCCAATCTCCTATCGGGGCACTTATCTTTGCCAGTTTAACTTTCACCAAATTTCGCGGCTCCGGGCGGTTTGGATCCAATTCTTCTTTGAAGATGAGCGAAGATAAAGAGGGGTCAGTTTGTAAGGAGTTATAACTTACAACAAAGAATGCGAGTTTTTATAAAAGAGCGTAAATGATTTCTTTATTCCGTGCTAAGCGAGTTTTGTCTGTAATTTGAATTTACAATTGTAAATAAATTTGGTTCAGTTTTACAAGCTGAAAGCGTAGTTCAAGTTTTTTGGTTTTGATACTCATTCTTGATAGAGTCGATTTTAAGTGGAATTGTTAAAAGTCAGCCAAAAGTCACTGGAACAAAAAAAAAAATCTTTCGTCAATTTTCTTAACAGTTTAAAATTGAGCCTTTGAAGAGAAAAAACATTTTAAAAGTAAAAGACGTTTTTTTTAATCCTGCTAAGTGTGACTGATGATAGTTATTTAAATCATTGAAAGCATTGTCTAGAATATACCTACAATAATTAGGGAATTGATTATGATACTTTTTACCAACTAACCAACTAACCAGTGCTTACCATACAAAAACTATTTTCTAAGCATATGCTTTCCTTTACAAATATATAATACGTTTGTCACCTCGCAAAATACTCCAACACTAGATCAAGACATGCACATCAACTACAAATACCTAAAACATGCACATCCTTCGGAAAAAAGCATTACAGATACCAGGCTATTAAGCTTTATAATTCTCTTCCTACACAAATCAAAACATCTACACTTGCACAATACAATGAACATGTTTGGAACTGGTTACAATGCTGCTAATTTATAATTATATACATTCAGAATAATAGTGCTACTTAGGTAATTTATCAATTTGTATGTTTTTTTTTAACGTTTTGTGTTAAAGTGGCTTTTTAAAATATTTTTAATTTAAAATTGTTTTATCATATAATTCTATAATGTCCTCTACACCACAGGTGAACTCCTAACGTGGAGGACAATGTAAATACAATTTTGTAAATAAACATGAAGTTAAGTAAATAAATACAAATAAAACAAAACCATCACGCCTAAGACATTTCATTTCCACAGCATTCAGTCTACTTTCATCTTTTTCCTACCAGTTACATGCTTCACTTTCACACATCAAGGTTTGTATAAGCACTCCATTGCGGACTGCAAGCTTCGTTTCTTTGGAAAATTACTATGAGTTTTTTTTGGTTTTCTGTGTAAATAAGTCTCCACAACGCGCAGAAACCAAGCATAATACACGGGCCCGAAATAGCTTAAGATAATAATTATAGTACTTTTTATATGGAGTTTTGTCACGTAAAATTTTAGATGAAGATACTAAAATCTACTCCAAGAAACGCAAGAGAGAATTATACAAAATAACAACGGGCTGCTTCTATTTCCGTAGCCCGACAATGATAATAATATATAATCAACGGCTCGAAAGTTCTTAGGGTCGCGGCTGGGGGACTTATGGGGGCTATCGTATCTCGTTAGGGCGGACATCGGCGCATTAACCGCGGTACCGGGTACAGTAAGGGCCATCTTGTCCGGTAAAATATACATTATGGGCCGGGTGAGATGCAAGGAGGAAAGTTGGCTGGTGTTTTGGGGTGTGGATTATAATATGTATTGAGTGTGGAGAGACTGAGCCCATAGACGACAGAAGGCAACGAACTCACGCAAGCAAAAATGGCTTGAAAAGAGTCAGTTTCCAGTTTCTGTTCCAGAACTGACATATCACAGTTCGTTTACAAGTTTAAATGCAGTGTTGCTATTAAGCTGCTACTGAGCTGATAAGTAGGTGTGAACAAATGTGTTATGTTGTAATGTGCCTTTAGGGTCACAACTCCTCCAAGAACTGTACAATTATCTAACATCACAACATCACAACATCGCAACATCGCAACATCGCAACATCGCAACATCGCAACATCGCAACATCGCAACATCGCAACATCACAACATCACAACATCACAACATCACAACATCACAACATCACAACATCACAACATCACAACATCACAACATCACAACATCACAACATCACAACATCACAACATCACAACATCACAACATCACAACATCACAACATCACAACATCACACAACATCACAACATCACAACATCACAACATCACAACATCACAACATCACAACATCACAACATCACAACATCACAACATCACAACATCACAACATCACAACATCACAACATCACAACATCACAACATCACAACATCACAACATCACAACATCACAACATCACAACATCACAACATCACAACATCACAACATCACAACATCACAACATCACAACATCACAACATCACAACATCACAACATCACAACATCACAAAACCACAACACCACAACACCACGATATCACGACATCACGACATCACGATATCACGACATCATGACATCATGACATCACGACATCACGATATCACGACATCACGAGATCACGACAGCATCGCAGCATTGCAACATCGCAACATCGCAACATCGCAACATCGCAACATCGTAGCATCGCAACATCGCAACATCGCAACATCACAACATCATATCATTAATTAAGAAGAGATTTATAGTTTTTTTCCAGAAATTAAGAGATTTGGAAGGTATTAACATAGTATCAAATATTGGAAAATGTTATGTTAACTTAGATCAACTATAGCAATGGTCTTAACAATGAACTTTATTTCTTAACATTCGGAAATGTTAAGGAATTCGATTTTCTAAGACTCATAGTCATATTTTAAACGAATACGCATTAAACAATAGTAACTTAACATCACTGTCACAAATTCGGGACTTGGCTTGTTGTATATGATAAAAAGTAAAAATTCTATTTTTTTTTCTTTCTCCAATTCTTTCTTAAAGTTGAATCGCTACCAAGGTTCCTTCGAAGTATTTGACGAAGCAACCTCTAGGTTGCTTCGTCAAATACTAACCAGGTTTGCGAAAATGTCCAAGGACGTAACGATAAAGTTTATTCAATTTATTTAGCACCGTATTTGTGAAAAATCACCTCAAAGACTTTCACAGGTAAATGTATTTTTTTGTTAACATGTCAAATAAATATAATTTTTTTACAGTATTTCTTCTTTGTTTGTAAACATTCCTATTGTTGTATTTAGTTGTCAGTTTCATATGTGTTCTAGTTGAACAATATATTATTTCACTTTAATTATTCGTACGGGGTGGGTTGGTGTTGGGCAGAATGACTCTGCACACAGGCTTAAGTGTATTTATAATAACGTGGAAACAGTTTCGCAAAGCATCTTGTTTTCGCAGGCAGTGATTTTCCTTTGTTCTTGCATTGTGTTTCGCACATCTAATATGGCCGGGACAAAAACAACACACGGGGTTCTAGGAAATGCTTGATTTAAAAATACTCGTTGAAATGCATCGAAAACTTTGCAAAATATTTTTAAACGAATTTGTGTTTAGTAATTATTCTAGAGATTGTATTTTTTGTTTTAAAGCTTGCTTATTTTATTGGATTGTTTTAACCTACTCATTAGATAGGTAGCTATACATGTCCGATAAATGGCACATATCAACGAAAAACTAAGATAACTTTTAAAATTGGAATTTAAAAATTGACAGTGAAGACAGTTTTTCTAATTCAAAATGTGTTGCACAAAAATATTTTGAAAACACGTTTTTATTATTTTTTCTCACTAGTCTGAGTTATGTTATCAGGAGACACTGGCAGTCAATGAGTTAATAATATAATGAATTAACGTTTATTATTTTAACCCTTTACCGCATATTGTTCCAAATTTGGAACATAAGAATGTTATCATCATAAAGGGATATGTGGGCCATATATGTATTTTATTTTCAGCTAAATTTTTATTGTGAGCTCTGCATTATCATAAATCGAACAGTGCTGCCAGTTACGAAATTTAGTGACTACAGTCGTGTCATTTAGTTGTAATTTCGGCCATTTCGTGAACGAGCGTGGTTGTGATTGTTTGATGTGTGAATTATTTTGTAATATTTAAGAAGTAATGATAAATATTTTGATTTAATTTTTTTTCTACTCCTTGGTGTGGTTGGTATACCTTAAATGCATAGTGTGATAGATTTGGAAAAATTTTATCTATTCGCCATATTGCATGTAGTGCCAAATATGAAACATTCATAATAAATATTTTGCCATTAATTTACATGATTCTAAATACATTTCTAAACAAATATATTTTTCGGGAAGGATTAAAAAATCCATGCGGTAAAGGGTTAACAATATGGGAATAAAGCTTTATTAAGTTAATTCTAATGTAATATTAATTCTAGACTTTGTCAGAATTCAAACGATCTTCTGTAAATAAAAATAGTTATTTTATCTAATACACCATTCAGTTCTATAAATGTTCTCTGGTATAGCTTTGTATCCCAATACAAATATGGCTGTCTATATGGAAAAAAAAAAATTATAAAATTTTTATTAAAAATTTTCAAAGAAATATGAGATGGATAAAAATGATGGTTTCTAAAAAGGTTTCGGTAGCTCAATGGCAGAGCCGTTTCTCTCGGATACAGTAAAAGTTCAAAGTATAAGTCTCGGTGGCAACCTTTTTATTTTTATTTTCTGTGTCTTCTCCTTTTATAAATTTCGTTGAAAATTATTGACATTGCTTAAATAATCAATATCAAAATAAAATAAAATTATTAGTTAATTTTGACGTCACATGAAATTCTTGATGTATGTTTAACAAGACAAATAAAATAAACGAAGCAAGAAAAAGGAGTGTCCTTAATTTTTTCGAAACAAACTATTAATGATATTCATTTTGATAGATACTAAGTATCGCCCTGGCGAAAGACCACCATTCAGAATCTAAACGTTGCTTGAAATGGCTTTTGACGTGTTCGATGACGAGATCTGCACAGCGAGATATTTTACAACCTTTATCTTACCCATCTCCTTCCCTCCCCAATACACACATATGGCTTCAGACGGTTGGGAGAAGTTTCGACTCTTGTGCAGTATTTACTAATTAATGCCATTTTTCAAGAATTAAACTTTAGCATATAAAAATTAATACCACGATTAGACTATCGTAAGATTGTATTTATGTTTTAAGCATACACGCTGTTTGAATATTTGCTGAAGCTGTTGGAGAAATTTCATCGTGAAAATAATTTAAAACATTTTTCCACTCAGTTATATTCGAACGAACCGGTTTAAAAACATACAAGTCTGAAGATGAAAGCATTCGTGCGTTAGGTAAGCAAACTTAAAAGTTTTGCGACGTTGTGACAATCCTTCTCTTCCCATACACCCTTCGAGCAGTGCCTTACGCAAACGAGAAAACTACTCGCTGCTGAAAGTTAGAACTCCACGGATGGGAGTACCGAGTGAATAGAACGGAGTCGAAGGTGTTGAGAGTGCCTTCAGTTAGTTGGTAGTTAATAGTTAGTGCAACTAGGATTTCATGCTCATATGAACGATTAACGCAGATAACTTAAACTAGTGCCAAGTAATGTGATCGAGCTTTTATCTCGATATAAGAGTTCTCGCTAGTCGTAAGCGTTAGTTTCTAGAGCTTTAACGAACTTTTAAAAATAAATCTTTAGTGACCTTACCGTACACAAGATCAAATCTTACGCTATCAATTTTTTAATCTTTAATATTTTTATAGGCTTACATTTTGAGTAGAATATATTTGAGCTAAATATGTTTACCCAGCCGATATAAATTTACGTTAAATCTCTTTCTCCGGATTTCACGTCATATACCATGAGAGAGAAAGAGACAAGAAAAGTCTTCACATAATATTTCAGCACTTCTAAGTATGTAAGAATCATCGATTCACATAACTTACGTCAACGGAAATTAAGGTTATTTCCTATATTTGTGTTGATTAAAATACTTGCAGTGTTTATACAAATAAATCAAATATGATGGTGATATATGTGCTATGCGTGAATGTTCAAATAAGACCAAACAAAGATTATGAAGCATCACTTTTCAGAGGTATTTCAACAGTTTTATATATTTTTGACCAAACTTTGGAATTTTCACATTTTTAATGATATAAAGACATAAAATCTACAAAAATATTTCATAATTATTTAGGCAAGCCGTCTGTTGTTAGTGCTTGTGTGATATTTTGACTAAATAAATCATTTTAATTGTGTATTGATATTGTTTTGTTTAATGTGTTCAAATGTGTTTATTAAAAATGTCCAAATTCCATGTGGGCAGTAACTAATAGGCTATCCAACATCCTTAAATATATATTTGTCTCTTTCTATCGAGTCAGTATGGAGTTAACCGTCCTGACTACACTGTTTCGCAAAGATATTTTTCCATTTATATTCTTACTTCAAGGGTTTACAAAATACCTGGTTCTAATATTAGCTACCACGTTTCAGAGTGGTAGATAGGTACTTTATGTATCGGCCTTTTTTATAGTGAATACCGCACAAGAGTATCAGCTGCTCCCAACCATCTAGAGCCAGGGGGACTATGGCATCGTTTATCGCAACGTCGCATGGTAATGTTTCGATTCTGAATGGTGGTCTTTAACCAGGGCAATACTAAGAGTATCTACCATCACTATTCAGAATCGAGACGCTGCTCAAAGTATCTTTAGCTGGGTTTGGTGTCCAGATCTGAATAGCCAGATACTTCCCAACCATCCTCTTCCTCATCTCATTCCCTTCCCCACTTGCTTCAACTTCACAAAATACCCCAATTGGGAATGTCATTGTCCCACTGACTCCAGACGGTTGGGAGCAGTTGGGACTCTTATGCGGTATTCACTATAGTAAAAAAAGTCTTAAAATACATTTTTTTTTAATTTTGTATGTAATCATCACAAAATTTCATAACGAAATTATGCAAAAGACGTTTTATTATAATTCAAAGTAGGCCAAATACCTGACTCATTATTTTGCTGTTTACATTTCGAGTTTAAATGCATGTAATGAATACATGCATATTAATTATATTTTTAAATCTGTAGGGAAATATGTAAATAACTTAAGTTGTAAAAAAAAAATACGGTAACGCCGGCATGTGATCTTGTTAATGGAATCCAATAGCAATCGGTGATTTTTTTTTGGTACCTACCTATCTTTATTATCAATTGATCCGCTGTTTTCCTTCCTACCTATCCTGATCAAAAACTCTGTGCACGCCACTGGTAGATAGTAAATTTATGTAGCGATTTTTTTTCTATATAGTATGAACGTATTAAAAATAAAAATAAACTATTAAAGCTAGAAAAAAAAAATCAAAGCAAACGATAAGTCAGAGTGTAAAGAAAGATTTTTTTGTATTATTTATCATAAGCATAATTTCTTAAAACAAAAGTAAAACATTAAAAAAGGAAGGAAGCAGAAAATTTTGTTATTATTATTTCTGTTTATCAATTGTCTTTAATAAGGTTGTCAAGATAAAAAAAATACATTATTTTAAAAGACAGACACCAATTTGAAAGTTGTACATTTTGGGCTTATTTATGTTATTTGATGGAATGTTAAAATCAGAAAGCCACTGCTGGGAACAATTGCGAAAATTCAGAAACAATTACAAAAATACCCCAACCACCATATTTTTTTTTACGGAGTATTTTAAATCAACGAGCTCCGGTAGCTGGTTTCGCGGTAATTGTGACGTCAATTCGCCATTAACACTAATGAGAAGCAGCCAACCTTCAGTAAATAATTGACGATTAAACATTAATCGGTTCATTGAATTAAAAAAATACTCCTCCGTTGGCTTCCTTGCTAAATACACTCTGCCAAAAGCCCAACCTGCCGAAAAACTTTTGAAACCATACGTTACGAGCTAAAAATAATCATATAATAAATATACGGGAGTATGGGCACATAATACCTCCCGTAAATGGAAAAAAAGGTACACTGAATAAGATAGAACAATGTATTACTATGTAGTACTAATTTTTGAGGAAGAGATATATCGTCGCCGGAAAGGCAAAAAGAGCTGAAGCGTCATTTTGTGAAGTTTACACCAGAGTTTTTTTGTTGTTTGTTTTACAATAAAATTTATAAGTCTTCAGTACCTGGTTGGATTTAAAAAAAAAAAGTTAACTCAATGTTCTCACTCAGTTACCTGAAGCGACAAAAAGCTTAAAAAGTCCAAACTTGTGTCGCTTGAGTCAAGCCTTCTCCCAAATGGTAAATGTATTTTAAATGGCTAAAGGGCCACAAAAGTCTTCAGAATCAAATGAGAGTCAGAGCATTTGAAAAAAAAACTGATCAAAACTGCATATTCAACTTACTTTTGCCTTTCCAGCGGCGATATAATACATATAAATAGGTGGTGTGCGGTATACTATATAAATTGCCAAAAAATACCTTACCTAAATAAGAAAGGTACAATGAATAAGATAAATTAATGTACATATTACATGTAAATCAACTATCTTTTGAAGGAGAGATATATGCGGATGGTCTCCTTTGGCCATACATCTGTACATAAGTGACTCTTACTTATTATTCAATCAATCTTTGGGCATAATACCTAAATAGGTGTCTGGTGAGCAATAAGGTTCCCCTCCTTCCTTACATATTAGTATATATTCCGAGCAATAATATACCAGGAGAGATAGCTTTGTGAAACAGTGTAGTCAGGATTGTTGATTTTTTCGTGGCTAGGGTTTTTATAGACACACCTTTTTACATCCATTCATAGCGCATGTCGACATAATGTTGTGTTTATTTGTATAATCACTTTTTTACAGTATTGTTATCGACATAAATATAGGATATAACCTCAAAAACCATTGAGTTGTGTCGCATGACAAAACGTAGTTGGCGTAGTCACCGGAGAATTGTAAGAGCCGGTTTGCACAACAGGAAACCAAAAAAATAAAAATAAATTATGAATATCGATGGTCACCCCGCTTGTATTTTATGAGGCCTACGAACGTTTAAAATAGGTAATGCGGCCTTTACGCTAAAAAAATGTAATGCACCACTGATATATATGATTACAAATAAGGAGTGGTAGATAATCTAAGAATCGCTTTAGTGAAAGACCACCATTCAAAATCGAAATGTTGCTTGAAATGGCTAAAGCCGTGTTTGGTGACCAGATCTGAATAGCCAGGTACTTCCTAACTTACCTCCTCCACATCTCCTTCCTCTTCCCACTACCTTCAGAATCACAAAATACTCGAATTGGAGATGTCATAATCTTACTGGCTCTAAACGGTTGGGAGCAGTTGCGATTCTTGATCGCTATTTACTATAAAAATAAAAATAAATTCTGTAATAAATATTTATAGTGGGCAATGCACAGGGCGCCTGGATAGATATTAAGGGTAGGTTGTATAGTTACTACACAAGGGGTAGTAGGTTACGTACGTTCCTACTTCGAATGGGACCAACAATTTGGTTCCACGCTAATTTGAGGACAAACAGCATCCTGCCTTTATCATTAGCCGCTCAGCGCTGAGATTGGGCTAAAGGGGCGACACATATACACTCTCGCATTCCCAAAGCGCAGTCAAGCCAGCAGAGTTTTGCTGCATGGAATTCGGTGGTCTGAATAGGAGCTGTTTTCACATATTAAACGGACGTAGCCCATGGATAGTTATTAGCCTGATCATTATTTATCTGATAATCAATTATAATTATTAGGGAACATGAGAAAACAATAAACATGAACCCAACGGTTTACCTTTGTAACAGGCGGTTTAAACGTTTTTTCTTTACCCATCTTCCAGTAGAACCTAGGGATCACAACCAATTTTTATAATTATAATTATTGTTTTATGGACTATGTTGGATCCGAAGCTACGATGAAACATCAAATGTGTTTGCAGCTTCAGATGAATTTGTAAAATAGTGGATTGTAAGCGATTAACTATATTACTTGATGAAAGTTTCTAATTGTAGCTTGCGGAACGATTATGGAATGAAGAAAAAATGGAAAACCGTTCAATCACCGATGAAGTTGAAGTACTTGAATTCTTTTTAAACAAATTTACCATCCAAATAATTCAAGAAAAACCACACTTATTTTAGTCTTCTTACTAACAAAACACCACATTTATTTTATAATTTTGAAGGGATCAAACAACAAACCGACGAACAAGTGAAACGAAGGAGCAACACGCTTTTCTCACCAAAACTCTTCTGTTTAATATTAAATTGTTTGAAAAACGGTGTTGTTGAATTCGGAATTCGATAAAGCGAAGTGGTTGGATAGGTAGGGACTTGGATAAAAAAACATCAAGGGAAGAACCTTACAAACTATCACTTTAAAATTCAACATTTGAGGTAATCTAGTTGCACGCTTCAGGCATTGGCCAGGGCTTTGTAAAATTTCAGATTGTGATAAATTCGAAAGCCGAAATCCCGAAAGTCGAATCACGAGGATAGTTTTCTAAACCCATAAAACACGTAAAAAGTGAATATCTAAAAATTTCAAATACAATGAAACCATTTGTACAAAGACTCATAAACTTCCCATTAGTAAAAAAGTGTTGGATTTTGGTGCAATAAATATTATAATTTATCTAACCTAACCTAACCTAACCTTTGACATGATCGGATTAAAATATTCGATTAACTTGTTCGTGCCATGTTTTTTAGAATTGTTTCCAATCATAGATTCCATACTTCTCCCACTCCTGGGCGACGGGCGTCATACATTATTACCCTGTCACTTCTATCTTCATTCACTCGCTTTTTAACTAAAAATCATCTCTGCGTTCACTTTTCTCGATTTTCTTCAGATGTAATAGAGTAAGAAAAAAATATCAGATACGTTAAATGAAAATCGTAATTAGTGCTGTGGGTAGTTATGGTAAAATAAAATAACTACAAAAAATTAAAGACTTCTGTTTCGCAAAAGATTGTAAGAGATACGATCCTGACTACAAAATTCTATGGAATAACTAGCCTAGCATGATAGTATATTTTTGTCCACGCGTACACGTGATTAACGGGCCCGTTTCCCCTGCATCTCGGCCGAAGCGTAATTACACCTCGAGTCCCGCCTAATGCAAGGCTTTGCACGGTCTGCCTACGCCAGCCCTCTGCAGGCAGGTTATTGTGTTTACATATTAATTTTGCTTTGTCCCTCAAATTGCAGACTGGCGCAAATGCTTGTGGAAGCTACGGGTATTTTTCTCGTATTTTTAAACTTTGTTATGATAATAGTTAACTAGCCCGTGATTTGGAACCTCGAATATTAGATATTGATACTTTCATATTAATCCTCGAAAGAAGACGAAGAAAAGACGCAAAAAAGCCGAAATAAATCAAGCCATCACGAACTTGTCTAATTTTCTAAAAGTAAAAAAATATATTTCAAAGCTACATAGCTCTCAATAAAAGTGCTATTAAAAAAATATAAATGATGCGTTAACACACAAATTTCACACTGAAAATTTGTTCTTAACATATTTCATGACTCCAGAGTTCACCCCATCGTTCGAAATTTTCTTCAAGTTTTGAAAATAAAATATCATATCACTTTTCAGAAATCATTTGTAAGGTTTACAAAGGTTGTTGAAAATATTGATAGCATACATTTTTTGAGAGAAGTTTGAAATTCATTCAAATATAGAAGCAATTTGAATGTTTAAAACTGTTTGCATTTTTTTATTCTACCTGTTATATAAAGGATAATACCGACTGTTTTTTCTACTTAATTAAGTTGTGCATTGCAACCAACATTTAGACAGCATTATTCTTACAAATTTCATATCGGTAGAAATAATTTTAACATAAATGCATCTAAACAAATAGCTAATTATATCTTAAACACATTAATTTTATAACTTTTTCCATTTTCAAAAATTACATGAATCGTAAACTATCGATACTGATGGAAAATTTATGAAATAGTTACCGCATCTTGACATTATTGGTATAAAAAAACAGCACAAGGGGCCGATTATCGAACATTGCATTTTGAGTTTTAATTTAAACTAATTTAAGAAAACATTCTCGTAAGTGATAATTATAAAAAAAGAATATGGTATATCTTTGGTTACAAAACGTTTTCTTTATTTTTGCTCGTTGCTATTGGGAATGTCTGTAGGAAATATTAATAAATTACATATTTTTGCTACGCACTACCTCACCAAAAAAAACCTCGTTCGTACATTTTCCTTTCAGGTTTTCTTTATAATGTGGTCGTAACCAATGTACATGTAACACATAATGGTAAAGCAATAAGTTTCCTGTGGTTATGTTTGCCATATAGACAAGTTCAATGCCGTAAGATTGATGGGTGTACGCTATACACAGTTTTTATAAACAATAAATGTAGAGTAAAGCAATTGAGATAGATAGATTCCATGTTTGGACCGAAATATAAAAATGATTTATTTATAAATGTTCGATTCTCAAAAATTTCTCGTGTATTATTTTGAAGATCGTGCTTTTTTTAAATGTAAATATAAAGAATTTAACTACGCAACGTAAAACTTTTTAATTTAACTTATATAACTTTAAACAATATAGTGTAAAACAATTGAGATAGATATATTTCATGATTAGAAAAAACATAAAAAGGATTTATTTCTAAATGTTTAAATCCCGGAAATACCTGGTGTATTAATTTTTAAATTATGTTTTTTTTTTAATATGAATATATTCTAAGAAATTAATTACGCACACATAGCTTTATTGTGTTGGATTGGTTCACTTTTATTGTTTTATCTCACGAATTCTTGTTTTTATCATTGATTCAACTATTTTTTTCATTCTTTAACAAATAAATTATGTTTTTTCTTAAATTCCACAGCGAAAGAATTTGTATTTGCACTATATTGTGTCTGCCAGAAGGCATAATATAATAAGAATAAAAAAGGCATGGTTTTTCTGATACTTTTAGTTGTAAACGATAGATTACATATAGTAATTCTAACAAAGTACCTATTATTTATTTTTTTTGTTTAAATTATCAACTCGCTATCTTATTTTCCTCTGGGAACCTAAAAAGGAGCGCCAAAGCTTCAATAAATAACATTGTAAAAAAGACAAAAACAATTGTTCTACTGTAATTATATTTGATTTATTGACACATTCAGAGCTTTTTGGCTATCGAATATTTGGAAAATAAACAGGTGTTCAAATAAATATGTAAATACCACGTCTCAGTCCGTAATTTTTTATCGACTCTCGTAATTTCCGCGATGAAAACGTTTTATGTTGTAATTTCAAAAGCAGATTTTTTTTTAAAATTAAATTTCCCAGTGCTGTATCGAAAAAAATATGCTAGGTGTAAAAAAATGCGTTTTATACTTCTTGCAAAAGCATTCAAATAGGAGCTCTGTTTTCGTAACATAAATACATTTAACAACAAATTTTGCAGTTAAATAATGAGGTATTTAGTGATAATAATTATTAATTGACACATGGAAATCGTTATAAAAATGTACTTATTTTAGGGCAGCAGAGCTGAATAATTATTTTTTGCGATCTCGTTAAAATTATGCAAGAATTTTATCGCGAGCACATTATAGTAATTCAATGAAAGAAAATTGAAATTGTTAATTCGTGGTGGAATTCCATTTTAATGATTTAATAAAAAAAAAAATTAACTTTATTCCACTTTTATTTTATGACTGGACCGGTTTCAGCCTATGACGGCCATCTTCAGACTAGTCTGTAGTCTAGTCTGAAGAAGGCCGTCATAGGCTGAAACCGGTCCAGTCATAAAATAAAAGTGGAATAAAGTTAAAAATTTGTTTTATTAAATCACGAAAGAAAAAATTGGGTAATGGTCGTTAAAAAAACTTTCTTGTAATTTAAATATAAATAAAAATACTTTCGAAAAATATTTTCTCCGCTCGTCAATGATCTTCTGAACGTTGTAAATATCATGGTATAACGTAGTAATATTAAACTGAATATAAATTAAATCATTCTGTGTTGTCTTTCCCAAATTTTTGATTGCTCGATGATGTAATTATGTGATTTAAGATATAATATTCAGTGTGTTATTTGTTTGCGTTCCGGGTACGTTCATGCGACAACAGACTTGGGCAGATGCTCTCCCTGCGCCCTGAAGCCCTTATCGTCAGCGACATACTTAGTGTTGTAGGTCTTGCCGTCGTCGCCGATGTAGGAGAAGGACCCTTCCTTGACCAGCACGTAGCCCTTGCCGTCGTGCGAAGGCTTCAGCGCGCCCGACTCAGACACGACGGTGCCGTCCGCCGAGCGGTACTGCAGAGAGAACTGGCCGCGCTCGTCGTGCGTCTCCGTGCGGGACAGGACCTCGATGCGGCTCTTCAGAAGAGCCTCCGGGGCTGCGAGGGCTCCCGCCACGACGAAAGCGAAGACGAAGATCTACCAATGAAACAGCATCTTAGAAATATAAAAGCAATTTGTTTTGCGCCACACACTCAATCAAGACGTGCACCGTGGGCGGTTGGTAGCTGAGTGGACAAACGAGTCGGATTTGGAAGAGTCTCAACTGCTCCAAACCGTCTAAGGTCAGTGGGACTATTTCATCCCTAATTGGGGTATGTTGTGAGGCTGAAGTTATTGTGGAGGGGAAGTAGATGAGGAAAGGGAAGGTTCGGAAGTACCTGACTATTCAGATCTGGTCACCAAACACGGTTAAAGCCATTTCGAGCAACGTTTCAATTCTGAATGGTGGTCTTTCACCAGGGCGATACTTAGAGTATCTACCATTCTGGAACGTGCCGCAAATATACCATATATTATTTTATATCAACTAAATGTGTTATGACACATATTACTTGAGTAAAAATTATTTGCGCACGCCGGGTTAGAACCCGCGACCTCTGGATTCGTAGTCGAGCGTCTTACCACTCGACCATGGAGGCCGTATATGTATTAAAATTTAATCCAATTTGCAAACTTGGTTCGAATTTGAAGTTTCAAATTTATGAAACTACTATTTTTAGATTAGTTATTATATATTTTTCAAAGTGAAAACCGCACGATTCTCAACTGCTCGCAACCGTCTGAGCTAGCAGGGCTATGGCATACCCGCTTGGGGTATGTTGTGAGGCGGAAGGTAGTAAAGAGGAGAATAAAATGGGGAAAAGGAAGGTAGAAGGTTTTAATCAGATTTGGTCACCAAACATGGCTAAACCATTTTAAGCAACGTTTCGATTCTGGATGGCGGTCTTTCACCAGAGTATCTACCGCATCTATACCATATATTAATTCATATGAATTAAAATGTGATATAACACAATTAATAAATTTAAATTCTTTTGCGCAAGCCGGGATTTGAACCCGTGACATCTGGATTCGTAGTCGAGCCTTTTAACCACTCAACCACGGAGGCCGTCAAAGGTATAAAAGTTGTTGTTAGATAAGTAAATAAATATCTGTGATTAGTGCAGCGTAACCTTAAAAAATGGTTACATTTTTAGGTAGAATATAAAATACTTATGTTTCGAAATATTATTTGCGAGTTTGTCTTAAATAAAAAAATTAAAACCAAATAATATATATTTATGAAGTTAGAACCGTTGCGTAGTAACAGAACAGGTTACCTAAAAAAATGTTTTCATATCGTAAACTCATTCAAATGAGGTACGGTAGAAAATATATTGAAAATATTCATGAACTATAATAATAATAATATGACTGAAATATTGTAATTTAGGTACTTTTATAGATTAACATTGATATTAGCTAAAATATTTTTGCCGTTAATTGATTTTTTTTAAAATTTGTACAGTATATTTAGATTTAAGGTAAATGCAAGGGACAATACTTAATAATTGAAATACTATAATAATAAAATACACTTACGAAATGCATGTTGGATGAGTTTGTTGAGGGCTGGATATCAACTGATGATTTTAATGACAAATTTATGACTATTTATACCAAAAATAAAAGGTAACAATCCTTCGGCAATGCAGTTTTAGAACTGGAAATAATCCAACCCGTTGAGTGCCAATGTGTTAAAATCACAACTGATGAAAATCGAAAAAAAAAAATAAAGTGTTAGGTGTTGATACTTTAAAAATATATACATTGGGGTTAGTTACGGTAGCTGTGAAGCATTTTTGTAAGGTATGCCATTTTATTTAATTCACATCACAATTTTCTCAGGTAGTATCCATCTATTGTTCTTATTATGAACATAGTTAAAAAAATTAAAGAAAATTGTAAATATTAGAAAATCAAAAGTGAAAAACAGCTCACAGCATACATATTTAGTGTAGTCTAGCGAACATATAATAACCTACTCTGGCGTTGGCGGCGTTTGAGCAAACAGTGAGTAACAAGAGTTATCAAGAAAGATAATTAATATCATGTTATTAAGGTGAATAAATATATATATATATTTTTTTTTTAATTTAAAACAGTGACAGCTGATTTTAAAATTTAAAACGGTATAATGTAAATAAATTATTATACGTGGAATATAAATCAGCTCGCTTAAAGATAATCGAATCTGGTGCTTAGTGGGTTAGCAAAAATTAAATTATTTCTCCCAATTTCAACTTGAAATCGTTTAAATGTTACAGACTAAGTACCTACCCACAACAGGTTATTCGTTTGTATAGGCTATATAATTTACTAATGCGTTATTATGTTGGATGCCCTGAGGCAAAATAATTGGCGACAACTAACGTATTATGTTGTAATCGTTAGTATATTTTCTGAACATTTTATGAATTCCATTTATATTTACTAGTAGTGCAAAATCTGTTACTGCGGTTTTTCTGCTAGGTCCAACAGGCAGCTTTTAATGGTCTTTGCTCATTTTTTTTCCTAGGCGGAATGATTGTAACGTTGATTTTGAAGGGTGATGAACATTATAAAATTGTTTTCCAAGATAAAAAGTAGCTTTATAAATCAATGTACTTATATATAAAAATGAAAATGTGTTTTAGTTCCAAATGAACTGCGGCTTTCGATTTCATTTTGGTGATGGTAATTCGTTGCCCCTTCGTCGTCGTTTAGGGTATATATTAAACAAAGGCAATATAGGCAATACAATAAAGTTAAAAATTTGTTTTATTAAATCATTAAACAAAGGTGTTCAAATCAAACATGAAAATGTTTGAAATTCAATAAATACCAATTTGAAAATGTTTGAAATTTGAGGAATTCAAATACGAAAAATGTCTGAAATTTGATTAATTGAAATACGAGAATAAATTAAAAAAGGAAATGCTTAAAAACTGATTAATTCCTTATTAATTCTAACATGTATATGTTTGAAATTTGATTAATTCAAACATGCAAATATTTAAAACTCTGTAAATTCATAAATGAAAATGTTTGATATTTGATAAAATAATGCGCCCTTGGTGTGATATTTTATAAAAATGGCGTTATATAAATTATCCAAGTAATGAACTCAAATATGAAAATGTTTTAAATTCGATGAATTCTTATTTTAAAATGTTTGAATTTCGATATATTCAAATATGGAATGTTTGAAAGACACTTAGAGTACACACAGTGGTACCTATCCAAGGCAGTGTAGTCAGTTTTAGATGATTTTTGTCGGACTCGGCAGACCTGGGCGTGGCTAGGATTAGGGCTTGGGTATTTGTAAATCCGTTTATAGCACATGTCTACATAAAGTTTTTGTTTATTCGGATAACCACTTTTTAACAGTATTGTTATTAACAAAAATATATCATATAACCTTAAAAACCGTTTAGTTGTGCCGAGTTTGGTCGCATATGAAAACATGTGAGCGGGGTCCCCGGAGACGCGGGAAACCAAGATCCTTACAGTGCATAAAAGCGGTGTGTTAGTTTTGTTGTCTCTTTCTCTCTCATGATTTACGACGTAAAAACACGGAGAAAGTGATTTATCGCAAGTTTGTATAGGTTGGGTAAAAATAATTAGTTCTTACTCCATACATTATTTCTCCAAGGAAATTCAACTATTTCAAATATGAATTTGTTATTAAACGTGAACAAAAATTCACGTTTAATAACACGTTTCAATAAATTAACGTTTCGATAAATTAATATATGTTAATGTGAATTTTTTGGATTGGTTTGAAAGATTCTATATTTAAATCATTAAAATATTGAATGGTTCTGTACTCGAATGCCTCTTATTCGTCCACCAATATTATATTGTTTTGTTTACTGCACTTAGTATGTCTATGGCGGTTTTCAGGGTGGTCTTAAAAGTGGGTCGCCTATAAATTTCATTTGTCATGTCGTAAAGCACAAATTGAGAAAAATGACCGCAAGACGTCCACAGCTGCAGGTCGGTAGTCCGACGCTGTACCCAAAACAACATGGTTTTATTTTCAGACACTTAAAAGCAAAAAAGCAGAGTCTTCCTTCCATTTGGGGTCGCGCGAAACGTGTGAAAAGGCTGTGGATATTGGTTTTAACCTCAAAGCATTAATATACAGGGGGGATAGCTTTGCGAAACAGTGTTGTCAGTATTGTTGATTTTTTCCTGACTCGGGCGTGGCTAGGGTTTTCATGGACACACTTTTTTACACCCATTCATAGCACATGTTGATATAATGTTTTGTTTATTTGTATAACAACTTTTTCACAGTATTGCTGTCAACTTAAATTTGGGATTTAACTACAAAAGCTGTTGAGTTATGTCGCATATCAAAAGAAAGTGGGCAGAGTCGCCAAAAATTCAGGAGACTGAAAACATGCTTACATACCTAAAATTGATGCGATATTATGTGACTACTTGTCTTGTCTATTTTCTCTCACGGTTTGCGACTTAAAACCTCGGAGAAAGTGATTTATCGTAAATTTGTATAAAACTAACTAACTAACCATCACGCCGTTTCCCCGCAGAGGTAGGCAGAGAGGACGGACCGCCATATAACTCTGTCTTGGCACACAATCCTTGCTTCATTTATATTCATACATACTCTTCTGTTATTCTGACTCTTCACATGACCCGATTCAAGTATTTGATTTACTTGATCGTGCCATGTCGTTCTCGGGCGTCCTCGACTTCTTCTTCCTTTCACTTTCGCATCATATATTCTTTTCACACTCCTTTCTTCGTTCATTCGCTCTACTTGCCCAAACCATCTAAGCGTCCCTTTCTTGATCCTATTCATTACGCTCACATCAGCCTTGCATTTTTTCCGGATATCCACATTTTTAATACGATCATACATGGTTTTACCGCACATACGTCTCAAAGATCAACCGAAAGACCCCCTGGGGTCGATATAGACCTACAAGGGGTCCACGTCAATGAAAAAAAAAAATGGGTGTGCATGATACGTAAATGGGGGTCCACGAGAGTGGATTCCATTTAGGCAGGCCGTCACCAAAATGTTGGCTTTCCGCAAATGTAATAATCCACTTCACAGATAGTACCTATGCAGGTACTTACGTAATACTCTCTTATAATAGACATTAATTCCCTAATTATTTTAATTATAATATTTTTTGTCGATTTGCTAGTACTTTTTGATTTAAAATCTCTACCGACTAGTGCTTTTTTTCGGAGGGTAAATTTTGTTGATTTGCTAGCACTTTTTTGGGGAGGTTATTTTGTCAATTTGCTAGTACTTTTCGATTTGAGATCTCTACCGACTAGTACTATTTTTTGGCGAGTTTGACTTCAATTGAAGTGTTCATCGCGAAGGGTTTATCTCAAAGAACTAGCAGTTCCTGAAGCGTTCACAAAACTTTAAAGTTTTTCCCAACGCTAAAAAAAACAATATTAGGAAAGCAGGGGGTCTACACAAAACAGAAAAAAATCGGCAAGTGGTCTACGGGACAAAAAAGTTTGGGAACCTCTGCTGTAGATCTTCCATACTGTCAGCAATCAGCAATTTGTGTAGGTTGGGTAAAAATATTTAGCTCTCTCTCCATATGTACGAGTATTCTTATTCCAAGGTTTTAATGCATTGCGAAAAGTTTGTTACAAAAATCTGCCCCTCTACCTAAAATAACCCGTTTATTTTTAATTTTCTATAATTATAATTAATAGTACTTCAATTTTCTTCCTATTTTATTGTTACTTGTTTTAACTAATGTTAAACATTCATGTATTAAATATTAATTTTGAGTCGCTTGCAGGAGTTTCACAGAGTTTCTGATCAGGATAGGCAGTAAGAACAGGGGATTAATTAATAATAGAGATTACCAACAAATATCATTGATTGCTATTGGACTTGTTCTGTAAAAGCACTACCTTAGATACTAACACGAAACTTGAACGGCCAACAGCTCAAAGCATACATATTTAGTGTAGTCTAGTGAACATATGATAATCTACTCTGACGTTGGCAGCGTTTAAGCATATATAGTTACTGCTTTTGACACGTTATAGTAGGAAGGTCAGAAAGGCGCTCGCGGCGGTGAGATTAGCTAAATTTCACGCACATTTAAAAAAATGTGTAGATTTATTTTTTGTAATATTTTTTATTAGTCTTTATATGAGTACAACAGGGCAAGCAGTGCTTATATGCCTTTATGGAGTGCACGCCTCTGATTGCAGGTCTTTTATACCAACACAAATTAAACGAATGAAATATAGGGGTTTTCAGTGTTATTTATTATAGTTCGACACAATGTGCTATGAGTTTCTATTTGTAGTAATCTAACACTTATTACAAAAATATTGTATTTAAAATATGTATCCGTCTCAAGATCAAAATTAGTCAGACGTGTTTTTTTAATCAACTACTAAAAATAAACAATAATTATTGCTAAATTCGTATTTTGGGTTCCATCCCATCCACACACTTATTAGCTTGTACTTGGCAAACAAGGCATTTTAAACTCTTGTAGCATCAATATGGACTATGTAACATGGCCGTAGGCTTTTTTGAAATGTATTGCATGTAAAATGAAAACATAAAATAGTATGACAACAAACGGTTTATATTATAGTAGAAACGGTGTGATATTATGAAGCAATATTTTACATAGAATCAGGTCAATAGCAGGCGATCTCTTACGCAAGGAAGGCAGAGTGGTAGATACTCTAAGTATCGCCTTGGTGAACGACCATCATTCAGAACGATCACATTCAGAAATGGCTTTTGCCGTGCTTGGTGACCAGATCTGAATAGCTAAGTACTTTCTAAAATTCTATTCCCCATCTCTTTCTCTCCCCACTACTTTCAGGTTCATAAAATTTTACAATTAGGGATGCCATAGTTCCACTGACTCCAGACGGCTGGGAGGAGTCGGGACTCTAATGCGGTATTCATTATAATTATTTTTTTTAAAGGCAAAGTATTTTTTTCAAATGAAAATTATTTTTTAATGACCGACCGATTTCGCTTAGCCTTAGCATCATCAAAGTACAAAATAAAACGTTTTAATTTGTTTAATTTAAATTATGTTTGTTTAATTTTGTACCCTGGTGATGTTTAAGCTAAGCGAAACCGGTCGGTCAAAAAAAAAAAAATGAAATTAAACAAATAACAAAGTTTAATTTTGTACCTTGATGATGCCTAGGCTAAGCGAAACCGGTCGGCCATACAAAATAAAATAAAATCTGTGGTCTTGCACAAAGTTATTATTTCATTTTCATTAAATGCATCAAACTACAAAGTGATTGCTCTCTACGAAAATATCATTTTTTATTATGTAATTTTTTTTTTGTAATAATAGTGTATGTTTATAGTAGATATTTTGAATATGTCAAATGGTAAGGGTTGAAGAGGGAATATCAATGTTCCTAAGGTTGTGTTTTGTGAACTCCATCAATTCTACCGGAAAATGAATGAAGCGGGTATTTGTTGACTACATGCTCGACAGTCTACACAACACCGCATTCACACGTTGCCGAGCCTTTAAGGCGCTACTTGTGCGGAATGTGGGCGAAGCGTCGGATCCGTTAAAGCTGGGCAAAAAACATGGGCGCCATCTATGAAAAAGCGTCGTGAATCTAAAAACACTATTTAAATTTAATTAAAACATTCCTTAAATCATATAAAAAATATTCTCTAAGTCATTTTAAAATTACCCATGGGATAATTATGTTATCTAGTGCTCTGGCAACATCCCTGTGCATTCAACGGATATCCTGTAATGAATGGAAAAAAAATTGGCACGGAACTTTTTTTCCAAATTGCCCAACTAATTATGGGCGAAGAGTCTGTTTTTATATGGGGTGTCGTACGGTAAAACCGATGCGATCCAAAGTCAACAACCAATCAGTGTGCCCGTGGTTTGTTCCCGTAAATCAAGGTACACACTTAAATATAGTAGATATTCCTGCTCCGGTGACATTGTATTAGCGACTTTGCGCTCATTGGATTTTGGAACATCGCTTGTAATTTATTTTTTTGGGTTTTATGTATTAATCATGCCATACTTCGGCTTAGTAAAAAAAATATTTAAAGAAAGGTCATGTCTATTGCCTTTATTCTATAGCTATCGGTAACTGGTTCCAAAAGTAGATGAAATAAGATCCTTTTACTCTATCAACTATAACTATAATGACAGTCCGTTTCAGTTATTATATGCACATCATTTCTGCTCTGCCAATTTTATCGTTTTATGTTATGCGAAAACGAACTTTGGCGAGAGCTATTTTACAGTTCATTCTCGTATGAATACATGAAATGGAACGAGTTCGTAACCCAAGAATTCGAATATTTTAAGGCGCTCGTTCTGAATTTTTTTCCGGTTTATATCATAAGGAAGGGGGGGCAGCGAAATCGGAATTTAATGGGCGAGATGTCGTGGAACCGGCCCTGTGTGGGCATAGCTGTGAAAGCACTTTTTTCTGAGAGAAGTTCAGAAATATTGCACCATCCACTGTAAGATGAGAGACAGTAACCTCCAGGGAATATGAAAAGGCCGTGAATAGTAGCTTTCAACTTCAAGATGACCTTGCAAACTTTATTCACCAATAAGAAGAAGAGTTTTGAAAAGAAATAGAGCTGGACAAAATCAGGATATCAGTAAAATGAGGTTGTTTAGTGATCATTGTGACACGGTTTTTCAGTATATTTAGAAATGTGATTCATCGCTGCCGTGGTTTAACATTTCCGTACCTAAAAACACAAATCAAACGTACTATCCAAAGGGGGGTGACGTAGTTGCCCCATTTTATCTTACTTATTAGAGCGTTTTCATGACATGATCTTAAGGAATTCGTTTTTGGTAATACTTCGAGAGAAGTTTATTCATAATATTTCAATAATCTTTATCTAAGATGTCAGGCTCTCGTTAGGCGTCACAATAGAACCCCTATTTGAAACATGAAGGTCAAGGGTCAGCACCCAAAAAAAAAACACTTTTTGGATTTCTAATACAAAAAATACTATACATGATTCATCTTTTAATTCTAAACGGGTAGTTGGAAAAAATTCAAAGGTTTTCGATGAATACAATTCTTAAACAGTAATATTTTAAATTCTTTATGAAATGCATACTAGAATTTTAGACAAAATGTTCAAAAAATGACTTTGCTGGTTTTCAAACTGGACTTTTTACTAGCATTTTAGTATGTTTTTTATAGAATTTAAAAAAATACTGTTGAAAAAATGTTTTTACAGGAAATCTCAGAAATTTTTCCAACTACCCATAGAAAATTTACAGATAAATCATTTGTAGTATTGCTTGTATTGGAATGCTACAAAGCGACGTTTAGAATCTTTCTTGAGTGCTGACGTTTAATTAAGACATTCATTTAATTTAAAAAAAATCGTTCTAAGAGCAATCTGGAATACGTTAAACTTGGTGACAGTTTGTTTTTGGTATCCAGATTTTTTTAAGCCGAGCTTCAAAAGCAACTAAAAAACTAGGATTAACCAACTTAGCATAACCTAAGAATATTAAAAAAATAGTTTGATATATGCAGATTTATAAGAGATGTGAGAAAGTAGAGCATTCATCAATAATCTAGCAAATCTTGAACATTCTAGAAGAGTCTACCCACAGCCGATTGGTTGATTTCCATAGCGGTTTGGAAATTCCCTCCGACTTGGCGGGTTGGGGGGGGTGGTTTCACACCGATTCCCGCTCATCGCATCAGCGTCACGTGACGTGACTCGCTGCGGAAGAAGGGGTTGAGGAGGTGACAGAAGGGGGGAGATAAACATTTTTATACTATTTCAGTTAGAAAGACGGTATTACACGGACGCTGTGGAATATGGAACGGTTAGTAGCCGAGTTGAAAAATGAGTCAGTTTCTCATACAGACATCGTGGATTTAATTCCTGTGCTAGGTTAGTCCTCTATCATTGCACAAGCAAAATTTCCGCTTATAAAGATGGTAGTAGGAACTTTTAAAATATTTTCACTTTATTTGTAACTTTTTAATAAATATATTTCGATTGATACTTGGCAGGAAAAAAACTGGACTGAGTAACACTGGTTTAATGATAAACTAACTAACCATCACGCCGTTACCCCGAAAGGGTGAGCATAGAGGACGTATACAACTCTATTCTATTTTATTTTTCTTGTGTATCTATATGGTACTATAATTTGTATTTATTTTGTAAAAAAAATTAATTTATTTCTTATATGCATTAAATTTAAAAAGTTTGTCATGTATAAGAAATTTAATAAAAAAAATTTATTATTATTATATTATTATTAACTCTATCTTAGTACACACTCCTTGCTTCATTCACATTCATACATACTCTTCTGTTATT
The DNA here is from genome assembly GCA_022651775.1 of Drusus annulatus. NCBI lineage: Eukaryota > Metazoa > Arthropoda > Insecta > Trichoptera > Limnephilidae > Drusus > Drusus annulatus. Next base: position 205,707 of record JAGWCC010000474.1, on the reverse strand, counting down.
CTGACTCTTTACATGACCCGATACAAGTATTTGATTTACTTGGTTGTACCATGTCTTCCTCGGGCGTCCTCGACTTCTTTTTCCATTCACTTTCGCATTATATATTTTTTCACACTCCTTTCTTCGTTCATTCGCTCTACATGCCCAAACCATCTAAGCGTCCCTTTATTGATCCTATTCATTACGCTTACATCAGCCTCGTATTCTTTCCGGATAACCACATTTTTAAAACGGTCATACATGGTTTTATCGCACATACGTCTCAAGTATTTCATTTCCCCAGCATTCATTCTTCTGGTTTAATCATCACGTACGAAATACATAATTTATATACTCGCATATAAATTACTGATAGTGGGAATATGTTATCCTCATTTGTTGGAAAAGTTGTAAGGAAAGATGATGCGGAAGAGGGTATTTGATTAGTACGTACTATTCAAACCTAGTCACTAAACACGGCTAAACCATTTCAAGCGACGCTTTGTATTCGGTTCTGAGTGGTAATATTGAGTCATTATGAGAAAATAGAGAGTATTCCACCTTCGCCCATCTACTTCATTTTCGAATAAAAAATGTTTCAACAACACAAAGACCTCGGAGATCTTATATTGAGCACGTTTTGAGTACCACTTTTACTGGATTTTTTTCATAAAATATTCAATAATGAAGAATGTAGGTTCAAGAAAGCTATAATATATTAAAATAATTTTAATTAAACGCATTTAGAAAAAAGAAATGTATGTAATACTTAGAGTCCCAAAAAACTGCTCCCAACCGTCTAGAGCCAGTGAGACTTTGGCATCCCCAATTGGGGTGAGGTTAAAGGTACTGGAGGGAGGGGAAGGAGATGTGAAGAGGAAGGTTGGAAAGTACCTGGCTATTCAAAACTGATCACCAAACACGGCTAAAGTCATTTCAAGCAACATTATAATTCTGAATGGTGGACTTTCACTAGGGCGATACTTAAAGTATCAACCACTCTGTGTCGCAAATATACCATTTATGTATTTATATTATTTTAAAGTGTTATAACACATATTTATTAAATAAAAAGTTATCTGCGTACGCCGGGTTTGAACCCGCAACTCTGGGTTCGTAGTCGAGCGTCTTACCAATCGACCACGGAGGCCGTAAAAAAAGAACATGTGATGTGACGTGAGTACGTCAATTCTGAATTGTGGTCTTTCACTAAGGCGATACATTGATTATCTATCACTTCGAGCACTTTCTATGAGCAAATAATTTACATTAGTATCACTGTAAAATATGTCTTAAAACCCATAATAAACCTTATACCCGTAAAATCCCACTTGGGACTATACAAAAAATTAATATTTTAAAAACAATTAAATTAATTTTAAAAATTTTCAAATGATTCAATCTGCAAAAATAAGTACAAAATAAAAACAAAGTTTGCTCTTTCGAATAACTCAACGCGCTTTTATTTGACTCATCAAAAAAATATCGTCACCTACTCGGTCCGAGGAAACCGTCGCACATCTCACTGCAAACCTACCCGTTCACACTGCACGTGCACAGTATACGTGCAGATGCAGTAATACGCACGTGCACACTACACACGGCACGCTGCACAAGTACCCGCCGTAAAGCAGGCGGTGATATCAGAATACCATCCGTCATTCGATATCTGATACCTTTTTCTATTTGCGCGGTGCACTCTGAATACAGGATTGCATTTGCAGTCGCCGAGGTGCCACGGATATCAGGCGCCCTGAATTATTCCCGTACGTAAATGTTGAGGGGAATTTGAGAATCACGCCGCATTTCCTTGGAAGGAGGCTTTGATGGAATACATTATTGTTTGGTGTGTGATTTTTACGTATTTTTGCAGCGTGTTGTTAGACGGTAAGATATTTGTTTCACGAAAACTGACGGAAATAGATGACGAATCCTTTTTAAAGTGGCGTAATATCAGCAATCATAAAATTAAATTTCTTATATATATTTTTTTAAGACATTTTTTTCAGTTTGACGAATAACTTTTGACAATGGTTGATTTCCTCTTATTACTATCAAAACAACCAAAAAGTTCTGCTTGTAATCAGTGGAGGCTCGTGACATTTTAGTGTTGAGTGCTAAGATTAAAAAATATTTTTTGAGTGCTAAGATTGATTTTGTAGCCGAAAACGGTTTTAATTTTTTTTTCTAAAGTTAGATTTTTTGTACATAGATTTTTCAACATGCCGTGCAGTGGACCACCAAAACTGAAAAATTATGAAAATTGAAATTTTGAAAAAAAATATTAAAAAACATTTTCGGCTAAAAAATATCAATAACGTCGTATTTTTCAATCTTAGAACTCTAGCACACTAAACAGTCACGGGCCGCCACTGATTGTAATGATGGTGAACTAACCTAGCTGGCACAGGATTAAACCAACAGTTGAACGGATCAAATTCGATTATCACAATAGCCGTAAGAGTTTAAACAGAGTTTGAGTATAATTGCATACTTTTTAATAGCATTTATTCCTCTAGTTTTGCATTTGAAAAGAATACCTCTATGTGATCGTTTTTTCAATAATTTTACTCTACTTTTCATGGTGACTTTGACTATTAAATTCACGTTGATTTTTTACCCTTTAATTTTGATTATAATATTGATTATTATTTTTATATTTATGTTTTTTTTTTCCCTTCGAATTGTGTTTATCTTTTTTTTCTATAGTTTTTACTGTATTTATATAATGCCAAAGTGGATTACATAAAAAAAATTTGTACCATAATTTATTTATTTAAATACCAAAAGCAACCAAATACCCCAATCATTGAGACAGAGTACAAACCGTAAGAAAGATTGGCCTTGTATTTCAATGTCAAAGTAAATCATCCCATCAAAAACATTGATGCATATTTGAGAAAGTAACTAATCTGACTTTAGCGTGCTCCAAATCAATTTACTTTCACTGGGACATTAGTCGGATTATTTGTTCGTCGACAACCTCGTGCCAGCGAGTATTAACAAATAATAACACCACTTCGTCACAATTCCCCCTGTCGCTTGACACAAAAGGCTTCATTTTACGAAATGTATCTTTTGTGCCTTGTGATTTATCTTTATAAAAATAAATGATCTTCCATTTGTAAAACCTTTAATGGCCGTTTGATGAGAGCTCGGTGGCATAGTTGCTAACGTACTTGTGTTTGGGTTCGGGGGCCGCGACCTGGATTCCCGTAAGTGCAAAATTAAATTGACTGAGATATCTTCAACTTATGAAACTAATTTATTTATTTTTGAAGTTAAGTTCAAATTGTTGCATTAGGTTACTATCCTAAGAAAAAAACGGTGTAATTCAAGGTCTACACAGAAGTCCGACTGCCTGGAGTCAGTGAATAATGAATATTTTTGTGATCGTTGTGATGATAATAATAATATGGAGGGGAACAAAAATGGATAAGAGGAAGGTGGAGGTACCTAGATATTTCCATCCTTCGAATCTTACAAGTGTTTTGAGGCACATCATTTAGTAAAACTATGGCATCTACACTTTGTGTAAAGGCCTCTCAAAAGTAAGAAAAAGAAAGAGATGGGTAAGAGGTAAGATAAAGTTTGGAAAGGATCAGGCTATTCAGATCTAGGTAGCGTAAACAGGTATAGTAATTTAAAGCAAAATTTCGATTCTGAATCGTGGTCAATCATAAAAGCATTTTCTACTCTTGTACTAAGAGTGAATAAACAAATATTTTTATGGATTTTTTAAAAGTAACTAACTACTTTCAAGCAAGTACATGTTGTTTAATTGTACTATAGCGGGGTTGGTAAATACAAAAAACACAATAATTAGTATTATTCAAAAATATATAATTCCGAATGAAGTACTGCACAAGAGTCCCAACTGCCAACCCAACCGTTTAGAGCCAGTGAGACCATGGCATCCCTAATTGGGGTATGTTGCGAAGCTGAAGATAGAAGTGGGAAGGGAAGGAGATGGGAGAGAGGAAGGTAGGAAACTACGTGGCTATTCAGATCTGGTCACCAAGCACGGCTAAAGCCATTTCGAGCAACGTTTCGATTCTGAATGGTGGTCTTTCACCAGGGCGATATTTAGTGTCTACCACTCTGGTACGTGTTGCAAATATACTATATATGATTGCGTTTTGATTAAAAGTGTTATGACATATTTTAATTAAATAAAAGTTATCTGCGTACGCCGGGTTTGCTATTCAATTCGCGACCTCTGGATTCGTAGTCGAGCGTCTTACCAATCGACCACGGAGGCCGTAAAAACAGAAAATGTGATGTGATGTACTCATAAGTACGTAACATTCAATAATACATTCTTATGTTCAGTACATTTAATGAATTTATACTGCCGTGCTTACAATTGTTAGTCGTGGCAATTTAAATCTTTAAAAAAAATTATACTAGTGTACAGTAAAAACAATGACATAATTTTCTAACAGTAAATAATATGTAAATTACTATTTGAACACGGTGTATCTAATCAGCAGCACAGTGTGACCTATCGAATAACCAATAACACAGTAAAAATGACTTCTTCGGCTTGCATTATATGACCAGGTGTTCGAGGTAAAATGCGATTCTTTTGACAGGTGTTCTGGGTACTGGTGGCCGGGTAGTTGGGTAGCTACTTAGGGTCGGTAAATATTAAATGGGCGGTTTCTTCCGCCGAAGGGGGTTGAAATAACGCCCGATCGATACTGTACACTTGTTGTAACTCCCACCTAAGTAGTTAGAGCACCTGGCAGAAAGATTTTATAGTCAGTATTTCAAAAGACAAGCCAGTCATGGTGGTATTAAAGTTCACGTTGGATTAATCTATTAATACAGCACAAAGCAGGAGGTTTAACAGAAAGTCTCGACAACTTTAATTAAATCAGCATATGCGATATTTTGATACTGAATATTTAGGTGCTAATTTTTAGGATTTTTTGAAACGGATCAATTTGTTTTTGTAGGTGATTATTTTTCTTTCGATGCCCATTACAATCGGAGGTTGGCTACAATCAAGGGTAATTTCACCCTCCAGACAGAAACAACTCGGCGAAACTGTACTCGAACCAGCTGCATATATTTTAAAGCCGTAAAGTGGGTTGTTTTCCTCTGTGATATCTTCAATAAAACTTAACTAACCAACTAACCATCAAGCCTTTTCCTCGAAGGGGCAAGCAGAGAGGGCGGACCGACATACAACGTTATCTTGGCACACACTCCTAGCTTCATTAACATTCATACATCGTCTCATAAATACACTTCTGTTATTCAGACTCTTCACATGGCCCGACCCAAGTATTTGATTCACTTGATCGTGCCAAGTCTTTCTTGGGCGTCCCCGATTTTTTCTTCCCTTCACGTTCCCGTCATTTATTGTTTTAACACTCCCTTTTAGTTAATTACATGCCCAACACTAAGCGTCCCTTTCTTAATCCTATTAATTACGCTTTCATCAGCCTTGCATTCGTTCCGGATGAATTAATCTTAACCCTGGATCATCAATCAGAATATGTTATATTTGACGCTGCTCATAATACGACCAATATATAATCTTGTTACCTACGTTAGAACAGGTGACATCTAGCAAGGTAGACAATTTAGCATACAAAATTATGTAGTAAAATTATTCATAAAAAAACCGCCATACTACAAAGTGTTTGCTTCATAATATGTGAATATGTATTTTGAGATCATTTTCAATGCTTCATTTGCATGATAATAAGAAATAAAATTGTTTGGGATGTTATATTATAATAAAGGCCTTAGTTTAATTTACTAATTATATTTTGTAACAAAAATGACATCTAGTTTCTTCACTTCTCGTGACAGGGAGGAAGGAGGGCAGGGAGATTGTTCATAGTTAATGTTATAAGAAATAAATTGTTAAATAACTGTTAGTAAATATTGTACTTTATACAATATTATAGTAGTACTTTGGAGGTTAATGGTGTATTAAAATACCACTTACGTTATTAATGCTAATTGAAAATATTATGTAATTTGAATATATTGACATTGACAAAACCGTTTAGTTTTGATGTCTTCCTCCATTTTTATGAACCCTTCTCAGTCTCTAGTTGGCGTAGGTATAATAAATAAATCTCCTTTTGTGGTTATCCATCTTCTACTCTAGCTGAATGCCTAGACAACCTGCCCACGATTTGAAAACCATGTTAATGATAATTCTTTTACAGTTTGTAAGGAACAAATGCCAAAATATATCCGCCAAACATCTCTCGCCATGCTTCGCGAAGGAACATTATTCTGAGTAAAAGCGTAGCACTGGTCTGATGTAGCGTGTTTTATAGAGATTGGATTTGGTCTTACTCGAGGGAAAATCTGCTTTTGGATACCGTTGTACCAACAACTGTTGATTATGTGCATTTCAAATACTTCAATGTAACTAATGTAACAAATGAAAATGCATTGTAAACATTGAGCGAATTATTATGTAAAATATGCAGATAAAACATCAAAAATATTAATAATATATTAAATCATATGTTTAAAGGTTATTTAGAATGGTTTTAGATACAATATAATATTTAAGTCTAGATTAAGATTATCTCAATTATTGATTGTGATCTGAATACCAAATCATAATTTCAAGCTAAAATACAATATTCCACGTTTATTTCCAATAAAAAAAATTATATCGCCCGTGTAGGTGGATAGAGAGTGACAACCATTTTTTATTAACAGGGTAGGCAGTAAGAAAAACGACGGATAAATTGATGAAAGAGATAGGTACCAACAAATATTACTGATTACTATTGGTTTGTTCTGTAAAAGCACTGCCTTAGTGTCTAAGGCAAATATACCAACATAAACGAGCCATTTGAACGGGCAACAGCTCACAGCATAAATATTTTGTGTAGTCTAGTGAACATGGAATAATCTACTCTGATGTTGGCGACGTTTGAGCGTATGCAGTTACTGCTTTTGACACGTTATAGTAGGAACGTCAGTGAGGCGCTCGCGGCGGTGTACTTAGCAAAATTTTACGCTTATTTTTGAAAATGTATATTTTATTTTTTGAAATAATTTCATATTATCTAATTTAATATTTTTAATGCATACGGAGGGGTAAGCAGCAATTATGTGCTTTCATGGAGTGCACGCCTCTGGGAATATATATATTTATGTATATCTGTATATATACTTAGAGTATAAATTTATATAAAGCCAGTGAAGTCAGTTTTGGACTTGTTTTTGATGATTTTAACATGACTCGGCACAAATGGGCGTGGCTAAGACTAAGGCTACGGTATTTAAACATCCATTCATATCACATATCGACATAATGTTTTTGTGTATTCGTATAGCCACTTTTTCACAGTATTTTTATTAACAAAAATATAGCATCTAACCTAAAAAACCGTTTAGTTGTGTCAAGTTTAGTGGCAAAATAAAAAATATGGGTGGAGTCTCGCCGTTAACCAGCGAAAATAACCAGCTTAAAATCATTACGACAGTTAATAGAAGCCGTCCAAGAAATTTGTTGTCTCTTTCTCTCTCATGGTGTACGATGTAAAAACTCGGAAAAAGTGATTTATTACAATTTCGGATGGGTTGGGTAAAACAAATTACCTATCCCTCCATATATTGTTACTTCAAGTATATACGTATATATACATAAGAGTGTCATTGTTTGTAAGTATACATACAAACATTTTGAAATAAAATAATCTTGATAAAACAACATTAAAAACACGATTTAAATGATTTATTAATCGAAAATATCACACAAATACTGACTGTTGAAACTGTGAAACGTAATACTCTTTCGGTCCTATTGGTACATTTATAGGACATATCGCCATTGTGTTGTATTAAGCCAATGTACACATTAAAATATAAAAATATCGGAAATAACCTCTATAACTATTCGACATTAGAAATTCCACTAAGTGAGGTGAAGTTCACGCGTATGGCAGACATGCTTACAAACCTCGATGCAAACTGTTAACATTTGAAATTTTTTATGTCTTTCTTCCTCACAGTAACATGAAAACCCGGGATTTATCGCAAATTTGTATAGATTCAAAAGTTATTACCTCTCTCTCTTTGATTTATTGTTTTTTCAAGTATCAAACACTTTTAACTTCAAAATATTCATCCTACAACGCGCGGCTAGCGCACGGGAAATTCTCAAATAACAAATAATTTATTAGTCAGAAGGTATGAAATAAAGTGTTTAAAATTACTTGTGAGTAAAATAGTAGATTCAGGCCTTGTCAATAATATTCTATCGCTTGTTACTTCGCACTTCTCTAGTTCATGCGCCCCACAGTACGCGCGGCGTTAAAACGAAGCTTTTGAAAAATTACTGGACCATATTTTTGTTGTTGTTTTTGTTTTCTTTACTTACCTAGAGATCAATTATTGCAATGGTTTTTGCTATTCCTGTCTCACTGGAAGAAATTTTCGTGTAGAGACAGACGTAGTACATACATAATTGAATATAAGGTTAACAGAAGATTTAGAAAAAAGGTTTTTGGGTGTAAAAGTAGGAATATGGAAAAAGATAATATTTTTGTCCTTACCTTAATTAAATGGCGTACTGTTCTTAAGGGCCTTAACATCTTGTCAGCTATGATAGAAACCCTGTTAAATAAATAAAAGAAAATTAGGTTTTTAAAGTAGTAAAAACATAACTTCATCATACCAAGCAGATCAAAATAGCTTAGATCTAGATATAAAATGTACGTATTTTGATAATTGTGTTCAAAATACGCTACAGAGAGTGGCGGCTCGTGACTTTTTAGTGCGCTAGAGTGCTAAGATTGAAAAATACGACATTATTGATGTTTCTGTAGCCGAAAATGTTTTTTTTTTGTATGAAGGTTTTTTATGGTTTTTCAATTTTGGTGGATCACTGCACGTCATATAAAAATTTAAAATTTTGAAAAGAAAAACCGTTTTCGGCCACAAAAACATCAATCATGACAGGTATAGATTGTATAGACAATGTCGGTAATTTAAAATCCTTCCCGAGCCCAATTGAAGATCGCCAAGGAACAAACGACAACTAACGTCGACTAAAAATGCTTAACTTGGTAGAATTAAACAAAGCATCAATATAAAAATCTTTACTCTATAACTATGTTAAATATAACCAACGTATTACTACTTTATAGGCACATATTTAAATGAATCTTAAGTAATACTTATAATTAATTTCAACTTCGCTAATTCCACAAAACTATGGACAATGTAACTGGTAGTTTGCTTTTTCTATTTTTAATTATTTTTTAAATATTTTTCTTCTTTACTAATCAGTAGTACCTTAAATTTCGTATCCTTTTTAAACCTTAAATTTTTTTTCTTCTCTTGTGTACATACTTCTCACTATCTAATTTAATTGTGCATCTTTGTTACACTATTGTATATCAATGGCACATGTTTGTACCATACATATATATATATATATATGTTATGATTAAGGTTTTCACGGGTGTAAGATGTAGAACAATTTTCTCGGTTTTAATTTACCGCGAAGCAATAGAAATTTATAAACATAAAAATAATATGAATACTAGAAATGACTCAATCAGAATTCCCAACACCTGGAAAGTCTACATCGATAAAAATCCCCCAAAAACGGCATTTCCAAAGTTACCAGTAGTGTCTCCAATTAACCAATCAGGTATCTACTGCCGGCCCCGCCCCCACCCCCTCCACCATCAATCACCTTCAACCCGGGTACTTCGTTCGAGACATAAGTAGTGACTTGCACTCACTTAAGTTTTAGCTTCTGGACCAAACAGACGTGCGAAAGCTATCAGTTTGAGACAGAAACTCAAGACATAAGGCCTCTGAAGATGGACAGTGTGATCTGTCCGAAACGTCAGGAGTTAAAAAGTCCTTTTAAGGACTACGTTACGAGGGTAAACCGAGAAAATTGTTCTACAGATATATAAATATATATATATATTTTTTTTTAATAAATTTATTCCAGATCTCAGGGAGGGTGGTGCAATCCCATGAGTTCCATATAATACATAGAAAGATAAAAAAAATACAAAGATAATAAATAAAAATAGAAAACATGATAACATAGTAATAAATAATAGCAATAAAGAAATAAAATTAAACTTCGTTTCAAGACATCAGGAAATGACTCCATTGTTTATAAACGAGGCCCTGCAAGAAGTCCAGTGCTGCCCTCACAAGAGTGTTTAGTAGTTGGCGATACGTCTTCTTATTAAGGCTCTGAAACCGGGAACTCGTCCTTCTGCGAACATTTCTGAAGCGCTGCAGTACCATGACAGACCGAAAAGATATATATATATATATATATATATATATATATATATATATATATATATATATATATATATATATATATATATATATATATATATATATATATATATATATATATTTATATATATATATATGTATATATAAATATATATATATATATGTATATATTTGTTAAAATAAATAATTAAAATAATTTCCATATCGGTATTTCATGCTAAGGCCCCAGAACTAACTTCAAAAAGGTTTCCCTTATCGTTATACATATATATTCGATATAATATGTATGTGATGCATTTGAAAGGATGATCATGTACATTACAGCATTGTTCTATCTATATACAGTAGGGTTTTCGACCCCAATAAATGAATGCAATTTAAATAACGGTTTATAACGTAGTAAACCTAAAAGTAACAGTTATTGTCTACAGTCTTGGATGTCGTAAATCAAAACACACGAATGCACGTGGCGTTATTATAGTTCAATGGTGAATTTAAAAAAAACATTATAAGGTTCTTCAATTGTTGATTATATGGTATCGCAGTGAGTGTTGAGACAAACACAGTACCAACAAATATGCATTGCTTGTATACAGCATGTTTCTAGCTTTTTATTCGAATTCAGAAAAGAAAATTCCAATGAAATTTACAAAGGGAAGGACATGAGAAAAATTAAGGTTGAGATGTACCAACCTATTCAGATCTGGTAATTTCAAGCAACGTTTTGATTCTGAATTGTAGTCTTTCACCAGGATAATATTAAGAATATCTATCACTCTGTAACGTGTATACCTACCATAAATAACTTGATGTGAAACAATACGTAATTTTAAATACTTTTTATTGTATTGACTTAAGGAAGAGAAAAATAATTCTGTGAAGAAAATCAGAAATATGCCTTCACCGCACTGAACAGATGATCACTAGAAAAGTGTGAATTTACACCAATTAAGAAAATGATATTGCCAAATTAGGTAAAACCTTGAGTTCTAGGCCTCAGACAGGCCAATAAAATGGATTATTTGCCCATGCAATAACTTCGGTATTTGAAAATGTTTTTTATAAAATTCAACATAAGTAAGGAAAAAATAACCTTACTGCGAGTACAACCACACGACAAACTTATATCAATTAATATAGCTAGGCCAACCCGTCAGCATTTACTCACCTGTATCATTATATCTTTTCATGCAATGATCCGCGATCCCTAACCCTCATACCTATAAATGAAAATTTGTAAAATATATAAAATAATACGAAAACAGAAAAATTTGCATGTTTGGAATTTTTCGGTCCAATATCCTTAAAAATGCCAAAAAAAATTAAAAAATGTGGTTTAAATATAGCTTTTCGAACTAATAATAATATCGGAACTAACCTAAAAAACTAAAAAAGTAGAATACCTAAACTTCAAAACAGTGGAATCTATGAATTAAAATGCAGCCACACAGAATATAATGCCACATACATTGGACAAACTGGAAGGACTTTTTCAACTAGATTCATTGAACATATGCGTTGTTTTAAAAATAATAATGTAGAATCCAAATTTGCAGCTCATCTCTTAGAGAAAAACCACGTCCCTCTTGCTAATAACGAGCCAACGCCTTTACACATTGAAAGTAAAGGTTTTAGATTAAATTTACTTGAGCAATTAGAAATAAACAAAGAATAAATGATCCAAATATAACGTTAATCAACAATCAAACAAAAATAATTTCATCTCCACTCCTTAATATGTTCAAGAAAATAAAAATACCTAATAATAATAATATCATGCTTAATAATGCAATTTCGTAAAATAATACAGTGAATAATTAAGAAAGGTACTTAACAAATAGATTCGCAATTCATAAACGGGGGAAAAACCAATGGTCAATCACATTATTAAACAATAAAGAAAAACCTGCCGTTAAAAATAAAATAAAATGGGGAAAACAGATTGTTAAGTTAAGAACCTAACAGAATAATTCAAGACAATTAGGTTTATACCGTAATTATCAATTTGGTTTTTACCGTAATTAGTTATCACATAAGAAACCAAAATCGTATAAATAAGTCGTTTCCATGTGGCCTAACCACAGTTTGACAATGGCCTTAAACGCCGAAACAGCTGTCACTAAAAACAAAAATAAAAAACTTAAAATAACCGAACTCAATAATAATAATATTAAATTTAATTCAATTGAATTATATAAAAAATTAAAATGGAGTTCTACAAATTGAACACAAAATCTATAAATAAAAAATGTGTAAATATCAGTAATATAATTTTACCTTTAGTTTAGGTATTTAGATGGTTTTATGGTAAATTCACCCAAAGCCTTTTAAACTTTTATAAAGCGCCCTTGAGGTGATATTTCACAGAAATAAATTAGCAAAGTATTATTATTATTACATCTCCAATGATTGGTAGGTATTTACAATAATATTTTTTAAATGTATTTTTTTTTAATCTGACTCAAAACCAAAAGGGTGAGATTTTTTTTAACAACTATCGATTTGAGACAGGACCAAAGTGCTGTTAATGCAAAAATCTATTTACAAAAAATAAAATTAAAAAAACCCTAATCGAATGCCACCCTTGCAATTTTTTCACCCCCGAACATATTTCACTCACAACACCTTCAATATACAATACACCTAGCCTTCCCAATCATCCCCGATTCCCCTCGAGTAATTAAAGTGTATAAAAACGAAAAATCATGAATCACGCTCCATATTCTGGATGTTATTTTAGTAACAGTTGGTTTTATATGCCTTAGCCACGCGAGGTAGTAATCTCCCCAAAACTAGCCCAGAACCAAATACCAATAAGACCTCTCATGTATCATAAATAAATATATCCAGTCGAGGTTTAAGCTTCCGAGAAAAAAGTTATTTATAATGGAGGGGCAGAGCTTAAGGTCAGAGAGCTGTTTAATACAATAACTTCCGTAGGATAAGATATTACCCTAAGGTCACGGAAAAAAGGCGAATCGTCATATTTTTATAGATTAAAATGTAATTGAAGGGTAGGCAGAAGACGCATGCGTAGTCAGTGGTTATTAATTTTCAGAAAAACCATTTTTCAATTTCAAAACCGTTTTATACATGTGTTTTTAAAATGAAATAAGTATATGTCGTTAATACATTTTAAATATGTTATTATTTTTATTGCATATTAAAAAGTACTTAAAATTATAATTAAACCTAAAATCAATATAAAATAAGATGTTGACATTTCATGCTTATTCCGCACGAACCAAAATTTTATGTTCATTTTTTTCTTGTCGCTGAGTGAGTTTTATGGAATTTTTATATTACTTACTAGTGAAGACGGCTAATATCTACAAATTGACATATTTAACATAAATTTGTAAAAATCATGAATTCGCGTGTTTGTTACCCTTTATTTGTTTTATTTTGAAATAGTTGTTACCCAAGAAAATACTAAAATAACTTGAATTGCCAAGAAAAAAATATTAGTTTTATTTCAAATATGCAATAATCTCTTTTAAATGCATTATAGATGGATATTTTAATAGAGAGGTAGGAATTTGAAAAGATTATTTTTTAAATTTGATTTTTTTAATTAACATCTGTTTCAAATTTAAAAGTTCACACTCGTACGTTCGTACGTACCCACAAAGAAAATTATTTATTACCAATTATAATGTCATACCACAAAGCGTTTTTTTTTATAATACAAGAATATGTATCTTAAGATTATTTTCAATGCATTAACCGGTTAGTAGCTGAGTGGACAAACACATCAGATTCCCACCCGAGTGTCGTGGGTTTAAATCCTCTGTCAGCTAGGTCCTACATCATTTCTCAAGTAACATTTTCCGCTTATTATGATGGCAGTAGGAGTTTTTCAAATATTGTCAGGTTATTCGTAACTCGCGAATATTTGTCTTAGTTAAAAATAATAAAATTTCAACTAAGTCTGCATGTTTTACTTTAAAATAAGCTTTTACTGAAATAGATGTAAAAAACTCACATTATTTATAATAAAAACGCTAGTGGGTTATACAAAAGAGTGTAATGTACATTATGTTATGAAAGAAAATGTAGTTTATCATAGGGGAATTATGAGGTGTTCGGAATTCTTTGTTTTGCGCGTATAAAAGTTCTGAACAAATATTTGAGCTTTTTTCAAGAGTGCAAGTTTTGAAACCATTTTTTCTAAACTTTATCAAACGATGAAACGATTCTATACACTTTACACGTTGCTTGAAATGACTCTAGCTGTGATCAGTGACAAAATATCAATAGCTGGCAGTCTACTCCTACTCTTCGATAACCTTCAAAGCTTGCAGAAAACCAGAAGACTTTTTTACCAATTACTAAGAGCACTTTGTATTATTTTTTTGAAACGCAAGTTTTTTTTCTAGGATTTCTGAGAACTGTGTTTTTAACTTTAGAGTGTTCTTATTCTAACGCCACGCCATTCACGGTTCGGTAATAACTTTTATTCCATTAAATTAAATTTAATTAAATTTAAATCGGTCAAAACTTTTATTCTTTTATTGAAACATGTTTTGAATTAACAGATTAACCCACGTAAGTGTATTGTGGGCGTGTCTGTGTGCCCGAGGTAAGGTAAATTTCTGTTAAAATCTTCTGTTAAAAAATAATAAATAATATTTCTTATTATTTACCTTGGTAAATACAAAATATGAGTGATTGCTTCATGTCAGTATCATTTAAAAATTCTTGTATCGAGACAGACGAAGGGTACATAGATGATACAATAAGGTGAAACATTACAGTGATAAATATTTAAGAAAACTTCACAATATTATTATTGTTATTTTTTAAATTCACACTGTTTGTATTTTTAGAATCTTTACCTTAAACACTCCAGTATTGATTTTTTAAAGTACCAATACGTTAACTGTTTCAATTTTATTTTCCTTTGATAATACTTGACTAATTTAAATAGTGCCGTTGTTTGTGAAATATTACCCCAGGTAAGGAGGAATCGAACCCAGGACGCCCGGGTGGGAATCCGACGTGTTTGTCTAATCAAGTACCGACCGGTCAAACATCTGAACGTTCGATATTTATTTATCTAAACATGATTTATGATACCGAGTATGATTTTAATATGGATACATATCTGTTAAAAATTATTTTATTGTTGTTGTATTATGTTAGGTGATTTATTGTAAAGCTCACTTGAGGTGAACTATCACAAAACTGCACTATATAAATTCACTGTTATTATTATTATTTTATTAAATTTTATCTTACTTTGGATTAAAGTGTTCAAACATTTTCAAATATCTAAATTCCTTCTTGAACAGAAACCTAATTTTATTATTCTGTATAGGGCCCTGAAGTTGAAATATTTTATGCGAATTGGTGATATCAGTTTTATTTCAAACCGGTACAGATCATTATTTTATCATTTTAACTATGTAGGAAAACTTTAACGATGTAATTATGTAGGAAAACCCACAAAATTCACAGCTAGTTTTCTCGGTGTCTCAACTACATACGAGTATTATAATATTTTGTTAATAACTCACGTCATGTCAGAATGTTAACATGATAAGTCATACATAAATGTTCCCAGAACAAAGTGCGAGTATAATTTATTATTTATTACTATTGTTTGTAAGATACTTGCCTTTTCATTATCTACAAGTTCTATACCAGCTAGGATGAATTCGGGGATATTTGGGGGTGATGGAGACAATGCATAAATACATACAAACATTCACACGTGAAACAAAATAGAATACTAGTACATACGTCATCACGTTATTCAAAATTGTAAGCAATGTAGTCGATAGTCCTGATCTCCTGGAACTCCTATTATTCCAAGTTCCTAATTGCAACAGCAGACAGCCACCTACTTTTCACCTCTCTCATTGTAACACAAACTCCAAACAAAACTCTTTTATTTACAGGTCCACTAATTCATTCAACATTAACTCTCACAACATCGACATATTTAACTGAACTATACATAATATAAAACAAAATTCCATGACTCGACTGCACTCAAACTAGATTATTAAAACTAACCTCCCATCTGCTCCTATCCTTCTTCCTTTATTCCATTCCCATGTTCCCTCCCACCTTCCTCTCCCTTCTACCAAAGTTAAGTTCTTAAATTATATCTGTGTATACATTGTCACACTTTATTTATAATATTTGTCATCAGCAGAGGAAAATTTGTAATTGGCATGATTTATTATTATTTATGTACTAATGAATGTTGATTTGCTGATAATTTTCCCAATATAAATAAATACATTAATAAGCGTTACCTACATATATGTGATTCTACCTTCTGTGCTGTTTTAGTCAAAATCTGACATGTATGAAAATTATATTTCTCTCGATAATATTTCTCGTTTGAAGCATTCAATCGTCCCTGTAAATCGCAAATAAGTAAGTTCGTTCAGTTTTCCAAAGCTTGTATTTGTATGATTCAGTTATCAAATACGATCAAATGCAAAGGGATACAAAACTCGATGACATGGCAGATTTACGAAAAAATATCGATTTTACACTTTAGTAATTTTAGTGAATACTGCACATGAGACCTAACTGCTCCATCGTCTGAAGCCAGTGGGACTATGGCAACTCCGATTGGTTTATGTTGTGGAAACATTATTTTATTCAGAAGAACTGGGCACGGACCTTTTGTAAGACCTGGCAGGTGAAATTTGAGCTAGCCTTTATTTCGCTCGTTTATCTATTTTTTGTGTAATTTTATAATAAATACCGCACAAGAGTCCCAACTGTTCCCAATTGTTCCCAAGCCAGTGGAACATGCCATCCCAAATCAGGGAATGTTGTGAGGCTGTACTACCTAGTGGGGAGGGAAGGAGATTGGAAAGAGGAAGGTTGGGAAGTACCTGACTATTCATTTCTGGTCACCAAACACGGCTAAACATTTAGATTCTGACTGGTAGTCTTTAACCGGGGCGATACTCAGAGTATCTATCACCATACTATATATGTATCTATGTATCTATATAATACTTGATATTATTTTTATTTTTATTAAATGTGAAACAACACATATGAATGAAATAATATTTACAATCAACAACACAAATAAGAAACATAAAAAGCCAGAAAATAAAAAGACAATGGTCACAAATTGAAAAAAATCAGTTTCAGATTTGTGTTATTGATTATTGATATTATTTGAATATTAAAAAATGCATTAATACCTTAAAGTTAATTTTTATTTATTTTTTTCGAAGGAAGCAAAAACTTGAGGGTGTGACATTGTATATTAAATAAAACAATAAACTTTGTGAAACACCACTTTATTTTAGTTAACCGCCAACCAGGTTTCGCTTTTCTCGAGCTTTGTCAGGGCTTTTACATCAACAGTTGATGTAAAAATGACGAAGCTTGAGAAAAGCAATCTGGTTAATTAAAGTGGTGTTTTACAAACTTCTTGACATGAAGCACTCACTTTGTGGAAAGACATAATTAAATTTTAAATAAAAAGAACTTAGTTTTGAAACCACTTTATTGGATACATATATACATAAACCAACCGGTTTCGGCTCTACCTAAACCTTCTTCAGGGCTGAACAAATATATATTGTTCAGCCCTGAAGAAGGTTCAGGTAGAGCTGAAACCGGTTGGTTTATGTATATATGTATCCAATAAAGTGGTGTCAACACTAAGTTACTTTTTTTTAAATCTTATTGTTTTATTTAATATACATAATATTTATTTGCGTACGCTGAACCCGTGAACTCTGGATTCGTGGTCGAGGGATGGATTTGAGAAAGTCATAGTCCCACTGACTTCGAGCAGTTGAGACTCTTCTGCGGTAGTCACATAAAAAAAAAAAAAAGAGACCTCCCTTTTTTACCACTTCTGTTCTCCCGCTATCTTAAATAAAGTCCTTTTAATAATGTCAAATATCCTGTTCATTCATCCATTCACGGTTTAATACGTTACTTGCTGTACAGCATTTAGTTCTTATGCCGTATTTATCCGTCAGAATACAACCAGCCGTTTTTCCGGCGATGTCCTTGCTGATTAAAAGTGTCGGCCCTACTTCGTGATAAATTAAATTATTTCTGCTGCGGCCCTTGTTCGGAAAGAGCTTTCCCGTGTTTGACCACCGCCATTCTGTTCGGGAAATTCTGGTCTTCCCTTATTTATGTTATCCCGTGCTTGTTATTACAGAATATTGTGTAGGCCCTGACCTTTTTTTAAACATGCTGTAAAGTAATCTAAAAGTTTTTTTTTATATATGCTCGCATGAAATAAAACATTCAATTTAAATATCAAAAATAATGCTTAATGTTCCAACAAGCTAGCTAATGGCATTGTGATCAAAACTTAATAAATAACAGTTGAGTGCCTTGATTTTTACTTTGACTTCTTTGATTTTATGGAACAAACAGTTGGCCATTCATAATTCTAACAAGCGAATGAGTAAATATTTCTAAAGATATCTCTGTCGAAACATTGCTTGAAATGGCTTAAACAGTGTTTGGCGACCAGATCGGAATAGCTAGGTACTTTCCGACCTTTCTCTTACCCTCACCTTCCCTTCGTCACAATATTCAGCCTCACAACATACCCCGATAAGGGGTATGCCATAGTCACACTGGCTCTAGACGGTTGGAAGCAGTTGGAACTCTTGTGCGGTATTCACTTTAAAATACAAAATTAATTACATTGCTCAAGTCCGAAAACGATGTTTGGTCGTAAATCTGGCATTTCATCGAGTTTTATACGCCCTTTTATTTGACCTGATTATAATAACCAACTCATATAACTACAAGTTCCGGCAAACTGAATAAACTTACAAGTTTGCGATTTACAGGGACGATTGAATGCTTCAAACAAAATATTATCGAGGGAAATATCATTTTCATACATATCAATGGTGACCAGATCTGAATGACCAGGTACTTCTCATCCTTTCTCTTCTCCGTCTCCATGCTCTCCCCACTACCTTCAGCCTCACAACATACCCATGACGGTTTGGAGTAGTTTGGATTCTTGTGCGGTATTCACTATAAATTAATATACTTAAAAAAACGTCTCGGAAAAAAAGCTCTTTATTTTTTTTCAATACAGAAGGTTTGAATTTGCAAATAAATAAATTTGATTTCATAAACAGTAACCGAAAACTTTTATTAATATAAAATATTTTTAAAAAGTTTGTTTTGTGTAGCTTTTCTCCGCAGTATAATTAATTGATGCTTTTTTTAAAGGCAAATTAACATTTGAAAGTCGTCATTAAAAAAAAAAGTAATTGAAAACAAACAAAAAACACCTGAAGAATTGAAAAAATAACTTTGTATAAGACCACAGATATTATTTTAATTTTATGTCCGATCGGTTTCGCTTAGCCTAAGCACCATCAGGATACATAAATAAATTAAACAAAAATACAAAATGTGCGGTTAGAAATAGATATATATATATACAGAAGGAGAACAAAATATAAAATAAAATAACAGAGCAATGAGAAAACAATAGGATAACATTTAAATTATAACAAAGGAACATAGAAAAAGAGTCAGATAATGAGAATTGAAAGAGCAAGCAAAGCAAAAAGGGTCAGTCGTAAAAAAATAAAATAGTATCCGTGGTCTTATAAAAAGTTATTTTTTCATTTTTTTTTAAATATGTCAAACCACAAAGTTATTGCTATCTACAAAAAAAAACACTTACTAATCATAAATTGTTGTTTAGATTTTTATTTATTTTATTTATTCAATTCCTCTGCTGGCTAAGTCCCCCTTCATTGGACAAGAAACATCTTCCGCTTCTTATGATGGCACTAGAAGTTTTTCAAATATTGTCAGGTTATTCGTAACTCGGGAATTTTTGTCTTTCTTTAAAAAATAAATAAAATGAAAACACTAATACTGCCCAGTAAAAAATATTTTGTCTCGTTATTCCCCCAGTGCATGGATATATCGTTTGAGATAAAGTAGGAAATGCAGCAATGATTTTCACAAGCACAGCACGGTCTGCAGATTTTATTTCAGTTCCCCACCCCATTATGCGACTCGAATAATCGTGCATACAATATTATTCAGCCCTTGGGAAATAAAAATAAGTAAGAAACGATGCGGCCAGTTTACCCCCCGTTTAAATATGGCACTGTGCATTGTCTCTCCCCGACGCGCTTTTATCAAAATATTTAATCTAACATATCTCAACCAGTAGATGATGAATCTCTGTTTTTAAAGTGGTTCACTTCTTGATTTGTCTTTGGGGACACGTAAAAAATTTGAATAAAATTATGACGTCAAGACATTATATTATTTTTATTGAGAACGTAAAAGAAAACTGTAAAAAGAATTTCGAAAATTTGTCTAGATTTTTTTTTAATGAAATGGGTTTTTTTTCTCATTTTGACGTTTTGTTTCTTTCACTTCATATTGGATGTCTATTTCTCTCTGTTCCTTTGTTATAATTTAAATGTTATTCTATTGTTTTTTCATTGTTCTATTATTTTATTTCATATTTTTTTCTCCCTTCCTGCGATCCAACGAATCATGTACAGAAGACTCTTTCACTTGATATTGGTCTAAGTCTGTTAATTTTTATATTTTTTTCTCCCTCCTTGATGTTGCTTATGCTAAGCAAAACCGCTCGATTATTAAAATAAAAATAAAATCTGTGGTCTTATACAGAGTTATTTTTTTATTTCACAATTAATAGATACTAGTTTAGTCTTGATACACACGTCAAAAGGGACATAGTGAGTAAATCGTGAGAAGCATAGTCGGAATAAAACTTCAAACTTTTTTACGTATGAGCAAAAATTAACAGTATTGTTTTTGTATAGATTAGCGCCCCACACGGCGATCCAACGAATCATGTACAGAAGACGGCTTAGCGTGTTAATACTATCCGATAAAAAAATGATGTATAAAATCAAACAGCCGCATTTGAAACATTTCGGAAAGCATAACTTGGTGAATTTGGATCGTAAAGCAATTGAGATAACATCCTGGAAGACTGGCCACTCCGTGCGGCCCCTTATCACCCACTACGACCTCCCCAGCCCCCGTCATTCCTTGCACAAATGTTAAGAATTCCTCCCTTGTGGCCTTTTTATATCCCTATCCTGCAGCGGAGATAACGGATGTACACTTTTATTTCTGCAGTGCATATATTATCGTGTTATAATGCATTATTTATACTGTACGCCCTGATTTATGCATTGATAACAGATAACATTATACGGTGAATCTCACATACAGATTTACAATTTATGAACTATATTCGCAAACGGCCAAAGGGAACTTAAAAACGAACGAATATTTTTACATTTTTTTTTTTTTTTAAAAGAAAGACAAACATTTCCGGTTTACGAATAACCTGACAATATTTGAAAAACTTCTTGCCATCATAAGAAGCGGAAGATGTTGCTTGTGCAATGATGAAGGACTTAGCCAGCAGAGGAATTTAACGCGCACGACGCCCGGACGGGTATCCGACGCCTTTGTCTACTCAGCTACCGACCAGTCAAAATATCGATGTTTTTTTATCCACACTGTCTACAGAAGCAAAGCTCTCGACTGCATGGACAATTAATAATATTACATACAAATACGATATTCAAATAAAATATAAATGATATTTAAAATATACGTAACAATTCTAGTCGAAACAATAAGCACATTTTTAGTAGAATTTATGAAAAAAGTATAAAAGATTTAACAATAAAAAATTTCTGGTGCCCACGTACGAGTGTGACATTTTCAATTTTGGAACAGATGTGGGTATGTGTTAAGATTTTTTTTTTTTTTACCAGACGATTATTTTTATTCTATATTTGAAATATGCGTCCATATTGGTAACTTTGATGGGCAATTTTTATATTGTAACTAATCTATGGATTGAGCTAAATTATAAAATATATTTTTCATTTCAGATATTTTATGAGATTACAAAAAAATAATTGTTTTATGTCTTCCGTGATTTTAAACGGATAAAACCTAGCGTATAAATATAAATTATATGAAAAATGGTCTGGGTGTTGTAATGATAATATTTAACTAAGTCTAACGGGGATGATCCTTACATGTATGGATTTACACACTCGTATATCGTATAAAAAAATATTAAAAAAACTTTTACAAGTATAGAATCACAGGAGTAAATATAAATTTGAAGAGGTGGTTTGATGTGACATTAAGATAGAGGTCGAAAATTATTTTGATGAGGAAACATTTTGAATCCACTTATAATTGGTATCTGACTAACCATCACACCGTGTCGCCGCAAAGGAAAGGCAGAAAAGATTGAACGTAATACGATTCTGTCTTGGTACTCTTAGTTTCATTCAAATTAAATAATATTATTTTATATTTGAAAATAATAATTTCAAAAAAATGAATACGTCATCTCGAATATTGATAGCACAGTACACAAATACTAAGCTGATGAAAGCGTTATCAAGATGTGTAGTTGGTTTAGAGATGTAGAGCGGATATACGGGGAAAAAAGTATACTAATAATAATGTACTAATGACATTGCATTTATATAGTGCAGATTTTTGATATTTCACTTAAAGTGCACTTCACTAGAATAAACTTAAAAATAAAGATTTTATGACTTGGTCCAAGGGTCATGTTCTTAAAAATACTCCCACAGTGCTCCTTGTATAGATGATAAAATAAAGTAATAAATAAATAATTACTCACCAAAATATTAATCCTAGTTCAACCGTGCAATATAAATATTTCTCCTTGTTAGTTAGTCTTACTAGTTAATTTAGTATGAAACGCACTTGAGGTGAAATATCACAAAACTGCGCTATATAAGTTCACTGTTATTATTATTATTGAGATTTAGGTTAGATATTGCTAAAATATAAAAAATAAACAGGTTACAAATAACAGATATGTATATCGTCACTGAAAGGGCAAAAGGGTTTACAGAGACACTTTGTTCAAGAATGAGTTAAATATGCAGTTTTGATCAGTTATTTTTTTCTACATCGAATGCTCTCACTCTCGTTTGATTCTGAAGACTTGTGTGGCCCTTCAGCTTTAGGTAACTCAGTGAGAGCATTGAGTTAACTTCTTTTTTCATAATCCAACCAGGCGCTGAAGACTTATTAACTTCAAAATGGCGCTTATAAACACCATATTTATAAAAAAATATATGATGCATTAATGGTATTAAATAATATAAGCCTGAAAGGGATACGAAGTATTTGACAAAGCGGTTCTACTGGTAAATATACGAGTACAAAGCGATGAGAACAAAAACAAACGAACAATATAATATTATAGAAATAGTAAAAGTAATAGTAAACATCAATATGAGAGTCGGAATATTTTTTCTCATTTCAAGTTGTTCCTCGTATTTTACTTGCTTTTTATCTCCCGTCCGAGACATGTTTCCAGTTCCAGTCGGCAGTTGCTAAGGAAAGGTGCCTCGTGTTGTCCCCTTCGCTAAATACAGATGTCGTTAGTGGTTTTGCTCCCGGAAACTGTAATTATGCTAACAAACTTAATTTATGCAAGTACATCGTCTCGTGCAGTTGCGTTATGAATTCGTATCGTTATACTCGTATATTTCCTTTGAACATCTTATTTAATGCCTTCATCTACATATAAACACAATACACATAACTAATGTCTGTACAACACAATACTTATTCGTGTAATCTAAAACACAATTTTCACTACACTCAGAAAGTTGGCAACTTTGTGGTGGAAAGATATTAGGAATTTGTCGTCATATTCAACACATTATTTGAGTTTAAACTAGTTACTGACACAGGCGTGGCAGAGCTGTATTTAATAACAAATTTTTAAAAATCTGAAAAATAATTACATTTCAAAATCAGGTTGAAAACATGTATCAAAATAGGTGTTAATATATTAGTACTTAGACAGATAAAGGGATTTTTTCCGTTGAAAGCAATCACTTTGTGGTTTCACATATTTAATGAAAATTAAATAAAACTTTGTATAAGACCAGAAATTTTATTTTTATTTTTGACGGCCTCCATGGTCGAGTGGTAAGACGCTCGACTACGAATCCAAAGGTCGCGGGTTCAAACCCGGCGTGCGCCAATAACTTTTATTTAATTAATATGTGTCATAACATATTTAATTCATATAAAAAAAAATAATAACAAGTATATTTGCGGCACGTTCCAGAGTGGTAGATACTCTAAGTATCGCCCTGGTGAAAGACCACCATTCAGAATCGAAACGTTGCTTGAAATGGCTTAAGCCGTGTTTGGTGACCAGATCTGAATAGCCAGGTACTTCCCAACTTTCCTCTTCCCGATCTCCTTCCCCTCCCCACTACCTTCACCCTCACAACATACCCAATTTGGGGATGCCATAGTCTCACTGGCTATAGACGGTTGGGAGCAGTTGAGACTCTTGTGCGGTATTCATGTAAAAAAATATATATATATATATCACCGATCGGTTTCGCTTAGCCTATGCATCGTCAGGGTAAACAATTAAACCTAACAAAAAATAGGAAGGGCGCAATTATATACACATACAGAAGGAGAACACAATACAACATGTGATAAAAGAACGCTAAGAAAATAAAATAGTAAGATTTAAAATTATAACTTTCTCAGTGGACATTTTGCCTCTTTCATTTCATATTATGTGTATCTTTCTCTGTGTTCTTCGGTTATAATTTTAACTGGTATCATATTGGTTTTTCACTTTTCTTTTATTTTATTATATATTGTCTTCTCCCTCTGTATGTATATATAACCACACACTTCGTATTTTTGTTAAGCTTAATTTTGTACCCTAATGATGCTTAGGCTAAAAAAAACCGGTCGGTCATGAAAAAAAAATTAAGAATCTGTGGTCTTATACTAAGTTATTATTTCATTTTCATGAAACTTATTGAGTTATCTTATAAAACTATTGTACAAGTATGTATAGTAAAGGAGATGGATTCAGTTAAATGCATTTGTATAAATCATTGTATTGTAAGATAAATGAAAGAACCTTTACTATGGAGAGTTCAGATAAATGTCTTAAATGAAAAAAAAATTACCACCGACTCTGATTTCAAATAGCTTAATTATTCAACCAAATTAATAAGGAAGATTTATCAATGCTCTTTGAACAGTTTATTTATCTACAGACTCTTTACTGGCAGTAAGTTCTCGAGAGGCAAATACAGTATTGCTAGAAATAAACCCAAAGAGAAACATCTACGATATTTTATAAAAACAAGTCGTTTTGCAAATGTCAAAACTTGTCATGTTTATGGCTCTAGCAAAAACCTCCGCAAAAGTTGTTAAAATCCCAAGTTAATGTATTTCTAATAGTGTGATAAACTTTCACGATAAATGCATTTATTTCAGCATTGCAGAAAATGCAAGTGAAACTACCGAAGTTATTTTTAATTGCTCGTTTAACTGCAGGTTTTAAAAATATACACAGAACCTACTTCCGGATTGTTCGTTGTCTACTTCTTTAGTGAAATTATTAATTAGTCATTTCAATGAACGTGGATCAAAATATAATAAAAACTGTATTTTAAAATAGGTAAAAATGATATTAATTTTACAACAAACAAATAAAATTGTATATATATATATATTTATAATTCTTAGGTTACTATTTGGTTTCGCCTGATATTTCAACATTTTGCATTAAAAATCTTTTTCTTAATGAACACTCGAAAAAGCTGTGACAAATAATATGGTGTCTTACATTTTCACAGTAACATGGATATTTCAAAGCTTCATAGTTTCTGACGGAAGTTACGTCTAGGAATAAAATATAGGAAAAACTGTGTAAGTTCCATAACGCTAAAGCTCACCGTATTTTGCTGTGAAACACGAACAAATGGCAAGCTATTTAAAATATTCGTAAAGAGATTATCTTCAATGTTTACACCAACTCAAATTTCAAACATTTATCAAAATACACCGCCTCTTGAGTAAAAACACGGCAAAACATGTAAAAACAACATGGACGTGTTGAAGCCGGTAGCGAATAATTAAAAATTTAGTAACAAATGTTAATCGTTAGAGCCAAACTCTTCAAAAACAAAATGACGACAAAGCATTCATCGCCGGCAAGGCAAAAGGGCTAAAGCGTCATTTTTGGAAGTTTACATTAGAGCACTTTGAAGTTTTTTGTTTGTTTTACAATAAAATTCATAAGTCTTCAGTACCTGGTTGGATTTTGAAACAAAAAGGTCACTCTGATAACTCAATACTCTCACTGAGTTACCCGAAGTGACAAAAAGCTAAAAACGTCCCAAGCTTGTGTCGCTTACATATATTTTAGATGGCCGAAACTCCACAAAAGTCTTCAGAATCAAACGAGAGTCAGAGCATTCGATGCAGAAAAAAAAACTGATCAAAACTGCATATTTAACTCACTTTTGAGTAAAGTGTCGTTAAGTCCTTTTTCCTTTCCAGCGTCGTTATTTAAAATTAATTGTCGGTCCACATTAATTACCCACATTGAAATGAAAATAATGTACAAACAGACATATCCATATTGTAAAAAAACAAAAGCGAACAGTACACACATACTTATATCAACGAATATATCAAACTTTAATTAAAATACCATGCCTCAAGAGTAAAAGCTCGACAAACAAAATAAATAGTCGGTCCATGTACAAAATTACCCGCAGTAAAATGGTAATGCACAAACAGGGATTTTCATATAAGGTATAACTCGTCTCTGTGATTCTTTGTCGGTTACTTCCTGGATATGACGTCGTTATGCATGCAAGACAGGACAATTTCAAACACAGACAGAAGTGGGATTACTAGCGCGGCGTTGTACCATCATTAGGTAGGAAAGTATACCAGATTAACCTATGTTTTATGTATCCTATATTCTATGTATCCTTTATTCTATGAAACCTATATTCCACGTTCTATGCATTCTTTGCTATGTGTATTTTGTGTTCTATGTAACATACTCTCACTCGGTATAATGCGGGAGTGCGGTGGTTTGCGCAAATCATTAGGATCAAACAGATTAAATAATGGTATTTATTCATATGTAAAGTGAGAATACTGGGCTTTAGCGATTAGAACAATTCGTTTTGAATTGCGCAGTATTTTTTTTATGATTGAATCACACAATTTAACAAAAAACGGTACTTATCGAGTATTATCAAAAAATTATAATTGTTTGAATTTCGTTCGAGTGTTTTACTTGTCGAAATGTTTCAAAGTTCGAAACTTTCTTATTTATTCTGCCTCTAATTAATTATATTTTATTTATTATGAATACGTGGAAGATGATTGACGGCCTCCATGGTCGAGTGGTAAGACGCTCGACTACGAATCCAAAGGTCGCGGGTTCAAACCCGACGTGGACCAATAACTTTTTCAAAATTAATATGTTTCATAACACATTTAATTCATATAAAATAATAAAAACGTATATTTGCGGCACGTTCCAAAGTGGTAGACACTCGTATCGACCTAGTGAAAGACCACTATTTACAATCGAAACGTTGCTTGAAATGGCTTATCATGGGTTCAATGGGTTCAAACCCGGCGAGCACCAATAATTTTATTTAATTTATGTGTGTCATAACACATTTAATTCATATAAAATAAAAATAAGAGTATATTTGCGGCACGTTCCAGAGTGGTAGATACTCTGGAGAAAGACTACCATTCAGAATCGAAACGTTGCTTGAAATGATTTTAGCCGCGTTTGGTGACCAGATCTGAAAAGCCAGGTACTTTTTTTCCTTAACCTTTCTCTTCCCAATCTCCTTCCCCTCCCCACCACCTTCAGCCTCACAACATACCCTATTTGGGGATGCCATAGTCTCACAGGCTCTAGACGGTTGGGAGCGGTTGAGACTCTAGTGCGATATAAAAAAAAAATATTTTAAAAATGTAGGGAATGAGCTATTTAATAATGTGCATAATGAAGGGAGTGAGGAGGGGAACGAGAAAGGGAAGAGGACAATTAGAAAGTACCTGCCTATTCAGATTTGGGCATTAATACCTTTTTTCTACCAACATTTCATATTGAAGGTTTTGACGCGGAAGAGAAAGGTTGAAAAGTACCCGTGTTTTCAGATCTAGCCACAAAATAAAGCTAATGCCATTTCAAGCAATGTTTGAATCAGAATGCTGCTTTCACACCAGTGCGATACTGAAAGTATCCACGATTCTGTTAAACCAAACGCTCAAAGAAAAAAAAATTCGATTTATTTTTTAATTTAAAAAAAAAGTTTTGATTTAGATTTTTTCTCAGAGGTTCGTAACGAAAAATAGTAAATAAAGTAAAGTAAAAACATGATAAGACCTAAGAACAATCTAAGAACATCTAACACTCTGGTAATTCCGATAGGTATTTTAACGAGTTAAGAATTTAGTGAAGCGCTTTCGGAAAGTGAAACTGTTGCCGCGAACAGAAATCAATGTATCTATAATAAACTAATAATATTTTAAAGAAATGAAAAAAGAACTTGGTATAAGACCACGGTTCTTATTTTGTTTTTTATGACCGACTGGTTTTGCTTAATCTTTTTTTTTAGCCTAAGCATCATCAGGGTACAAAATTAAACTGAACGACAGTTTTTTAAATATTTTTTTTACACGTAAAACCACAAAGTGATAGCTTGCAACGAAAATATAATAATATTTTATTCACAATGTTTTTGCGAGGGTGAAAATTTTTTTCAGCATTTAATTATTACAAGGTACAACTTAATGGTTGTACACCCTCAAAGCATTTTTATTTCAATATCTTAACAACAATAAAAAAACAGTTTCACATTGTATAGGGTTACTTTTTATAATCAAAATTACTCCTACTTTAGTGCTTTCCTTACAGCTATTTTTACATTTACAAAATAAAACATAATGATTGGTTTCAATGTTAATATTTCCTTAAATGAAATACGACTTTTTGTATTGTTTGTTGAGTAAGTGCATTTTTTGCACTGTAAGCAAACATCATCAGTTATTTCGGTATTCCGTTATTTCCAACGCTTTGAATAAACTCAATGACAAAGCTTTTCGACACTGAAAAGCTACCAGCGGGGCTTTTTTCAGCTCACGTCTGCAAGTCCGTTACTTTTCAACTATCGAAACAGAGTATCAAAAAACATCTCGATAAGCAAACAACAAAACAACCGACATCACAAAAGGGGACAACCAAAGCAAATATGCTTTTTGCATTTTTTGGGATTCGAATAAACTGCTTGCGAAGTGGTTTAGCTTACATTGCATCCGGTGGTTTGCAGGACTTGAATCAGCCAAACAGAATGGACTAATTGGACTCGGAGAATTTGATAGGTTTCTCTCGTTGGATGTGTGAATAATTAAAGCAATTAGTATAATTGGCACACGGACTGAAGAAATACGAATATTACTAATTGATGGAACTTTTTATTTTATATTTTTCCAAGCGGTGCCAGGATTTTACAGATTTCGGAAACTTTAAAAGCTGATGAATAAATGGAGATTATTAATCATACCTCTTTTGACATAGGTGTTTTAAATCCCCCGGTTTACTTCTTATTTACTAATCTTTTCAATTAATAGCCTTATTAATTCACCATACCAGATTAATTTCGTCTAACAAATACGAGTATACTCGTAAATATATTTTTATGAATACCGCACAAGAGTCTCAACTGCTTCCAACCGTCTAAAGCCAGTGAGACTATGGCATCCCCAAATAGGGTATATTGTGAGGTTGAAGGTAATGGGGAGAGGAAGGAGATTGGGAAGAGGAAGTTTGGGAGGTACCTGGCCATTCTTGGCTAAAAATAACCAAACACGGCTAAAGCCATTTCAAGCAACGATTCGATTCTGAATGGTGGTCTTTCACCAAGGCGATAATTAGAGTGTCTACCACTCTGGAACGTGCCGCAAATGTACTTTTTTACTTATTTATTTTCATAAAAATTAAATTTGTTATGACACATATTCATTTTATAAAAATTATTGGCGCACCGCCGGGTTTGAGCCCGCGACCCTTGGATTTATAGTCGAGCGTCTTACCACTCGACCATGGAGGCCGTCACGAACCGTCACCGCACTTTGCTTTTATAATTCATGCAAACAAAATACAAATATTTTCCTGTGTCTCCTGCCGCTAATAATTAACGTTGAGAACACAGAGTAAGACCTTCTCTCTTGATATGGTTTTCTGTGGTTCCCTTCTTCACAATACAAATGTGGAGAAAAATTAAAAGAAATTACTTGAACAACCCAAATGTTATTTTTGAACCCTCAGTCTAAAACGAAAGGCTTGTACTTCACAAGCAAGGCATATCACAAACATGGTATATCAGTACATTTAAAAAAAAAATATCGTCAAAATGCGTTAATATGCAGTTTTGTTCAGTTTTATTTTCTGCACCGAAAGCTCTAAATCTCGTTTGATTCTGAATACTTTTGTGGCCCTTAAGCCATCTAAATTATGTTTACCATTTTGGAGAAGGTTTGACTCAAGCGAACCAAGTTGAACTTTCTTAGATTTTTACGCTTCTTGTAACTCAGTTTGAGTGCCTTGAGTTAACTTTTTTTTTCAAAATCCAACTTAGTACTGGATACCTATGAATTTTATGTTAAAACAAACAAACAAAAAATTAAAGTGTTCCGGTGTAAACTTCCCAAAATGGCGCTTCAGCCTTTTGGCCTCTCGGGGATGATATAAACGGTAAATAAAAATATCAATTTTTATACCTAATATGAATTAAAATATATTTTAATCTGTCATTTACACACTATATCACACAATCCACTACATTTCATATTTGTTATATAATTTCCTGTATGCCAGAATTATTTCCCACAAATTTAGAACATTCCGCTAAAGCATGTATTTAAAAATGAATGTTAATTTGCAAGGTTATTTCCTAAGGATTTGAAAATTTCCATTCAACACTTGTTTCTAGGGAGAAGTTGGCTAACATCATTCGTTAGAAATTGAATGATATGAAAATAATGAAATTTGCCTGCTTCATTACATCATATTTCAATCCAATTTGTTTCTTGGCAAACTGAGAGTTGGAAGCAACAGGTTTTTTGGCCTGAGAAAATCTTCTTAGAATAAATAAAATATTCATTTGGTTCAGAAAATACACAAATTCAGCGGTATTTCATTAAATGAAAAATTAAATAAACCATGGAAATTCATTTAAAATTATAACAAAAATTTAAATATGTGTTTTTTCGTAATTATATTGTGGATTATTTTATGGTGCGATATTTTCATAAAAATTAACTTTAAGCCCCGTTTGTTAATATTTTTAGGTGCTCAACCTAACATTAAAATTATTCATTTTTATTATTTACGGACAACCCCAAAAGGGGAGGAGAACGGGAGCAAGGGTCTACCCGGGAACGGACGCGCTCTACACTGAGCTACAGGTCCTCCCGTGAAAACATCAAGTCACATCTACGAATCTAGCCCACGCATCGAGCCCACATCTGCGAATCCAGCCGACGCTTTAAGCCGCATCTGCGGATCGAACCTACCACGCTCGTCCAGGGTATCTTTAACTTCAATTTGATTAAAATAATGCCCCTAACTTCAGTTGAGCCCACGGTGTTCACAAAGAATTAAAGCTTTTAATAGTAGCGTAAATTCGTTTGTTAAAATACAAGCCGTTTACCGAAGGCACCTTTTAAAGCAAAAGTGAAACAATTTTCATTTCTGTATTTCCTTCCTTGTATATTATTTGTTATCTTCTCCTACCATAAAGAAATTCAAGTTTCTCACATCTACCTGACGAATTTCCAACACGATGTCGTTCTCCGAGAAAGCTAGCATGGCGTAAGTATTTACTAAAGATATTTAAAAGTCCAAGTCCGCACCGAGTATCACTGATCCGTATCAATTAAAAGAGTTTATAGAACATTCAAAGAAATTCTACAAAAAAGAAAAATTAAAGGGTCATCTTAAAATACACACTTTTTGGCTTTCTAGTTCAGTCAAAACTACAAATTATTAATCTGTTAATTCCAAACAGGTGTAACAAAAATGTCTAAGGTTTCCAGTGAATATAATTCTTAAACAGTAATCATTTAAATTCTTTGTGAAATGTATTATCAACGAATCACCTTTAGATGTACGAATTTCAACCAAATCCTCTACTGTATGACAAATTCAGAAAAGCCATTTTCTTAATTTCTCTCCCATGCCCCAAATCGAAAAAAAAAAAAATTAATAACATACATAATTATAATTTTAAGTTCATAAGTGTGCCTATTTGATGGGACTTGTCAGGTTAGTATGTTCCTGTATATTTTCTCATTTAAATTAATAATTAACATCTAATAATAGAAAATAAGATCTGTACAGCGCCTTTGAGATGATTTTTCACAAAAAACGGCGTTTTACAAATCATCCAAGTATTAACTAAGAATTTTGGGTATAACGTTTAAAAATGCCTTTACTGGTTTTTAAACTGCACCTTTCACAGACATTTTAGTATGTTTTTTCATATAATTTAAAAAATTACAGTTAAAAGGTTGCATTCACTGGGAACCTCAGACATTTTTTTAACTAACCGTAGAAAATTTATAGATACATCGTTTGCTGTATTACCTGTATTAGAAGTCTACAAAGTAACGTTTGACGTCATTCTCAAGTGCTGACCTTTAAGGGATAAATAAATAATAACAAATAGTTTTTGCACTTCGGGGAATTTCGATGTAGAAAAGCAAATGCTATTTCGGGGAGATCCAAATGTTTAAGGGTAAACAACAATAGCTATAGTAAGTGGTTTAATATATTGATGGAATGTCATGGTTTTTTTTTTAATTTTTGCGAATTTTCGACAGAAATCTCTTCAGTAGGTTTTACTTAAGCCGATAAAATGTCTATGTTAATTATAAGGGAAATTCTAATATTATCTCTAAAAAGGGATTTGAATACGTATATTTACGTAATGCTGAAATTTTCAAGCAAATTCTTTTTCGGGTATAAAATAAACAATTAAATTTAGGTTTTAAAAACATATCTGATACTTTTGCGCTACAAATGATTTTTTTTTATGCGTTTGTGTTTTCAGATCTCTGAGATCGTTGTAAAAAGCTTTCAAAATGAAATAACTCTTTTTCAGACTTTCTCAAACTGCTGGAGTGCCCAATGCTTTCTGTTATGAAAACAGAATCCTAATGGACTGCGCCTGAATAAAAAAAAACTGCTCGCTGGAGTCACTTGGTACCGAGTTAATTAGATTACCAACCCATTCAGTGCGCTTGGAGTTTGGAATCTTTAACTGTATGTGGTTAAAAAAACCTTTAAAAAAAGTTTAATTCTTTATAAATAAAACAGTTAATCTTTGTTTATAACAATATTGAAATTAGTGTCATGATGATGGATGGGTGCTTCCAAAACCGGTTGACATAATGTTGAATAATAAAAGTGGTTATAAACAAAGTTTATCTATTTTATTTATAAATATAGCAAGCCACAAAGGAAACGGTTTTTACGAAAATGTTTACTTCTTCCTTTATTTGATTTTATACCCCCTAGTGAGCTTTTGCACAAAAAGGTACATTTTTCAGTGATACAAGTATAAATTATTTGAAAAGAAAGAATTGTAGTAAACATAGGTATTATGTAATGTTGTATTTGTTTGATTACATTTAGATATATGATATTAAAGCCTTGTTGTATCTCAATTCCATGCGGGTTAATATATCAGCCATCCTTGTGTACGTATTACCAACTACATGCAATCTAGGTACAAGGGAGTATCTGAAAGAAATATATATATATTTATATATATATATATATATATTATATATATATTTTAATATATATTTATGAAAAAAAACAAATATTCCCGGGTTACGAATACCTTAACAATATTTAGAAAACTCCTACTACCATCATAATGAGCGGAAAATGTTGCTTGTGCAATGATGGAGGACTTGGCCAGCAGAAGAATTGAACCCATGACGCCCGGGTGGGAATCCGACGCGTTTGTACACTCAGCTACCAACCGCTCATGAAAGGCAACAAAGTCCAGTAAATCAGGCTTGTCTATAATATTCCATTGTCAATTTCATAAATAAAAGTCAAATCGAAAGTAATTCTTCAATCTGAAAGTTTTAACGAGTTTAATTCTATCATCAAGTAGTTGTAGTTTATGTTTACAATGGATATATTGAGTTTGTAGTTAATATATTTGTGTTGATTGTTTAAAATAGGGATGCCTAAAAGCATCTAGTCCCTGAAAATAATTTTGATGAAAAATAGGACATGTAATGAAACATAGGAAATGCGCATAATCGTCGAGTTTTTATATCGCCAAAATTTCGTATATCACCAAAGCCTGAACTGACCTGTGAGATATGATCTTTTTTAAAAGAGTAGATGAAAAGTAAGGCTTCATAATACATTTATCTCTAGATATATTTAAATCCATTCCATCGTCTTTTTAAATGGTAATCGTTCAGGAAGGTGATTCTGGACGTATCTTTTAATAAATGAAATGGTTAAAAAGGGGATCCTCGTATGAGAGAATAGAAGCAAAGGCAGCAATATTTTTCATCCTAAATTATTACTTGAAAAGTTAATAAAACGTTTTATACCCTTTTCTTTCGTGAATATGTTGTAACATTCGAGGATCATTGTTTGAAATTGTTCTTAGTTTAATGTACATAAACATTTTGATACAATTTTTCTCTGTTTCTTTATAGTAATCATTAAAAAGTTGACAATGTTACAAAACCGTTTTTGTAGATTGCTACCCTTACTTCAAATGGCCCTCAATTGAAAAATAACCAAATCAGTACCTAACCAAATATCGTGGTATTTTTCCGCATGGGTAGTTATAAACGATAAAACGCCGTACAACTGCTCGCAGACATATCTTGCTTTATTCACGTTCAAATATCTTCTGATACACCCCCCTATTGTATAATTATTGCATTTCAATACATTCAGACTCTCCAAATGTGTTATTATGGTTGTAAGGTACTTGGCTGTTTAGATATGATCACTAAACGCCGACCAAAGCCATTTCAATCAACAAACGCTTCGATTCTGAATGATGGTCTTTCACTTTTTTTTTGTAGATTACTGCCTTTGCTTCTAAGCCCCTCATATGCCAAAGGAAAATAAGGAAAACTATCTGAACAAATAATGCTCACATTGCATTTTCCTTGTTCCAGATTGCAGTTCTACTAATAAAAAACGAAAAAGAGTGGATTTTGAAGCAAATAATCGTTGAAAGAAATGATTCATCTTTTACCATAAAATAATTTCGCCAGCGATTTAGCTGCTCTACATCCGCCCAGGCGAGTCCCAGAGTCCCGCAGGAATCATGCAAAATTGACGCCGTGCTTCCGGAAAATCTGGAAAAGTGCCGGGTTCGTTCGGCGTCGGGACGCCGTTCTTAGGTATTCATTACGCCCGCGACGCCGTGACGCGAACGTGACGCGGGGAATATTTCCCAGAGGCTGGGCCAAAACACAGATTCGAAACGAGGAAAGTGTCGCCCTCGATGGCAGCATAAGATATGCACCGTGGGGCAGTAAAGACTTCACAAATTTACCATACTAACAATATAGGGATCATTAAGAGATTGAAATTATGTATCTGCTAAACAAACATATTATAAAAAATGAAAAAATACATTTTTTGGGTTTACAGACACGAAAGCAACACATTTTTGTCTGTGTATTTTTTCACTAACTACAATTAACTACATCTTCTTTTTTGACGGCCTCCGTGGTCGAGTGAACGCTCGACTACGAATCCGGAGGTCGCGGACTCAAATCCGGCGTGCGCAAATATATTTTATTTTATTGATATGTTTCATAACACATTTGATTCATATCAAATAAAATATATTTGCAGCACGCTCCAGAGTGGTAGACACTCTAAGTATCGCCCTGGTGAAAGACCACCATTCAGAATCAAAACGTTGCTTGAAATGGCTTTGGCCGTGTTTGGTGGCCAGATCTGAATAGCCAGGTACTACCAACATTCTTTTTTCCTATCTCTTTCCCCTCCTTACTTTCTTCAACCTCGCAGCATACCTCAATTGGGAATGTCATAGTGTCACTTGTTCTAGATAGTTGGGAACGGTTGGGAATCTTGTGCGGAATTCACATCAACTCCACAAGTCATAATTTAAAATGCTAATCGGTATACAACCGAGCTGTTTAACACAAGAATGAATCGTATAGCGACCCGTTCTCAAATGACATGTCAACCATCTACAAATGTTGGACACGCGTTCGGCGTGTTACCCAACTGTGCACCGGTGCCGAAAGCATCAATCACGCAAGCTCCTATATATATATATATATATATATATATATATATATATATATATATATATATATATATCTTGGAGAAAAAATGTATGGAGAGAGAGCTAATTATTTTTACCCAACCGATACAATCTTGCGACAAATCACTTTCTCCGGGTTTTTACGTCGTACATCATGAGAGAGAAAGAAACAACAAATATAATACTCCGCTTCTACGTACTGTCACAATGATCTTGGGCTCCTGGGTCACCGCGGGATCTATTCACATTTTTTATTATGCCACTAAACTTGACACAACTAAACGGTTTTTTACTGTGAAAAAGTGGTTGTACGAATAAACAAAAATATTATGTCAATTTGTGATATGAATGGATGTTTAAATACCCTAGCCTTGGTCTTGGCCACATATATATTTATATACAAATATAAATATATATATCAATTTAACTGAGAAATTCTATATTTTTCTGGCTCACCGTGCTTCGCGCGTCTATTTTCAATTTTCGCGAGATAATACGCCAATACTGGGAATTGAAATTTTCTAATATTTTGTAATATTTTTGGTGAAGAAAATATGCATTATTCTTAGAAGTTAAATCAACAAATGAAATCGATGATTTTATAACGTCCTATCACTTATCACTCTGGGATGTGCCCCAAATAAACTATATATCAATTTATATGAATTAAATGTGTTATGACACATATTTAAAAAATAAAATTGTTTTGCGCACGCCGGGTTTGAGCCTGCGACCGCTGGGTTCGTAGTCGAGCGTTTTACCAATTGACCACGAAGGCTGTCAGACCTCAACGGCAGAGTACCAATATCCTTCTCTCCGAATCCAGGACTCGTGGTTATATATATTAGTTAACATGCAATCAAAATAAGATAATAAATTTAATATACTCAATTGACCGAGTATAAGATATTATCTGTACCTATCGCCCTTGTGGGAGGCCACCATTTAAAATCGAAACGTTTGTTGCTTGAAATAGAGTTCGGTGACTAGATAAGAAAAAACAGGTACTTTTCAAGCCTCCTCTTCCACAGCTCTCTCTCCCCTACTTTTCTTCAATCTCACAACATTCCCCAAATCGAGGATGCCATGATCCGACTAGCTTCAGCCAGTTGGGTAACTCGTGTACTCATTTTGTCTTTGTTCTTCGACACTTAAACAATTTGTTGTTTATTGAACTCATAATTTTAGTAAGAAGAGGAAAGTTTATATTGAATTTATTTAGGTATTATCTTTATGAAATACTTATTTCTAGTTTCTAAAAGTTAACTAACTAGGTTAATGATACTAACATGTCTAATTGATATAAGAAAGTTTATGAAGGAAAACTTAACTGGCGTTACACGTTTCCGTTTCTTGTTTATTACCCGTTCCAATAATACACATTTTTTTCAATATACCGTTGAATTCAATATTATTGATGAACTTTCCTCTACCTACATTTATTAAACTGTGTCGGAAACCAACAATTTTGACTAATAATTAAATACAATAATTTGTTACCAAACTAATCGAAGGATTCCATAAACGTAGAAAAAGCCAACATAATTTAAACCCCAATAAAAGATGAAGTATAGTTTTGAATATAAATTACTTGTCGACTTTTTAAAAGTGTTTGAATTTTTTATACAAGACTGTAAGGTATTAATCATATATACATAATTCGTCAATCATCTTATTTAAAAAGATCATACCTTCAATAAAAGGACCGGTGCTCATATTCTTCACGAAAATGGTCATGGCAACAGATAAAATAATTTAGAAGCTCTAGAAATAAAGAAATCCGTAAAAATTAATAGTCACATTCTTTATATTTATTAATCAATTATTATTAATTAATTATAATTATTAACGTTGGTGTCACTCTAGACTATAATCGTTTTTATCATGACTACATTAATAATTTAGCTAATAAATCACTTAAACTACTTGGCTATTGGAATTGCTTGTAACTTTAAGAATAAACAGACCCTAAAAACCATTTACTGCTCATTAGTTCGCCCTCATCTAGAATATGCTAATGTAATTTGGTCCCCTTTCTATACCGTTCATATTCATCATATCGAATCCGTACAACATCGCTTTTTACGCGGTATTGCATGGAGATTAGGGCGAGAAAGAGGCGATTATTCATATGATGAAATTGAACAATTATTGAAAATGTTTTCATTAGAAAAGCGCAGGAAAGACTTTGATTTTCTTTTCTTTTACAAAATTATTAATTGTTTTATTGACTCACCTTCTATGTTCCAACTTATGCAGTTCAAAATTCCTTACCGTAGACTCAAAAACAATTAATTGCTGTTCCTCAATAATCACAATACTAATAATGTCCAGAATGTCAATTGTTAACTCAAGCCATGGTCTTGAAATTTTTGGTAGCAGTCTAAATGATTTTTGTCATTCTTTTACGACTCTACCAAAACTTTGACTAGACCATGGCTTGAATTTTCTCTCTTATGTTTATTTTGCCTTATTTTTGTCATCGCTTCATTTATTATTATGTATGTGCTTTTCCTTCTCTGTTACTCTTTTTTTCCATTTCGTGTTTATTATGTCTTTTTTGTAATTGGACTTTATTCCGGCTAATTTTTAAATAAATAATCAGGTAAATTCGTTCAGTAGTCCAATATCAGGTATATTTCCTGAACATTAATAAAATTTCTCATTATTCTTCAGTTGACGTTTTGCCTCTTTTATTTCATAGTATCTGTCTCTTTCTTTCTGTTCCTTTTGTTTTAACTAAAATGTTATATTATTGTTTTCTCACTGTTCTCTTATTTTTATTTAATATTGTGTTCTCTCTCTGTATGTATATATAACCGCACACTTTGTATTTTTTGTTTGGTTTAATTTTGTACCCTGATGATGCTTAGGCGAAGTGAAACCGGTCGGTCATGAAAATTAAAATAAAATCTATGGTCTTACATAAAGTTATTATTTATTCTTTATTAAATATGTTAAACCACAAAGTGCTTACTTTCTACGCAAATATATATATACATATAAATATAATAAATAAAATTATCTCGCATCATCGGCGCTGTAGCTCTTGGAGAGATTTGATCACCTCCAGGAAACGCCTCCACTCCTGCTGTTTCCTTCCAGTAATTATCATTTAAGATACAAGAGATACTACATTGCCTTTCTGCTATTATTTTTTCCTAGCTTTAGTATCTAATTTTTTACCCCGTTTGCAATTTATTTTGAAAAACAGTACTTAATTCTGCCTCAAAGTTTACCATACTGTGGATTTTTTTCATCATAATATTATTTAAAACAGTTCAGAGTCAGAAAAAGTATGAAGTTCTTCAAAATGATATACGGTACGTTCTGTTGGTTTTACAAAAGTATAAAATTTACGACTCAGTCTTTGTTCTTGTTGCTTGCTTTCAAAAGTTTTTGTGAAAGTTTTTTTTAATTAATGGTATCATGGTGACGGTAAGTAATACTTTTAAATAAGACAATGAGGCTCAATATAATGGATATGTCCTCAGAGCAATAATATACAGGAAAGATAGCTTTACAAAACAGTGTAGTCAGAATTTTTTCCTAACTTGGGCGTGGCTAGGGTTTTCATCGACACACCTTGTTACATCCATTCATAGCACATTTCGACATAATGTCTTGTTTTTTTTGTATAACCACTTTTCACAGTATTGTTATCAACAAAAATATAGGATATAACCTCAAAAACCGTTGAGTTACGTCGCATAACAAAACGTAGTGGGCGGAGTCTCCGGAGACCCGGGAGACTGAAAACATGCATAAGTACCTAAAATTGGTGCGATATTATGTGACAACTTGTCTTGTCTCTTTCTCTCTAACGATTTACGACGTAAAAATCCCGAGAAAGTGCTTGAAAATCGTTTTAAAATGAACTAGAATATTTTCAAATCTAATTTGCATTAATTTCATTTTTAACCTACGTAACAATCCGTATTTATCGTCGTCTTCATCTTAAAACCTTGCAATCATCCATTTTATTTACAGTTGATACCATACAAGAGTCTCAACTGCTCCCAACCGTCTAGAGCCAGTGAGAGTATGGCATCCCCAACAGGGGTATGTTGTGAGGCTGAAGGTAGTGGGGAAAGGGAAGGAGATGAGGAAAGGAATGTTGGGAAGTCCCTGGCTATTCAGATCTGGTCACCAAACACGGCTAAAGCCATTTCAAGAAAAGTTTCAATTCTGAATAGTGGTCTTTCACCAGGGCGATACTTAGTATTTACCACTGTATTTTATTTTATATTGATTAAATGTGTTATGACACATATTAATAAAATAAAATTTATTTGCCATTTACACGCCGGGTTCGAACCCGCGACCTCTGGATTCGCAGTCGAGCGTTTTACCACTCAACTTTACAGGTTGTCAAAATAAGCTATATATTGCCATCATGATAAGCGGAAAATGTTACTAGTGCAATGATGGAGGACTCAGCCAGCAGAAGAATTGAACGCACGACACCCGGTTGGGAATCCGACGAGTTTGTCCACTCGGCTACCGACCGGTTATAAATTTCAGTGTATCATACGTTGGTCAGAATGTATATTTATAACTCGTGCTAATGAAATTTTTTTCGTAATACTAAATGCATCAAAGGAATTTCGGTCACTTTTCGTTCTAAATTACTCAAACAAACATTTTAAAATTACCTTCAGCTCCAGCTTACCGTCAGAACTACAATATCAACCATTGTTGGCTTAGATTATACTTAATGCAAGCAATTCTGGTTGAAGCCTGAGAAACAATATAATTTTGGATGTTTTATTTTATTTTAAATGAATACCGCACAAGAGTCTCAACTGCTCCCAACCGTCTAGAGCCAGTGAGACTATGGCATCCCCGAATAGGGTATGTTGTGAGGCTGAAGGTAGTGGGGAGGGGAAGGATTTAGGGAAGGAGATAGGGAAGAGGAAGGTTGGGAAGTGCTTGGCTATTCAGATCTGGTCACCAAACACGGCTAAAGCCATTTCAAGCAACGTTTCGATTATGAATGGTGGTCTTTCACCAAGGCGATACTTAAAGTATCTACCACTCTGGGACGAATGTGGTGTGATGTGAGTAAGTAACATTCTCAAACTGTAAAGTTCTTATTTTCAGTACATATAATGAATTTAGTGGTGTAATGGTCATTATAGTAGCATTTCAACAGATGATCGAGGTTAGGTTTTCGCTCGTGATAATTTTTTCAAAATTTTAAATTTTAAATCTTAACTATTTTTTTGTAATAGAAAAGAAGTAAGCTAGCATTTAGCTTCATAAATCTTTCAATTGTAAAAATCTATATTTTTTTACGGATCTGTGCTTGTATTCAATCCAATATGTTTTCGATTAGTTCTACTTCCGTTAGCCAAAACACTGCTTTTCTGGAATGCTGTCCACATCGGTGATGTATTTGCTCCGTGTGTAATTATTAGTTTCCAAAAAGAACTCGTGCGCATTTGTCCATCGTGTAGCCGGAGCTTTATCGCAAGGGTTGATTTGTGTTACGCAAATGCAGCAAAATAAACGGGACACAATGAACCCAGCGTCATTATTCCAGGATAGTTTGCATTTCCATCGCAAAATATTCACAAAGGCTCATCCTAAAAGCGGCGCGTCCTCCGAAATGCCGCCGGGCCGAGAGGCGAGAATCCGCGAAAGTCGCAAATAGTAGTGTTTCCGTTTGTGCGTATGCCAAAATTTGACTGTCGTTTGATACTAGAATAGACAAAAATCTAGATACCAAAAAATTACGTGAGCGTGAAATATTTATACATCCTAGCTCTAAAAGTTGGGCTGTTAGATCTGAAGTTGCGATAAAAACCGAATGTAGTTTTAACTTCAAATGAATTTGTAAAATAGTGAACTGGAAACGATAAACTATACTACTTGATGGAAGTGTCTAATAGTAGCTTGTGGAAAGATTGTGGAATGAAGGGAAAACGGAAACTATCGTTTACACCGATGTAGTTGAAGTTAAAAGTTCTCGAAGCCTTATTTAATAATTGTATTATTAACGAAACGATTCCCCACACTTATCTTCGTCGTCTTAATTCCAAAAACCAAATTTATTTTATAATATTTTGAGATTTAAACAACAAATCGACAAACAAGCGAAAAAACCAACAAGTAGCACGTTTTTTCCACACAAAACTCTTCTGTTTGATATTTAAATGTTTCGAACACGATGTTGTTGAATACGGATGTCAAATAGCGAAATGGTTGGATAGGTAGGGAACTACGGAAAAAAACAACAAGGTAAGAACCTAACAAATAATCACTATGAAATCCAACAGGGGCGCTTGCAGAAATGTCGCTGTACATTAAGATAGGATTATCAAAGGTCGCAATAAATCAGGCTATTTGTATACCAAAATTATACTGTCATTTAGAACTGAAATCGACATCTGGATATTAAAAAAAATTTAAACTTTACTTAAAATTACTTAAGCTGTGTTTAGTGAACAGATCTGAATAGCCAGGTACTTCCTAACCTTGCTCTTCCCCATCTCCTTCCTCTCCCTACTACCTTCAGCCTCACAACATACCCCAATTGGGGAAGTTAT
This sequence comes from Drusus annulatus, assembly GCA_022651775.1. Lineage (NCBI taxonomy): Eukaryota > Metazoa > Arthropoda > Insecta > Trichoptera > Limnephilidae > Drusus > Drusus annulatus. The sequence goes on along the minus strand of JAGWCC010000474.1, from coordinate 162,701 downwards.
AGTCTCACTGCCTCTGGACAGTTGGTAGCAGGTGGAACTCTTTGGCAATATTTTTTTTTAAATATTTTTTTTATTTTTATTAAATTTATTCCAGATCTCAGGGAGGGTGGTGCTTTACATATTTTAAGTAAGGTGACCAAGATGATGCTGTAATCATTGTCAAACACATTAAATTTGACTCAATACAATACAAACACCGGCCATATATAAAACTGCGTATTATGCGAACTCTTCTTTTCATAGGTCCATGGTGCCATCACAGCCATATTGACATCCATAAAAGCTACGCGGAAAATTAAGCTCGGGCAGTAAAAAACGCAAATAAAATTCCTACTACCAAAGTTATTTGCTTTGCGCAATATCGTTATAAAATTGTTGTCGCTTTTTAAAAAGAGAGCAGAAAGCACTGCCTAATCGTTTTTTGGAAGAAAACGCAAACCGTTTGAAGATATTGGAGACTAATGTTCTTAAACAGTTTGAATGATTATATGGAAAACTTATAATTATAATCAAACCAGTGTCCATATTCTCTATAAAAATGGTCATGGTCAACAGATTTTGACGGCCTGCATGGTCGAGTGGTAGGACGCTTGACTACGAATCCAGAGGTCGCGGGTTCAAACACGGCGTGCGCAAACAATTTATATTTAATCAATATGTGTTATAATACATTTAATTGATAAAAAATAAAATATGGTATATTTGTGGCACGTTTCAGAGTGGTAGATACTCTCGCCCTGGTGAAAGACCACCGTTCAGAATTGAAACGTTGCTTGAAATGGCTTGAGCTGTGTTTGGTGACCAGATCTGAATAGCCAGGTACTTCCCAACCTACCTCTTCCTCATCTACTTTTCCTACACACTACCTTCAGCCTCACAACATACCCTTATTATGACTATGGCATAGTCTCACTGGCTCTAGACGGTAGGGAGCAGTTGAGATTCTTGTGTGGTATTTACGTAAAAAAAAAAATAAAATAACTTAGAAGCACTAGAAATAAAGAAAACCATTTAAATTAATAACAATATTCTTAATCATCAGTTAAATTTGTCCAGTAGTCCAATATAAAGTATATTTCTTTTAAACTCAATAAAATTTCTCATTATTCTTTTATCAACCTTTTCAGTTGACGTTTTGCCTCTTTCATTTCATATTGACTGTTTCTTTCTCCCTGTTCCTTCGTTTTAATTTAAATATTATTTTATTGTTTTCTCACTGTTCTCTTATTTTATTTTATATATTATGTTCTTCCTCTGTTTGTATATATAATCGCACACTTTATATTTTTGTTTAGTTTAATTTTGTACCCTGATGATGCTTAGGCTAACCAAAACCGACAAAATAAAATTTAATCTGTGGTCTTTTACAAAGTTATTGTTTCATTTTCATCACTTAAAAGGACAGGTAAAAAAGATTCTTCCAACAAGTAAACGAGTACAAATCACCAAATTACCTGGACCAATAGTCATAGGAATCTTATTCTTACATCATTACTTGCATCTTTGAACTAATTTAATCGTAAAGTGCAAACACGGATTAGTCAAAATATGTCTGATGGTATTAATACGCTAAGCTGTCTTCTGTACATGATTCGTTAGATCGCCGTAAAACAGTACTGATAATTTTCGCTCATACGTAAAAAAGTTTGAAATTTTGTTCCGATTATACTACTCCACAATTTACTCACTATGTCCCTTTTGAAGTGTCTATCAAGACTAAACTAGGATATATATATTGATCTGGGGCAGTAGTTATCTAATCATCTTGACTTCATGCCTAGAAGACACAGATTTGAAATCACAATTGCCCTTGTGAAATATCACTATTCGGAATGAAAACGTTTTTTGAAATAATTTCGGTCGTATTTAGTGACCAGATCCAAATAACAAGGTACAAACATCGCCACTTTCAGGTTCTTCATCTCTTCCCTATCTTTTTTGGACTCTTTTTTAGGATTTTTTTTAGGTCCCACTGAGTCCAGACACTTATGAATGTTGTGCAGTTTTCACATTAAAAAAATAAATTTTTGATAATCCATTGATTCATGCTCACAGCAATTTCTTTTTTCCCTACGAAATTTTAATCTGTAAAAGATTTTTTTAATTTTATATGAATTTTATTTATTTACATTAACAGTTAATTAAATAAAAGTTATTGGTGCATACGCCAGTTCTGAACCCGTGAGTACTTAAAAACCTTTTTTTAAATGATGGCCCACTTCAATTTTCTTACGGTCCTTACTCATTAGCCATTTAGTAATGTTTTGATTAAAGGAATACATATTGGTGATGGGTTTTTAAACGTTTTTTAAAGTGTTTCTATGTGTTTATTTGCCTGAAAATATCTAGCTTGTAACTAGTTGGCAAAAAAAAAAATCATTGAATTAAACAAACATCTTTATTTATGATAACAAATTGTAGCACTTTTCTCGAATAAATAAAAAAGAGGTTTCGGAAACCTGGGAATGGCTTTCAGATTTTTTAAATAAAAAATAACGTTTCGATTTAAAACAAAAGATGTAGGGTGCCGAAAACAACCTTTTTATTATTTTATATGAATTAAAATAAAAAAATAAAAAGATAAATTAACCCGTTTGAAACCTAAGTGGACAAACGCATCGGATTCCCACCCGGACGTCATGGGTTCAATTCCTCTACTAGCTAAATCCTCCATCATTGCACAAACAACATCTTCCGTTTATTATGATGGCAGTTGGACTTTTTCAAATGTTGTCAGGTTTTTCGTAACCTGGGAATGTTTGTATTTTTTTAAAATAAAAAGGGTTTTATAACAAAATGGAGCACTTATTCACAATAAAAAAATAAAAGTTAAGTGGATTTAACTAGTAGATAAAATTAATAAGGCAAAGACAAAATGGAGGGCGTACTTAAATTATAAAAATAATTAACGTGGCGTGCATCAATCAACAAAATTGATTAAATTATATTCAGCATTTTACGCTTTGCACATTTAAATTTAATTTAATTTAATTTAATACATTACTTAAAAATATGTTGAACCTTGTATTTATGTTAATAAACTGTGCAAAGTCAAAGTCCTCAAAATGAGTTGTACTTTGCTTAAGCCCATTTTACAAAACTTCAGTTCAGAAAGGCATGATTTTTTATGAAGCCTAAAGCGTTCGAATCGTTTTCTTGACAACGACTCGAATTTATCCTAAAAGCAGGGCTTTGAAAAATTCATAAATTAAAAATCTGAGAAATTATAACTACATGGGTAATAAAGTTGATAAAAATGAGTGTAAAAGTCTAGAGTGGAGTTTTTTTTATTCTAGGTATCTAGAAGTCCGGAGGCTATAAAAACAATTCCAGAAAACGTTTATAATGTCATTTATTTACTTTCATAGGGTTCAAAGCTCACAAAAAACATTTTTTTCATAGACAGCTTCTTGTGTTTTCTTGAACATTATGTTTTTGTTTATTTGTTGTGCTTTGTATGGGTATTTTCCTGTTAAAAACATTTATATTTTAAAATAATGTGATGTTTTATTTTTTTTAGTCAATACCGCACAAGAGTCCCAACTGCTCCCAACCGTCTAGAGCCAGTGGGAATATGGCATCCCCAATCGGGGTATGTTGTGAGGCTGAAGGTAGTGGGGAAGGGAAGAAGATGGGGAAGAGGAAGGTTAGGAAATACCTAGCTATTTAGATCTGGTCACTAAACACGGCTAAAGCCATTTCAAGCAACGATTCTGAATGGCAGTCTTTCCCCAGTGATACTGAAAGTATCTATCACTTTGGAACGTTCCGCAAATATACTTTACATTATTTTATCTGAATTGTGTTATGACACATATTAATCAAATAAAATCTATAAGCGCACGCCGGGTTTGAACCCGCGACCTCTGGATTCGTAGTCGAGCTTCTTTCCATTTGATTACGGAGACCGTAAAAAAACTACAATGTAAAACTTTCCGCTTAAAATAAAAAATACCCCGCGTTTCGAAGATAATTATTGCAATTTCATACCTTAACCAATTTTATTCTTTCAAATAACGACAAATGAATGAGTGACAAGTGAATTTCTGAACTTAATAGTAGTAATGGTAGTGCTAAATTATCGGTTTAGCGGTGTGACCAGTTTTGCACAAGAAATAAAATCACAATGAAATACGTTTTTTACACAGTTTTATTTTTGTCATCGTTTCATTTATTATCATGTATGGTATGTGCTATTCCTTCTCTGTTGCTCTTTTTTCCATTTCGTGTTTTATGTGTCATTTTTGTAATTGAACATATAAATAAATAAATATAAAAATCAACAATATAGTGTAAACAATATTGCGTTTTTTTAACAAATAAGTAAAAAGTTTAAAGATCCCGATGAAAATTAAAACGGTGCAATGGAATTGAAAAAGTTGGAATTATTTTTAAAGTTTAGAAAAAAAAACTAACTACGATCAAATTTGTAAAAATCATTTTTTCATTGAAAAAAAAAACAGTTTTCGAGAAAATATCGCCTGTCAATAAACATAACTATCCCTTGCATTGACAAACGCAACCCGTTTGTTTAATTTTCATGACCATTTTTACAGTTTAGAGCATTCGTTTATTTACTAACTTCTTAACATATAATACAAAATAATTCAAAGTTCATGTTTTAAATCTAGATGAAACCATTTTACGATCGCGTTTAATGTAATATTTCGTGATAGCGTCTAAAAGTGACACGCCGTTAGGGCCGACGTAATATGCAATAGCCGCACAAAGTAGCATCGTCCGTTCAAAGCATCCTGACAATGTAGTAAATCTAACGCTTTTCCCCGCTGCCGTAAATATAATAAGGCATAAATCACTTTTTACAGCCCCCGCCCTTCGATAGGGGTGGTTTTATGGACAACTCGCATAGGAAACATGACCACAAAAGTATGAAAGACCGGGTCAACAAAAAATACATTTCGCTCACAGAATTCCACGCACTTAAAACTCGGTAAAATTGTGTACACTCTCGGTAAAATTAACCGACGGTCACACGTTTTTTGTAATAAAATAAAATTGAAAAAAAAACTCTTTTTTTAAATTGTAGAATTTTTTTATTGATGAAAATTTGACAAAATACCTTCTCCTGTTTTTTTCTGGTGTCTTTATTAAATAAATTGTTATTGATTGGCGCCCGAAAAATTCAGAAGCTTAATTATTTTACGCGTATGGTTTTTTGACGTCCAAAATGGATTCGAAAAAAGTTATGGAGCAATGTTTTTGTATAAAAATTCTCAGAACAAATACCATTATTTTGAGAACTATCTTTTTACATTGTTTCCATTTAATAAACTATTTACTATTTCGAGGAAGTCAATGGAGACATAAAACGATATGAGTGTGTTGTTGTCTGGTTTTCCCGAGGCATGTAAAATTTTCCCTTACTTTGAATGTAATTGATCAAGCTCAAGATAAAAAACTTAGTGACCTAATTTTTTCTATTGAACAGATAAAATCAATTTCATTAACTTGCAGGTATTATGTTAAGACATAAGTTTTTTATTTTTTCAAATGGGTATCACACTTTTGGAGATTAAATTGTCGTTGAAAAGACAAAGGGCTTAAGCCACACTTTGGTCAAAAATGAAATAAATATGTAGTTTCCTAATCAGCTTTTTTTCTACATCGAATGCCCTGATTTTTGTTTGATTCTGAAGATTTGTTGTGATCCTTCAGCCATTGAAAATAAATTTACCATTTGAATGAAAGTTTGGGACTTTTTTAGCTTTTTGTCGTTTCAAGTAACGCAGTGAGAGTATTTTGTTATCTGAGTTAACTTTTTTTTTCAAAAATTCAACCAGGTACAGAAAACTTTGAAATCCTCTTGTGTAAGCTTCCCGAAATGGTGCTTAAGCTCTTTTGCCTGTCTGACGACGATATTTTCAGTGATGGAAGTATTTATTTTTAATATTTTTTTATTAAAAACCGTTTTACTAATAACTCGTTTGAAAGTGTCCATATTGCTCAAACAAGTGCAAAAAATTGTACAGGGTTTTTTTTTTACTGTGGTTTCGATTTTCGGACCGTTGATTTGAATTGTTTTTTTCGAGTTGTTAATAAAATAAAACGTAATAGTCACCGTTTTTAAAGACGGTCCAAGGTCGAAAACTTCCCTCCAATCCCAAGATAACACGCCAGCGTTACCCTAACCTTTGACTTTTTACACATTATTTTTTTGTAAATTAGTCTACCTATTTTAAAATAAATGATTGCCATACAACATTACATTAGTTACGTGCACTACCTGAAATAAAAAAAAGATAATAGTTGATTTGTTAAATATTCTGCCTCCTTAGAAATATATACGTGTCACATATCAAGCTTAGAAGCTTCGTCTGAAATTTAATGGTGGTTACGTGCGAAAATATATTGGATTTTTTTTACGATATGTTTTAAATTTTATGTGTACTTACTTGTAAACGTTTATTATTAGAATGAGCTTAAATTTAAATTTGGTAATGTGTAATTTTATTGAGATAATAAAGACCAGACCTTAGAGTACATAGAGTGGTACCTATCCAAGGCAGTGTAGTCAGTTTTTGATGATTTTTTGCCAGACTCGGCAGACCTGGGCGTGATTAGGACTAGGGATATTTATACATCCATTCATAACACCTGTCGACATAATGTTTTTGTTTATTCGTATAACCACTTTTTCACAGTATTGTTATCAACAAAAATATAACATATAACCTAAAAAACCGTTTAGTTGTGTCGAGTTTAGTCGCATATGAAAACATGTGGGAGGAGTCTCCGGAGATGCGGGAGACCATAAAAGCGGTGAGTTATTTTTGTAGTCTCTTTCTCTCTCATGGTGTACAGCGTAAAATCCCGGAGATAGTGATTTATCGCAAGTTTGTATGGGTTTGGTAAAACTAATAAGCTCTCTCTCCATACATTGCTACTCCAAGGACCAGACTCTTATCACAATAGCATCGTGGGTAAGGGGAGGTTAAAGTTGCAAGAATGCGTTTTGATTTATGGTTCCCTTGTAAAGTAAAGGTGTTGAGGCAGAAATTGTGTTCAGACAAATGAACACAATGTGTCGGGAAGGCGATCGCTACATAATAATGAACTCTATTGAGATTAATAATATAAAAGATAAAATGTACTCTATAAGAAAAAACATTCTGAAAATTGACACGGAAGATAGAAGGCTTTAACTAACTAACCTAACCATCACGCCGTTTTTCCGCAGAGGTAGGTAAAGATGACGGACCGCTATACAACTATGTATTGGCACACACCTTGCTTCATCCACATTCATACATACTCTTCTGTTATTCTGACTCATGGCCCGACTCAATTATTTGATTGATTGATCGTGCCATGTATTCCTCGGGCGTCCTTGATTTCTTCTTCCATTCACTTTCGCGTCATAAATTACATATTCTTTTCACACTCCTTTCTTCGTTCATTCGCTCTACATGCCTAAGCCAGCAAGGTTAGTATTAGGTTTACATAAAAAGGTTATTTACCTTTGTAGATTCTCTTTAAATGGTCCATCAACTAAATAACATTTCATACATACAGATATATATAGGACAGTGATAAAAGAGAGAGATATAATATATTGTAGAGGGAGGCAGAATTACATACAGAGAGATATGTATAGGACAGTGATAAACGCAGAGAGAAATACAAGATATAGTTGAGGGAGACAGAGATATAAATACAATAGAGGTTACATATCTCTGTCTCCCTCTATTATATCTTGTATCTCAAAATATAAGTATAATAGAGGTAACCTCTATTATACTTATATCTCTATTTCTCCCTGTTCCATATATAGGCGTATGTATAATAGAGGTTACTTCTATTATACTTTTATCTCTGTCTCCACGTCTACTATATCTTGTATTTCTCTCTGCCATTCATTACTGTCTGTATTGTAATTCTGTCTCCCTCTACTATATCTTGAATCTCTCACTTTCATCGCTGTCCTATATATATTTGTCTGTATGTAATGTTATTTAGTTGATGTAAAAGCCCCGACCAAGCTTGAGAAAAGCGAAATTTGGCTGGCGGTCAAAGGTCAAACCGCACTAGAGCGTCGCTGCGCGTCACTTTTCTGTTCGCCGTGCCGCGCAGTGCAGCGTCGCTCTGGTGCGGTTTGCTTCATACAAAACAGTGAAAACATATTTCGTGGTGAAGCGACGCGCCGTGCAGTGCAGCGCCGCTGACGCGCTAGTCTGATTTAACCTTTACTCAAATAAAGTGGTGTTTATTGTTTTATTTAACATACAATGTCTCACTGCCAAGTTTTTGCTTCCTTCAAAAAAAAAATAATTTATTTATATTAAAAATTTATTTTATCAAGCTCAAATGGTTATTGAATGACGGTGGTGAGCAAATATGTTATGAAAGTACGTATATTTACATGTCAAGTTTAATTAATAATTGAAAAATTATTCCGAGAAATTTATACGAATTACTTTATTCATTGACATTGATTTAACATACATTTATATTTCATTCAAACGGCTTTCCAATGAATTTAAATAAAATAACCTATTTCTATTCAATAAACAAATAATATAAAAATTTGGCTGGGATCGCGGTATAATATTTGTTCACGGGCTTTTATCGATTTCTTCGTGTAAACTCTAGTAAAACTAAAATATTTTTATTATAAAACTCCGTTTTTTATCTAAGCAAATATATTGTAGCGGGCAGAAAGAATTATAGGGTTAATTTTTTTAAATCTTAAAACTTATTTTGTGAAACTACTAGGGTCATCCAGAAAGTAAGGTTACAATATTTATGTAGGATCGTAAAATGCTTGTTTTAAATTGAAATTCACAGGATACTTTACAAACATATTAAACTATTTTTTGACGTAATTGCCGTCAAGATCGAGATATTTCTGTAGTCGGGGCACCAGCTTTTGTATGCCAGTGTCATAGACCTCCTCCGCTAGCTCTTTCAACCACTTCCTCGAACTCCTGATCGTTGAAAAAACGTTTCCCACCCAAAAACTCCTTCAGTTTAATGTAAAAGTGATAGTCCAAAGGCGCAAAGTTGGGTAAATAGAGGAGGTGGGTGACAATATCCCATCCAAACGATGTCAGCAGCACCTGTGAAACTTACGCGGTGTGGGACCTAGCGTTGTCATGCAGAAGGCTGACTTCCCGGGTCAGCATTCCACTTCTGTGGTTTTGAATGGCTCTTCTAAGTTTTTTAGGATATTGCAGTAATCCTCTGCATTAATGTTAGTCCTTTTAGGCATAAAATCCACCAAAATGACCCCCTAACGCTCCCAAAAACAGATTCCATCACTTTTCAGGCTAATTTGGTCGTTTTGAACTTTTTGGTGGCTGGGGAAGATGAATGACGCCACTGAAGTGATTGTCTTTTGGATTATGAGGTGTAGTGCTACACCCACGTTCATCTCCCGTCACGATAGATATAAGACCACAAATTTAATTTTGATTTTTATCAATAATCGGTTTCGCTTAGCCTAAGCACTATCAAGGTACCAAATTAAACTACACAAAAATACTAAGTGTGCGGTTATATACAGAGGGAGAACACAATATAAAATAAAATAAGAGAAGAGTGAGAAAATAAAAGAATAACATTTAAAACATAAAAGAAATATATACGAGGCCTGTTCAACATAACAAATAAAAATCGATAATCGAATGTACACAGCCCGCGAAAATTCAAAATTCACCTGAACAGGCCATGTATATTACGAGTATATCTATATATAATCTTATACAGAAATGGTGTGAAAAGAGTATATGATGCGAAAGTGAATGGAAGAAGTCGAGGACGCCCGAGAAAGACATGGCACGATCAAGTAAATCAAATACTTGAATCGTGTCGTGTGAAGAGTCAGAATAACAGAAGAGTATGTATGAGACGATGTATGAATGTAAATGAAGCAAGAAGTGTGTCATCAAATCAAATACTTGAATCGGGTCGTGTGAAGAGTCAGAATAACAGAAGAGTATGTACGAGACGATGTATGAATGTAAATGAAGCAAGAAGTGTGTGCCAAGACAGAATTGTCTGGCGGTCCGTCCTCTCTGCTAACCCCTGCGGGGAAACGGCGTGATGGTTAGTTAGTTAGTTAGTTTTGGTCTTATACAGAGTTATTTTTTATTATAACTATTTCGTTAAATATTTCAAACCACAAAGTTATTGATTTTTTAACCATCAAATAAAACAAAAAGCAGTCTAACCACCAGCTAACACTCGAATCGACAGAGCATAAGAAATATTAATTTCCCAATCTTGTGCCTTCTTAAATGTTGTTTCCAAAAACAAAAGGCCTATCAACGTTTTGATCAATTCATTTATTCAAACCTCAGAAATCTAATGATAGTTCACAATCATATAAGTGTTAAAAAGTGGGTGCTAAAGTATTTAAATAATATGAAACATTAAAAAATGTTCGCGTAATGAATAATTCTAAAAAAATCTGAAAAATACATGACTCTGAGACGTGTATATGCATGCTCTTTTGCGGTTCATAACAGTGTTGTCGTTTGTTTTTTTAAATATTATTTTAGTCACTTGAATATCTAATTTTACCAAGTATATAAATATACTTTTTTTAATAAATATACATTTTGATTTAATAATAATAAATTATATGCAACTTGATATAACTTTTATGTGTTTTATATGGTTCTCACTTAGTTTCACAGATTCAAAGCAAATTCCAGGAATAGGAACCGAACAGATTCCAGAAAAATAATCCATCTCCTTAAAGATAACTAAAATTCTTTGTTTCATACTCTCTTACGACCTGTTTCCGAATTTAACAGTTGATTTAAATATTTAGAATTCTTAGAAAAAGTTCTTTAATCCTTGGAAAATAATATGCACATTTACATATTGTGTAACTTGTAATTTTTCTAATATTCGTGAATGATATTATGATATGATTAATTTACAAACTCGTAGTGTTTTTCTTTCAAATTTTATGTTTAGAATAAAAATATTTTTTGGTTTGATTGATAAGTTAAATTTGGATTCAGATATTAATTCAGTTTTTAAATTTAACTTATAAAAGTTTTAAAAAAACATTTGCGTGAATAAAGCTGTCATTTAAATTGAAAATGTCCAATTATTGCTTGCCCAACTTCTGGTTAAGAAAATAAAAATTTAAAAATATTAAATTTAAAATGAAGTTCTCTTCAGCAAGTGATATTTTATTTGTGAACATCCCTTCCCCTAAAGTCACGAACAAGTGGGTTCTCAGCATCCCTAATTGGGGTATGTTGTGATACTGAATGGAGTGGATAGGGAATAGAGATGTAGAAGAAGAAGGTGTTAAAGAACCTTAATATTCAGATCTAGTTAGTCAATATGTATAATGATATGTGTGATTACTATTTCATATTGTTACTTAATGGTAACACATTTAAATCAATCTTTTAATGATAAAAGTAATTTACTTCATTGTCATTAATTCCAAAAATTATATACAATTTTACTGGTAGTTTACCATAATATTTTTCTTCTTTTCCCTACTCAGCAATACTTTGAATTTCGTATTCTTTTATTCATTTTTTTCTTCTCTTGTACACATACTTCTTACTAACTTATTTTATTATACTTCTTTATAACATATTTGTATGTCAATGGCACATATTGTACCGTGTATATATGTTAAAAAAATTATGTATCTTAAGAACGTTGTATATAAAAGTTAAGTATCACTAACCCTTATCTTGGAAGTGTAACATATATGTTTCAACCAACTATGCTTTCTTTTTATTTTTAACAAATATTTTAATATGTTTAGTAGTGACAACACATTGAAAAATATTTTCTTTTTCGTCCTGTAAATTGCTACCATCTATAGTCTGTTTAAAAAAATATTGCAGATTATTATCTATTTACCCTGACATCATATTTTTACCTTTCCAAGATAAGGGTTAAATTTCTGTACCTTAAAACAACAAATACCATAAAATATTGAATTTTCTGTAAAAAAATTTTCGTTTGAACAAAAATTTCGGATAAGAAAACGTTTTGAGCAATATTCTCCATATGTTTGTGCGTTACTATATGAAATATAAGTTTTTCGATATATTTGACTAACAATGGTATTATTATTACCATGAGAAATATCAAATAATTAATTGAAACTCCTCCCAACGCCATGTTTCGAAGCAAACCGGGAGCCTCCCCTAACAAACAATAAACTTCGATAACAACACGACAAGACTTCGGTTTCTGCGGGTTCTTAGCCCCGCTCTTAATACAACTTGTGATGGGTGAAATAACAAAGGGGTGTGTTACGTTACACGTGTCACTATAAAGTAACTAATTTATAATAAATACGATAGCTAAAAACAATGCTTTATTATTCAGCGACCCTATAATAACCTCATTTTGTTATTTAAGGTAAATCAATTAACTTAACTAACTAACCATCACGTCGTTTCCCTGGAAAGGTAGGCGGAAAGGACGGACCGCCATACAACTCTGTCTTGACACACACTTCTTGCTTCGTTTACATTCATAAATCGTCTCGTACATACTCTTCTGTTATTCTGACTCTTCACGTAGCCCGATTCAAGTATTTAATTCACTCGATCGCGCCATGACTTCCTCGGGCGTCGCTGACTTCTTCTTCCATTCACTTTCGCATCTTAAATTTTTTCACACTATTTTCCTCGTTCATTCACTCTAAATGCCCAAACTAACTAAGCGCCCTTTTCTTAATCCTACTCTTTAGGCTTACATCAGCCTTCTATTTTTTCGGATATCCACATTTTTAACACGGTCAATTTTATCTTTCAATATAATGTCCATACTTTATCAACACGTAGCGGAACCTACTTAATATCAGGTCGGTTGACACCAGTCGTGTCAAATGTGACTATATTATTATGCATGCTTTCTACTTTACACTCTCTGCGAGACTACCCGAGGAACCAAGAGGGTAAAAGTTTAGTAAATGCATTAATCTCATCTCACGGTCCGTGCGTCGCCTCTTTAGTGTGTCGGTTTGTTTCATCCAAGACAAAAGACCCTAGGCAAACCATCACCGTAGAGGAGTAAGTATTTGTAATAATAGTATTTAATGATAGCACAAGCAACAACTGCGCGATGCGAGAGTCAAGAGGTAGCACCGGGTTCCCTCACCTCTGGAAAAATGTCGCTGAAAGTGTAGAGAAGGTACTTCATGATTTTTATTTAGATCTTTGGTTCATTGTGACTTACCGCCATTTGAAACTACAACGGCTCGGAGGGTTTTGAAGCAGAGAATGGTCGATTACCTCGTGAGAATTTGCTCTTGGGGTGAGAATAACCTCGTCGAATTGAATGTTTCAAAGACTCGATCATGTTTCATTACGACTAAAAGGGATCGAAATGACTATCTAGTCACCTTTAATGCGGGTAATCTTTTCAACAAGCCTTCCATTGACATTCTTGGTGTAACCTAACCGAACAAAACATAGTAGCACTTAAACACATTTTTTAATACTACAATTATTATAACAAATGTACTTACAATTATGTTATTTTCATAAATATTGTTACATCATGTAATAAATAAATGAAATAAAATAAATCTTAATGGGTCAGCTGAGGCACGGAGGCTCCATTGAATCCAGAATTAAATTAGCCTTTTTAAAGCGTACTGTACAGGGCCCGAAGAAATTGTAATAGTGCACAACTACTGACCTTGTACAAATCGCAAGTGCGTTCCACTTCTGAATAAGGCAATCACCACTGGTCTAGAGCCCCAAAATACATTAAAGAAACCTAGACTCTGCGCAGGCACTGGGTGATCTGTTTGATAAATTCTTTTATCTTAACAAACGGATTGCACTCTTTACATAGTACGTGAGGTAGGAATGCTATCCTTGTTCTAGCGGTGTTTCAATGGAAGATGCTTCGAGAAACTTATTATTTATTATTCATGTGATAAAATTGAACAAATACTTTAAAAAATTTTTTTTAGAAAAGCGTAGGAAAGACTTTGATTTAATATGCATTTTCAAAATTATTAATTGTATTATTGACTCGCCTTTTTTGTTGCAACTCACTCAGTTCAAAATTCCTTGCCGTAGACTTAGAAGCAATGAATTTCTGTTCCTCAATCATCACTCTACTAATTATGGGTATCATTCTCCACTGTCCAGAATGTCGAGAATTGTTAACTCGAGCCATGGACTTGAAATTTTTGGTGACAATCCAAATGATTTTTGTCATTCTTTACGATAATAATCTTAGAAGAATACAATTTATTACTTTTTTATGTTTTTTACTTTTATTTAAACAATAATTATTATTGTTTTAATTTTTAAAAACAGTTTTTAGTTAAAGCTCTGCGATGTAATTATTTTACGCGTGACAGCTGTTTCGCCTTCTGAGGGCATTATCAAACTGTTCGATAATGCCCTCAGAAGGCGAAACAGCTGTCACGCGTAAAAATAATTACATCGCAGAGCTTTTAACTAAAACTGTTTTTTAAATTAAAATAATAATAATTATTGTTTAAATAAAAAGTAAAAACATAAAAATTAAAATGGAGTTCTACAAAATAAACTTTAAAACCATAAATAACAATTTATTACGTTTAACATAATCGACTCTACCAAAACCTTGTTGAGACTTTGACTTGAATGATCCATCAAATGTATTTTTTGTTTTATTTTTAACTCTTTATTTAAATATTATGTATGTGCTGTTATTTCTCTGTTGCTCTTTTTTTCTCTTTCGTCTTATGTTTTTTTTTGACAATGGACCGTTATTACGAAAAATAAATAAATAAACTTACATCATAGATTCCTTCGGCACCGGTGCATAGTCGGGAAACTCGCATTAATGTTAAACAAAACTATGAAAACTGTATGAGCATAAACTATAAGGTACGCTTCTCTACAATTTGACAATCCCCAGTTACAAGTTCTGATTCTCTTGGCATGGATACGGCAAGTTTTAGTGCAGTAACTTCCCTCCACGGCCGCGGCATGGCTGCCCAGAAATAAATAATGTACTATGTGATCAATCCCTATGCAATATTCATCCTACTCGATGGTTGGTAAAGCAAGTTGTTACTCTGAATTATTGAGTGGAACTACTTTGACATTGTGATACCTAGCGACACTTGGAAATATGAATTCATCAATAATTTTACGAGTGTAGCAACCGATGCGAGAATGCCTAATATACTTTATATATTGATAGATCCGTTATTTGAGAAAATGATCTACTCATTAGAATTATTTAATTTCACTGACCGTATTTCTCAAGCGGATGAAGTTAAGCAACAAACACTCTGGAGTATTTTCAGTTATTTTACAGACTAGATAAAATATGATACATTTGTTTTAAAAATATCTAAATTGATTTTTTTACTGAAGCAAATAACCGAAAGTAACTTTTAATCAATAAAATGGTACCCCAATAATCATGTATTTAATATATAGCCTGCTTAATGTATCACCCGCATCATATGTGCACTAAGTTTTTAAAAAAATATATTAAAAAAATACACAAGATTGAAAACAATTGTTTAATGAAAATGAAATAATAATATTGTACAAGACCACAGATTAAATTATTTTTTTATGACCGACCGGTTTTCGCTTAGTCTAAGCATCACCAGGTAACAAACTTGAACAAACAAAAAAATACATTTATTTATAAGTATATATAAACAAAAAAATATATATACAAATTATGCGTTTATATATAAATATATATATATATATATATATTTAAATTTATATTCTTTCATTTTTTTGTTTTTTTTTTTCTTTCTGTTCCTTTGTTATAATTATAAATGTTTTTATTTTTTTTTCACTATTCTCTTATTTTATTTTATATTATTTTCTCCCTCTGTATGTATATATAACACCACAATTTGTATGTTTGCTAAATTTAATTTTGTACCTTGATGATGCTTCCGCTAAGCGAAACTGGTCGGTGATAAAAAATAAAATAAAATCTGTGGTCTCTTATAAAGTTATTATTTAATTTTCATTAATTTGATTTATATTGTTAATGTTAAGGAATACCTGCATAAATAAATTAATTTTTTGAAGTAATTGATGGAGTTTGAAGAAACAATTTTGAAACGGAACCTATAACGCTAGTTAATAAAAGTCAACACCGAAAAATATACGAAATAAAGCAACGCATTTTTTAAGGCTTTCACGAAATCGTTAGCCTACTCCATCAAGCGACAAAGCCTTGATATCCAACACTTCGAGCGGAGCGTTCCATATTTCCCACGTCATTTTCTTTGGCAGCCAATAAAGGTTCACGGTAATTTGCAACATGTCGGGCCTCAGTTAACTTTGACACACGATGCTTCAATGCTTCGGCTACAACATTGTAATCAA
This sequence comes from Drusus annulatus, assembly GCA_022651775.1. NCBI lineage: Eukaryota > Metazoa > Arthropoda > Insecta > Trichoptera > Limnephilidae > Drusus > Drusus annulatus. The sequence goes on along the minus strand of JAGWCC010000474.1, from coordinate 146,379 downwards.
ATATGCATATAAGCCCTAAAGTTGAGGGGAGGGGGGCTGCAAAAGCTACAAAAGCTGCAAAAGCTGCATTCGAATTCTAGGATATTCGGAGGAAACAAAATAAGGACGTATTTGAGGAAAAAGATGTTTTTTTCTGTATTATGTTCAGTCTTAAATCCTACTTTTTAAATTGATAAATATATAGAAAAAAAATATAAAGAACATTATATCATAGAATAAAATATACTTTGACATATAAATATATTTTAACGGCCTCCATAGTCGAGTGGTAAGACGCTCGACTACGAATCCAAAGGTCGCTGGTTCAAACCCGGCGTGCGCCAATAACTTTTATTTAATTAATATGTGTCATAACACATTTGATTCATATAAAAATAATAAAAAGTATATTTGCGGCACGTTCCAGAGTGGTGGATACTCTAAGCATCGCCCTAAAGAAAGACCCCCATTAAGAATTGAAACGTTGCTTGAAATCGCTTTAGCCGTGTTTGGTGACCAGATCTGAATAGCCAGGTACTTCCCAACCTTTCTCTTCCCAATCTCCTTCCCCTCGCCCCACTATCTTCAGCCTCACAGCATACCCTATTTGGGGATGCCATAGTCTCACTGGCTCCATACATTTAAGAGCAGGGATTATTGTGCAGTATTCATTCAAAAATATTTAAAAAAAACAATTTGAAAAGACGGAAAATGGAAAATACCTTTTTTGGAAAACCGTTCGGTGAAATTTTTATTTTTGGAAAGTGTGAGTAACAATAGCGTGACAAGAATGGTAGATTCACATTTTCTTTGGTTTTCGGTTTCGGTAAAGATAAAGTTCAGTTTTGAAATAAGTCAGTCAAAAAGTTAATAAAAACATATACAAATAGTGACGTACGTAAGATTAGGCTTACTGATACACATTGATAACTAAATCACCTTAAATAATAAATAATAATTATGTTTGTTTTCTCTAGGGCATTGTTTGTTAAATATCTCATTTAAAAGGAATTAGGTTGAGTGTTGAATTGTCAAAGGCTAAGATAAAAAAAGGTTGTTTTCTTTTGAAGGTTAATATGAAACAAAATATAAGTACACCCATGTGTTCACATTGACTAGGACAATATAATCTATCCTATCGATTTAAACACACCAACAAAAACTCTTAGTAAATTTGTATTATAATCTTCCCATCAGCATGTGCTTTGACTTAACTAAGCTTTCGTTAACTAGAAGAAAACGTGGTACGACCAACTAAATTAATTGGGACTAAGGCACCCACTGTCGACGCTCAGCAAAATACTGGATCAAGTACTTCTAAGTCGCTTCCGCCATCACCACGATCTTGAAAATACGTTACAAGATGAACAGTTCGGTTTCAGAAGGAAACATTCTACCGTCTACCAACTCACGCGCGTCACTGAACAAGTGATAAAAGGATACAATAAAAAACACTACACCGTCATGGCGTTATTGGATCTCGAAAAAGCGTTCGATACAGTGTGGACGGATGGTTTAATTCACAAGATCATCATAAAAATTGCACAATCCTACCTGAAAAACCGAACGTTCACAGTTAAGGTGATGGATGCGACCTCCACCAAACGCCCCGTCCGCAGAGGTGTGCCCCAAGGAAGTTTACTAGGCCCGAGTTTCTTCACTCCTATATACGTACGACATGCATACGCTCAAAAGGAGTTGCAAGAAGGCTATTTTTGCGGATGACGTCGCGGTATATGCAACTTTCCAGCAATTCGAACAAGGCCACTGAGTACGTACAATCAGGCCTCAACGATCTTTCGGACTATTACAAAAATGGCGCCTAAAACTCAACGAGGCGAAAACGGAAGCAATCACATTCACGCGCAGAAGCAAAGATAGAATTACGACACGCAATATCACAATGGGTGGAAAAACAATCGAATGGAAAGCCGAAGTAAAATACTTGGGTCTCACAATGGATGTCCGTTTGAACTGGAGAACGCACATTCAGACAGCGAGAAGGAAATCACAAGGCGCGATCGGGGCGATCAGCCCAATTTTCAAGCGCCAGAGCTCACTGAGTGAAAATAAGAAACTTCGCCTGTACTACAGTCTCATCCGGCCAACTATGACGTACGCAATCCCGGTTCGGAGCAATATCGCGCACTCAAAATTCAACCAGATACAAGTTACACAAAACAAATGCGTGAAAATCATCCACAACACACCTCTTTACACAAACCTCAAACGCTTACACGAACAGGAAGAAATACCTAGCATACAGGAGCACGCATTTGATCTCACAACGCGATTCTACGAAACTCTGAACCCGGAAAACGCACTGATTAGTGGGCTCGGAGACTATAATACACCCGAGGACTTACCGTTCAACTACAAGCACAGAATGCCGAAGCATATTATTATGACCTTCCGTGAGGACATCCAGAGCGAAGCCGAGGAAACCGAAATGGTGGACGAGACATTCGACTTGCATCACATCGGCTAGGAAAAATCCCATTCCATTCCCACTCCATACCTCTCCTTTTTCTAGGAAAGACGACGTAAATGAAAAAGGATGCAGCTCCAGGAAGAAAAAAACATGAAATATGTAACTTCAGTCAAATAAAATTGTTTCATCAGTAACAAGTTCAGAACTTATGTATTTCTTTTTATCTTTTCCTTGCTTAGGGTTTTTAATCCAGTTAAGATCTTTTTCCTAAGAAAACACCAATATAAAAAATAAACTCAGTCAAGTAAATAAAACCATCAGATGGTGATAGTAATAAGGCCTAATGAGCCGCAGTACTAGTTAGATAGTCATTATGAGGGGTATTTGTATAAGCCCCAGCTAGTTAGTAGAGGATTACGAAAGAATCCATAAAATCAAAAAAATAATAATCACTAAGGCACCCCCAATTGATATGTTGTAAGGCTGAAGGTAGTGGGGAGGGGAGAAGAAAGATGAGGGATAGAAAAGTTGGGAACATTTCGATTCTGAATGGTGGTATTTCACCAGGGCAATACTAAAAGTATCTACCGCTCTAGAGGAGCTATGACACAAAAAGCTTTACAAAATAAAAATAAACTCAAAAGCGGCCCATAAAATGTACAGTATTTTTCAACGTTTTATTTCGAATTTCTGCAAAGAATTTTATTAACAAGCAAATCTGTATTTTTAAAATAAATCATACGGAAGGGGTAGAAATTATTTAAAAATCGCAATTAACTCCGTGTTGTATGAATCCGACATTAAGTTCTCCGATTGTTGCGACCGAAGCTCGCTTGATTAATCCCAAAGTTCGCAATAACTAATCTAACTTGTGCTGCGCCAATTGAAATTTAATTCTTAGTTTGTCTTTGAACACGGGCGGCCATATTACGGGCGCCATCCAATTAATAATTTGGGTCCATGTAGTTTCTTTGTTCGAGCAACACTGCAACAACAACGAATCTGTAATGAGCCAACTCGACCAGCTTGACTAGTTTAGCTGGGCAAGCGCCGACTGTACAGTACTGGACACTTTCATGGAAAAGACATCATTATTATGTACATTGCGATTGCAAACAACCAGGAAGTCATCATTTGTACAAAGGAAATACAATACACGACCAAAAAATAATAAACATGAATGTGAAACCAATAAAGTGCAGTCGAATGCAAATTTCTATGTGGACAACAGAGATAATCCTGTTTTAGGATGCACTTAAAAATGTATGAGCAGAAAGAGCGTGATGTTTTAGGACACAGTTTACAATGCTTTACACTTTTAGGCACGTCAAGGCATATAAATGGTGCTGAAACAGAGAATAATATTTTTATTGAAAAAATAATATCAATAATTTTCAATGAAATTATGAGATCGATAAAAAATGTCGGTTTCTAATAAGTTCCCAATGACTGAATTAGTTGAAGCGTTACTCCCGGATAGAGTAGAGGATCCGAGTTCGAGTGTCTCGGTTGCGACCATTGTTTTTTTTCTGACTTTTCCTGTTTCATATTTGTGTTGTTAATTTATTGATTGTATTTAAATAATGAAAAAAACAGAGAATACTTTTATATTTGCTAACCTAATTGTTACCTTTGAAAAATCATGGAATGTAACTGAAAAATTTTAGCTCTGCAAAATTTTGCTTCATTTAAAAAAAAAATCATCCGCTAAAATGTATTGCAGGATGACAATTTATCGTTTATTTATATTCGGCGTCGAAGAAAATGGATGCCATTTCAAACAACGGCAACTTTTTGATTCTTAATTCAAAGAAAAGCCAAATTATTTGTCTCATTTTGAAACGATAAAAATGTTTGATTTACATATTGCTTTGCCCGGTTTCACACATAAATATTTTGCAGCTATTTGATGGTCTTACTTGCTAATGGTGAAATTTGCCGAAAAATATTAAGCAAATTTAATCATGGATTAATAGCTGTAAATGGTCTAAACATTTGGAATGCAATTCTGAAATCCTAACAAAAATATATTTTTCTATCAATATTTGTGGTCTAACTTCTGATTAATTTTCACTATATTACCTAATTTAGTCGGAAAAGATGTTCATTATAAATATTATAGCAAACATAAATTAGAACATAGAGATCGATAGAAAAATATGTTTATATTTGGGTAGCAGTGTTGTATTTAGATTATTTTAAGATTTAGAGCTTAAAGCTTCGACTAAATCATATTTGTACAATACTTTCATACGAATTATGCCAATAGTAAGGAGAGGTCCAAAGGTCACGGGTTCAAACTTTTTAGAACTTTTATTTAATTAATATGTGTCATTACACAATAGATTCATATAAAATATTATATAATATATTTGCGGCACGTTCCAAAGTGGTAAATACTAGTGCTGCTAGTGTCGCCCTGGTGAAAGACCACCATTCACAATAAAAAAGAGGGATTAATACAAAAGTAACCATTCTAATGAAACGGCCAGGACTGTAGAAATGCAAGTATACAACCACCCACCGGAAAGTAGCGGCACCCGGCATTGGGCGACTTGTTTACCCGACTCCTTCACTAACACAATAATTAACTTGAAGGGTGTAAGGTGACAAAGATCGTGCTTTATGTGTTGCAGAAAATAGCACCGTATTACAATGTTCTCAGTATAAGTGCACTACTGTACTTTGAAAACGATGCTGAATCAATTGTATAATTAAATTGAAAATCTAAAAATCTCTTCATATAACGATATAAGTTTTAAGATCAAAATGTTTTAAAAAGTGTTTAATTAATTAATTGCTTAATTGTAAACGCCCAATTTGATGTTTAGATTTAAAGGTACATCTTACAGTGATACAGCTGTAATTTTTTAGTTTAATTTATTTTGTTTTTTTCTTGGAAATCAATCACTTTGTGGTTTGACATATTTAACAAATTTAATAAAAATAAATAATAACTTTGTATTAGACCACAGATTTTATTTTATTTTTTATGACCGACCGGCTTCGCTTAAGCCTAAACATCATCAAGGTACAAAATTAAAATAAACAAAAAATACATAGTGTGTGGTTATATATCCTCATACAATAGAGGGAAAACACAATATTAAATAAAATAAGAGAACACTAAGAAAACAAAAGAATTTCTAATGTGGTCTTTTACAAAAATATTATTTAATTTTCATTGTAAATTGTTTGCTCACACGAAGAGTAAGAATGAGTAGTAAACTTGAATATTACGGTAAATGTTTTTGTTTTATTACATTAATTTATATTTATATTTATATCGATTGAAGATATTTGCTATATAGCCTTCTTGTACCTACATTCCGTGCAGTTAAATACGTCTGACCCCTCTGCGTATGTATTACCAACTACATGCAATCTAGGTACAAGCGAGTATCTGAATGATTCAGTTCTAATATTATGGTTACGACTTAACAGGATTTTGGATCGAGTAGTTCTCGTTGGTTTAATAATGAAAGGTAATAAGGGTCGGCCAATCAGGGATGTTTATTATACCATGGATTTGTTTTTTAAAGTTGTAAAGAAGTTTTCGATCTGAAGGTTTTAATAGGTTATATTTATCCATCAAGTAGTTATAATTTTATTTTTAATGGTAGACTTAGTTTACCGTTGACATACTCGTACATCTAAGAAATTGAAATAATATCAAAGACCTTTTGTATGGAATCCTCAAGATCTTTTGTTTGGAAAGAAAATATGAAAAAAGAAAATTATGGAGTTCATATTTGAATATGGACATTATTATAACATTTAATATGAATCTTTCCATAACATGACTGTCCGTAATATACAATATTGTATATACACATATATTAAATTTTAATTACCTGCGAACAATCACGCGATGAAATTCGACTTGTACGATACATAGATATTGAATAATATAATCCCAATTATTGCTTGTTTTGAAGCACATTTCTAATACTATAAAGTTAAAATAATTGTCAAGTGAAATATATTGTGGGTAGATACTTTATCGTTTGTCTGGATTTGAAACGATTATTTAAAAAAAAAATTCTTTAAACATTCATAATTTCCATTTTTGAAAATATCAAATTTGTACGTACGCACAAGAAAATTATACTGTTTAATAGTTTTTAGGTTTGGTTTGTAGAACTTTAAATTTATTTATTTAATAATTTTATCTAATTCAATAAGTTTTATTTTCATGTTTTACTAATTTGCAAACTAGTAGAACCTAATATTGATATTTACTAAATTAAATTATGCATCAAATTAAATCTTAATCTATTGTTACATGTAAATAGATGTTTTTTATTATTTATTGATACCTCGTCTTAGTCTTTAAGCGAGTAGTAAGGACTCACAATTTTATAATCATTTTTTCAAGTACTACGAATCCAGAGGTCGCAGATTCAAATTTCGACGAGCGCATTTAAATTTTATTTAATTACTTAATTTTTTTTCACTATTAATTCCTTACAAAAATAATGTATGGTATATTCACGGCACGTTCCAGAGTGAAAAGATACTCTCAGTATCACCCTTGTGAAAAACTATCATTCAGAATAAAAACGTTGCTTAAAATAGATTTAGCCGTGTTTGGTGACCAGACTTAAATAGCCAGGTACTTCTTCACCTTCCTTTTTCCCCATCTCTTTCCTCTTCTGACTACCTGCAGCCTCACAACATACCCCAGTATATATTCACACAAGGAAAAAAAACAGTTTTTATACGTATTGTTAAAATAGTCTATAAGGTGATACATAATATCAAGAAAATATTTTAATGCTAAGATTAATATATGTATCACCTCGAATTGTATTTATATACTTACAGAAAAGTGACAAGACATAAAATGAGCAAATTTATATCATCTTTTACAGAGAAATTCTCAGGAACTCTATAAAATGGTTTTTATTGAAGTTTGTATAAATAAGAGTCGTTTTCCAGTAGGACGACTTTCATGGAAAATAACATATTTATCAGAAATTCGTTTAAAATAATGTGTTACGTTAGTTTTTCCGATACGTGCTAATACTTAGTACTTTTTACTGTTTTTTTTATAATTAGCGCTTAAGGTTATATGAGAAGATCACATTTATGGGCGTAAAAATAGTGGCGTTAAAACTACCTCGCAAAGTAATATTTTCGCAGTTCATCTTCCGAATGCTAAAACAGCTCATAAAATATTAGCAACGCTCTCCAGATGGCGTTATAGATACAAAGCCGGTATTTACCTTACCACGGCATTAGGGATGGGAAGAGGGAAGAGCCACGGAGGAATGGAGGTGGGAGGTGGTACCCAATGATTAGTCGGAACCCCTCACGTGCCGTGGGGAAATCTACGTTGAGTGAACAAATACCGTACTTATTACTTATAGCGAGCTCCTTCAAAAACAATAACACCTCGGCAATGTTTCACTTAAATTCGCATATTATTTATATGGAAATACATGTGAATGTTACTATGCAACTTTGGGTAGTTTTGAGCAATTGGAATGTTATACGAAATGGCTTTTGATGTATGTAAGAAATTTAACTACTTTGGTAGTGCCCGTATGTAACTTTTTAATATTGTATATTCTTCAATTAAAGAAATAAAGTTTTTTATCATGGCGTGAAATATAAACAGTGCCTAGCTTCAAAAGAAGGATTTTAATAATAAAGTAAATTTTTACTAATCCCAAGTATACCCAAGCACTTGTGGGATTTTATGTTATATTTAAATTATATAATACATAAATAATATTATATGTAATGATATTGTTATGAATCGATATTTTCGTGATTGTAAACTTTTAACCCCGATAATAGGTATTTTATATTCGTAAAAAGGCGGTCCTTATCACATACGGGCACCACCGATAATCTCGGGAGAGGCCAGTAACTTCTTCTGGAGGAGAGCATCGAGCGATAAGGTCGTGTCTGACCTGCTAATTTCAGTGTCGTTGGAATTTGTATTCAAATCATTTGTTTACATAATCTATTTTAGTTTAATATAAACTCAATCTTTTTATTTTCAGTATTATTAATGGACGAGCTTGCAAGTGGTTATAAACAAAATTTATCGTTCACGTTTTGTAATTTCGTTTCGAGTCTTATGTTAATCTATTTTTGATACAATGCCACTTTCACCAGTAAATTCTAACTGAGTCCACAAAGAAGGTTATACGAGCGTAGAATCAATTGTACAAATATAAACTTTCTACGGAAAGCCATTTAAAATGCAAAAGAAAGCTAGTTTTATTTCTATATTTTCCTTACTGTATTATTTGTGTATGTAATTCCCTTATTCTTAATAAGCGGGTTTTCTCTAGTCCGCCTAAAACGAACTGAAAACACGATTAGAACTCTCCGAGTGAGCTAGCTGCGGAGGTTTTATAAGTATTTTTGATTACATGAGATATTTACCTAAATAATGGGCAAATGTAATAATTTAAAGATATGAAGAATATCCGAAGACGGGTAGGGTCACCTATCAATATATTTAAATTAAATAAAAGCATTATTTATTTATAAATTAACGGACTAAAGTCCAATTACAAAAAAGACATTTAAAACACGAAATGGAAAAAAAAACAGAGAAGGATATAATAATAAATGAAGCGATGACAAAAATAGGACAAAATAAACACAAAAGAGAACATTCAAGCCATGGTCTAGTCAAAGTTTTGGCAGAGTCGTAAAGAATAACAAAAATCATTTAGTATGCTACCAAAAATTGAAAAGACCATGGCTTGAGTTAACAAGTCTTGACATTCTGAACTTTGGAGAATTATACCCATAATTAGTATAGTGATGATTAAGCAACAGAAATTCATTGTTTCTGAGTCTACGGCAAGGAATGTTGAACTGGATAAGATGCAACAGAGAAGGTGAGTATATAAAAAAAAAAATAATTTTGTAAATGCAAATTAAATCAAAGTCTTTCCTGCGCTTTTCTAAAGAAGACATTTCGAAATAATTGTTTAATTTCATCATATGAATAATCGCTTCCTTCTTGCCCTAATCTCCATGCAATACCGCGTAAAACGCGATGTTGTACGGATTCAACATAATGAATATGAACGGTATAAAAAGGGGACCAAAATTACACCAGCATATTTTAGATGAGGGCGAACTAATGAGCAGTAAAGGGTTTTTAGGGTCTTTATATTTTTAAAGTCACATGCAATTATATTATTAAAGCCAAGATGTTTTAGTGATTTATTAGCTACATTATTAATGTGGTCACGAAAAGAAAGATTCTAGTCTAGAGTGACACCAAGATCTTTTATAGATTTGACAGTAGATAGGGAGACACTATTTAATTTATAGTTGAACAGGATCAGTTTATGAGTTCTATGAAATGACATAATTTTACATTTATCAATGTTTAATTATTGGCAGTTAATTTTACACCATTCATTAAATGAGTTAATATCAATTTGGAGAAGAATATAGTCATCAAAAGATTTTATTATTTTAAGGATCTTATTGTCATCTGCAAAAAGCCAAAAACGCGAGGAAGAAAATACTTTGGCAACATGGTTAGTAAATTTGTTAAAAAGAAGAGGAGCTAGATGGGCACCTTGGGGTACTCCAGACGTTACTTTAATATTAATAGATTCAACGTTATTAATTTTGACTATTTGCTGTCTATCATTTGAATAAAATTTCAAGAAAGATAATAAAGGGTTTCTAATACCTATAGCATGAAGTTTGGCGATAAGAATTGAGTGATTTAATTTTATCAAAGGATTTTTTTAATATTTTATATATACTTGTATATTATTATTTATTTATTATTATTCTGATTTTAATAATAGAAAATTCATAACTTTATTTCACTATTCTTTATTTAAGACTTGACCGGTTTCACCTTATGACGGGCATCTTGAGAGTTAAGACTGGTACAATTTTAAGTAAGGTTATGGTACATATATACTATTAGATCCGGAATGGACACTTATTGAGTCTCATAGTGAACATCTGTGACTTTAGGTTTGGTTTTATGGCTGACAGAGGGGGCTTTACAATAACATTAAAAAATACATTCGGGTAGTTTTATTACCTTCTTTGTTTTGATGTTTTTATTGTTCATTATTTTTCTAATCTGATTTCTCTTTTATTTATACTATGTTTTTTTTTTCTTTTTGCTTTTTGTTTATAAGAAAGCTTATTTTATAATCTTTTCTTTTTTTTAAATTGAAGTTTGTGAATGCAATATTTTCTCCACAAATTACCGTTGATTATTTTTAAAGCTCCTTTTGAAACTAGGATTAACAATCTAGCAACCAGCCCCCAAGAAGCCAGCTTTGCTGAAAGAAAAAGGCTAAAAAGACCGCTGACACTTAGCAGCCTGCACAAAAGTGTGTTAAATAAATTAGAGCATTTTCCGAGAAAAGAGAGTGCAAGCAAATTATTTTGATTATTTAAGAACACTGTAAATGTTGATGTTTGCAGAAATATCAGAATGTTACTTATTCATTAATGTCAACTATGTTTTAAAATAAAGCTTTTGAGGTGAAAATTACGTAGAAGTGCTCAAAATTAAATTCATACAAAGAAAACGTGGTAGCATTTAATTTTATGATAGGATCTAACGACCTGGGAACTTCCTAACCTTTCTCTTTCCTCGCCCTTGTTCTTCTCTCAACTCCCTCATGAAATACACAAATGGTAATTCAATGCGGTATGATGTCTTGTTCAGTAGGTAATTGGTACTTTTTATTTCGTATTTTGAGCTAATCCGGGTAATCAGCGCATATGCTTTGTTACTAATCTGTTTACTTTGTTGTAGAAAATTGTAACACATGAAAATAAATCTTTAACCAAACCATTATACATATATAAATACTACCCTTCTTCCTTAAAAACGCAGTCTAAATATAACGCGTGGCGTAAGGTCAGAATAGTGAAAAACTCGACTTAAAACCATGGCTTACGTTTGCTTAAGAATCTTATAAGTAAGACGGTTTCTGTACTTCTATCAAACCATCAGGATATGATTGAGATTTTGAAATCTGGTTCGTCAAAAATCAACCTATAAAAATTCTGTTTATTCTAGAGAATACGAATCTAAAACGGCACTGCAAAGCTTTAATTTTACATATATCGCTTTTTTCTAAAGTTTCGAACAGATAAAAATAAAAGCATTTTATTTTAAAATTTTTGTAAACAGCTACCTATTTTGATAGTTCATTTGAATATTTCGTTGGCCACTCAATCAACTGAATATTTCAATATCAAACGAAATCGTTGAAAATATTTTTTTGACTCATTCACAGAACCAGTAACATAACATTTCAATGAAGTTTCCATATTTGTAACATTAATGGGTTTGTACGTTGAACATCCCAACGGTAGACAACACAGAAAAGCATCACAAATCAAAAAAAACATGTTTCAAAAGTATTGTATTGTGCTTGTGGCTTGAAATGTACGTGCTATTAGTTATTGTACAATGAAAAAAAAACTCCGTTTTACCACAATCAGCTTTGATAACTTTGTATCAATGCTAGTGCTATTGAATTAGTTATTATGCTCCTGTTATCTGCTAAATAGTTTCTTTTTTACTATGCATTTTTTTAATATAAAATCATTTCATTACCTACTAGAACCACTAGTGACTAGGCAGTACGTGCTTATTCACACTACAGTTACAATAATAAACTATCAAATGTTTTCTACCATAGATATAATCCTATTTCATGGTAATGAGTACTGTGCAATAGTTGAGTACTTCAATATGTCTCTGGGTCAAGTAAAAACTAATATATTGAAACGTATTATGTTAAATAAGTTAATAACTTTCTTAATAATGTTTTTCCTACGTTTTTTTTGTAAGTTGCTATCTGCATGCTCTTTTTTTGTTTTTCTGGATAATCAGTGTATCTTATCTGTTCCTAGGATAATCATTTATGTATTTGTACTTGTATATATTAATTATGTTTGTAAATGGTAATTGAATAATTTATTAATATTAATTTAAGCTTACTGTGAGGACAATAGGCCGTCAGAGCTTTTTATCGATTATGGATAGGGGTCTTACTTTTGGGGTCCCAAAATGTGCTCATTCAAATACTAATTTGTACGTAAAAAATATTGATTATAAGGAATCGAAGCAGTTCAACATAATATGATGAAAGTTTAGTATTAAAACGAAATTTAAAAGAAAATAATTTATTTTAATTAAAAACTTTTGTTGTTTCTACAACTCAATATTGTTCGCATATTTAGTGTAGTGCGGGTTCCAATCAACTCTTGAGTACATTATTTGAAGGTACAAAATAACCGTGCTACCAGAAAGATGTTATTTTAATAAATAACTATTTCGTAACTTGATTTTGTATCGTGATTCTCTCTCTGTGATATTGTATAGATGGCGAATGTTCGATCATTCTGAGTTCGACGTCGTATGGATATCTGGAAAATTTCCATTTCGATTTCCTCCTGTCATTCCTGATTTGTCGAGATTCCCCTCTTAGGTTTAGCATATCGTTACAAATAGATGAAATATAAAACAACAGAAACGAGTTAATATGAAACACGTGTTTGCGGGGGGGGGGATGTAATACAATGAATGGTTTTAAAACAAAAATGCTATTTAATTGTATTACTATTGAAGACTTTTACCGTGGTTAATTTCTCTACCCCCGAAGAAATTGTCTAGAAAAAATCATTAACATACACTCTTTTTGGCTTTCTTATACGAGCAATAGTACAAATGATTTATTTATTAATTCTATACGGGTAGTTAGGAAAATGCCTAAGGTTTCCAGTGAATACAATTTTTAAAAAGTAATATTTTGAATTATTCATGAAATGTTTATGGTATTTTATGTAAAACTTTCGAAAATGGCTGTAATGATTTTCAAACTGCATGTTTTACTGACATGTTGGTATGTTTTTCATGAAATTTAAAAGATTACAGCTTTAAATTTGTATTCACTGGAAACCTTAAACATTTTTCTAACTGCCATGTATATTTAAAAAATACATCATGTGCAGTATTGCTTGTATTAGAATGCTACAGAGTGATGTTTAGTCACATTTTGGGTACTGAGCCTTAAACGTATGTTCATAATTTTAAACGTATGTTAAAAAATATATATCAAACTTATATTTAAACGTATAAGTCATATTGAAGGAATAATTCACGGCTGAAGCACAAGACGAACGAAATTAAGAAAGGAGGGCGTAGGGGACACTTTCGTCGCTGAGCGGTTGAGATTATCGACTCCGAATTTAGGGATCGTGGATTTAAAACAGTTATATGTGTTTTTTTTAGATATACTAAATTCATATTAAATAATATGTTGGATTTTTTAGTACGTTCCAGATTAGTAGATACTTTCAGTATCACCCTGGTGAAATACCACCTTCGTAAAATACTACCTCAGTGAAATACCACTCTTGTGAAATACGAGAATCGAAACTTTGGTTGCTTTAAATAGCTTAGGCTTTTTTAGTGATCACATCTAAATAGTGATGTACTTTCCAAACATAAGAACACGCCTTAGAGAGTCTAAGTGTATCAAAATGCCATAATTATACTATAGTGGGTTTTCATATCAGATGATATTTGAACGTGAATAAAGCAAGTTGTGTCTGCGAGCAGTTGCACGGTGTTCCATACCGCGATTTTTGATTGGGTATTAATTTGGTTATTTTTTAATTGGGAGGTTAGAAGCAAAAGCAGCAATCTACCAGAACGATTTGTAGCATGGTCTATATGTGTGAATGATTAATATAAAGACACAGAGAATTTTGTGTATCAACATTGTTGTGTACATTAAACTAGGGACACTTCGAATCAATAATCTCTAAATGTATCAACATGCTCACGAAAGAAAAGTGCATAAAACGCTTCATCAACTTTTAGATAAATAATTTCGGATGAAAAAGATTGCCTTTGTCTGGTATAGAAATACCCCTTAATTGTTTTTAACTCTCTCAGGATGAATATCATAGGCTTGTACAGGTTGTTTCGATACATATATAGATATATGTATATAGGTATTTAATAATTTGAAAAAAATTGTAAAAAGTTTTTAAACCATGTGTTTTTGTAAGAATAATAGTCAAAAAGTAGATGGTACAGTACCTACTTCATGAACGCAATGATGTGCAAAAGCTCGAAAAAAGTTCAATGAAGGAAATATTACAAATAAATAAGATAATAATTTAAACCTAGTTTATTGGATCAACAGCAAAGGTTTACATTTCAACCTAACGTGTATTCCGAATGAAATTGACACTACACTCAGCTTCTGAATTCGGCTAAGTAAAGAAAGAGATAGTTCAGTATGACTATTGATGTATCTTCCCTCAGTCGGCTTTAACTTAGTAAGAAATTACTGTTTACGTAGAGAATGAGTTCGATTGTGCCAAATAAAAATCTCAAAAAAAAGCAATCATTTTTTTATTTATAATTTTGCAACTGTTAATTCGTAGAGCAACTTCATTTTAATGATTTAATAATACAAAATTTTACCCTTTATTCCACTATTTTTTTAATTAGAACCTGATCGGTTTTACCTTATGACAAGCATCTTCGACTGGTTCAATTTTAAGTAAATCTTTGGAAAAAATATACTTATGTAAATATACATTCTATAAAATAAACAGAGACGGGAAAATCAGAGAGTAAATTAAAAAATAGCCAACTGATAAAAAAATAAAGCCAACCACAAAAATATTTACATTTAAAGTAAACCCACATAGACATCTAACTCTTCACTATGTTACCCGTTTCCCAGAAGGTCATCAAAACTACCCGAAGGTATTTTTGAATTTGATTGTAAAGCCCCTGTTAGCAATAAAACAAAACCCTAAGTCACAGATGTCCACTAATATATCGACTCAATAAGAGTCCATTCCGGACATTAATAGTATTTAATATACAATTTACTTAAATTGTACCAGTCTGAAGTTGCCGGTCATAAGGTGAAACCGGTCAAGTCTTAATAAAAAAATAGTGGAAGAAAATTCGAAATTTTGTATTATTAAATCATGATTTTGAGATATTACTTTTATGTCGAAAAACGTTACTATTTGAGAGTATTTTTTTGCGCCTGGTTTCCAATACGGTACTTTCGATTAAGTTTACAAAAACTTCAATCCCTTAGGTACTCGATCAAGTGAATAAAATTCTTGAGCCGGATCACGTCTAGAGTCAGAATTACAGAAGAGTATGTATGAGACGATGTATGAATGTGAATGAAGCAAGAAGTGTGTGCCATGACACAGTTTTATGGCGGTCCGTCTTCTCTGCATATCCCTGCGGAAAACGGCCTGATGGTTAGTTAGTTGTGTTTCAATGTAGATATCAACAATGTCGTACTTTACAAGGAAAGCAAATCTGTACCAGGAAAGACCAGAACTAAATTATTTTGCACACGGAATGCCACGGAAGATAGCGTCGTCGTTTGGATAAAAGCTCTCGGATTAAAGTCGGTGACAATGTATCCTTTCTCTTCTTCCTGCACTTTTACACAATATGTTACGTATAAATGTATGTGGCGATTTGCTCCGCTGTGCATTGCATTGTATTGGGAGGTAAACCCTGCCAGGCATTGAACATATAAACTCCTGAAGTGAAATCAATTTACACAAGACTTTTCAACTCATAATAAAAATAATAATAATAAAAAATTGTATATTCATAGCGCAGTTTTGAGATATTTTGCCTCAATTGCTTTCTGCTAGGATAAACTAAGAACTTCTTAGAGATTCTGTGACCTCATTCGAGGGTCGTGCTTCTAAAATGACTCTCACAGTGCTCCGTATATAGATCATAAAATAAAGTTACAAATAATTACACAGCTAAAATATTAATCCTTGCCAATCATGCAATATACATCTAAGATTCAGGTTAGATATTGCTAAAATATAACACGTAAATAGACAGATTACAGATACGCATATAAACATCATAACTTTTAAATATGAATGAAGCAATAATTGTGTCAAATAATATGAATTCGGAAGACATGGAAATTATTTGACAAAGTGGTTCTACTGGTAAATATACAAAGCAATGAGAATACGTAGACAATAAAGTAGGACAAAATAACAACAATAAAACGCATAAGCCCCAGACATGCCAATAAGCTTGAATGATGAAAAAAAATCGTCATTTGAAATTTTTTATCAACTCAACCAGAAATAATGAAAAAATGAACTGACTTCGGGCACACGGATACGCCCACAACACACTTCTGTCGATTTATCTCTTCAGTGCTGTAAGGGATGCACTTTGGTCGCCCCATTTCCCTCAGCGAAGGCAGTGCATGTGTGAGTGCAATGGATGCACTGAGGGTGGGTAGGTAAATATATGTTCTTACCAGTGGCGGAACTTTAAATTTTAGGGCCCCGCAAAAAATCTGGATAGCTTTATTTTTTAATTTTCATGAGCTTTTTGGCATTCGACTTTGGACCTTCTCAGTTTTCCTCAGATCTGCCGATTCTCTGATTTAATCCGTCCGTTCTAATATATCTGAAGTCGATGATTCTTCACATAATCGTCAGCCCTTCGCGAATTTAAAAAAAGGTATTATGTTTAAAAAAACATATTTGTAAGTAATCTCACACAAGCATTATCAGATTTTAAAGCCGAATGGAATATGAAAGATTTTTGCCCCATAAATCTTAAATGACACAGATTACTGGAACGTTTTTAAAGATATGGCATTAAGAAAAAACTATTCAGGATGTATAACATAGTACAAAGTATATAGTTATAAATAAAGAGAGAAAAATAAGTGATCAAAACGATATACATAATTTTTATAAACATGCTGCATAAATAATAAGTAGGTATTAAATAAGCAGCAACAGAGGTCAATCTCTAAAGGCAGTTTCATTGACGCAAACTATTTTACTATCGGAAGCGATTTGACAGCAAGAGCGAGAGATAAAACAATCTATATTATCGATGACAGAAATAACTATTGAGAACATACAAGTTAATGCTCTCCAAGATAGCCAAATATCAAGAAAATCCATGAATCAATTTGAAGAAATGATTCTTTCTGATCCATAGATGGTTCGTCCCAAGTATACCCAAAAGATATTTCTGCAGGGTATAGCCAGTAGATTGCCAGGTTGTGAAAAGTTTTTTTACAACCTATTTACTTTAAGAAAAACTATATTTATTACCGCACTAGAGTCCCAACTGTCTAGAGCTAGAGAGACAATAGCATCCCCAATTGGGGTATTTTGTGAGGCTCAAGATAGTGGGGAGGGAAGGAGATAGGTAAGAGGGAGGGTGGGTAGTACTTGGCTATTTAGATCTGGTCAGCAAACACGGCTAAAGCCATTTCCAGCAACGTTTCGTTTCTGAATGGTGGTCTTTCACCAGGGTGACACTTTGAGTAGCACTCTGAAACGTGCCGTAAATACACTATATATTATTTTCATATGAATTGAATGCGTTATGACATATATTATGAATCGAAGCGCCCTTGAAGAGATTTTACCACGAAAACGGCGCTATAAAAGTTATCCATTTATTATTATTATTAATAAAATAAAATTTATTTGTGCACGCCGGATTCGAACCCTGGATTCGAAGTCGAGCGTCTAACCACTAGACCACGGATGCCGTCGATGAAGAAGGGGAACGAATGCAGTTTCGATGAGTTGTTACGAGTGATGCCTGCAGAATGAATATTTTCCTGATGATAGCCAACCTCATATGGGAGAAGGGAACCAACAGAAGAAGAACGACATTACCTCAATAATAGAAATATGATTTATCTATCGACTGTCGTCAATTTTCAATACTATAGATTTATGTTTTTATAACCTTATGCAAACATAGGTGAGACACGTTGCGTAGTAAATGCTTTTGGTTCCTTAGGACAGGCAATCTGCCTAGCTAGAGCTAGGAACTAATATTGACCGAACAAAACATAGAAGCACTTAAAAACATTTTAAAACATTACAATTATTATTACAAATGTACTCTCTATTATGTGTTTTTCGTAGAAATTGTTTGTAACCGTGTAATAAATAAATAAATAAAATTGTGACACCGTCACCTAGATTTCTTTTCTTTGAGATGGTGTGACAGAATAATTTCCTTTTAACGTCAATTATGCTATGCCACTGAATTTGAGGTGCTGTGGAGCCATGCACCATGTAGATACGCCTCTGCCTTATATACTAGCTGCGCAATCACAACCGGCCGTCAGACGCAGACTGTTACATCATTTATTCATCATTTGGTGGCAGGAAGGGTGTCAAGCGGACGTCCGCGCCAGAAAGCCAGATCGTCCGTCCGTCCGCTGGTCCATGTGAAATAGGTTCTGATTAGCATACCTATGCAAGGATCAAATTGTGATTTTATTAAATGAATGGTGTAAGTACCCGGCTTTAATGCTTAAAACTTAAACAATGACAATATTTTTGCAAGACTTTTGTGTTTTGGATATTTCGCTCGTGACTTTGCGAATAGACAATCCAAAAAAGCGTGACCTATATCGATTTGATAAAAAACTGATGTCAATAGCTTACACAAGTCTTTGCGACTCCTAGGTCCCAGACCGGCTAGTGAGGTTGATTATCTCAGATTATGTAAAATTAAGAAAGAATTTTGTAATTTGAAAAAGATTGATCATTTTCACCCGAAGTAGGGGTAAATTGACCCAACTCCGGGCACACCACATGCTATATTTTATTTTTAAATATCCAATCAACAAGTTGAATAACAGAAGATTATGTATAAGACGATGTATGAATGAAGCAAGGAGTGTGTGCCCAGACAGAGTTATATGGCGGTCCGTCCTCTCTGCCTACCCTTGCGGAGAAACATAGTGATGGTTAGTTAGTTAGTTAACAAGTTAAAGTTCATTAATTACTTTCAGCAAAAAGTTGAAAAAATCCGGCGAATGACAAATTTTATTTAAAAAAATTGAATTTTCTCCAATTTTTCCATAAATGTATTTTTATTCGGGTACTGTTCTTGGCTTTACCCTTGATTCATCCCTCCTTTTAACTAGAAACATGAAGGCCTAAATTCTGTAAAAGAACATGATAAAGATATGAGATTTACTGCTTATCGTATTTAAACAACGTTTACCATCACTTTTTTAGGTATATTAAATGTATTTGTATGTTGGCATTACACCATGTACCTTGTTTCGTATATTGCTGCTCATAAGTATAATAGCGCTTCAGACTCAGCACCAAAAATGGCGCTTAACGTCACTTTGTGGAATTTTAATACAAGCAATACTGTACCTGTGATTTATCCGTAAATTCTACATGGGCAGTTAGGAAAATGTCTAAGGTTTCCAGTGAATAAAAAATTCAAGAGTTAGTTATCTTTTAAATTCAATGAAAAACATACTAAAATGACAGTAAAAGGTGCAGTATAAAAACCAGCGCAGCCATTTTTTAACGTCTTACCTGAAATTCTAGAATGCATTTCATATACAATTTATAAGATTACTTATTCGTAAAAGCATTTACTTTGAGGCTTGCCATATTTATAAATAAAACAGATAAACTTTGCTTAAAACCACTTTTATTTTCAAAATTGTGTTGACCGGTTTTGAAAACAACCTTCCATCTTCGGCACAATATTAAATATTAATATTGTGCCGAAGATGGAAGGTTGTGTCCGAAACCGGTCAGCAAAATTTTGAAAATAAAAGTGGTTATAAACAAAGTTTATCTGTTTTATTTACAAAAGATTACTGTTTTAAAATTGTATTGATTGGAAACCTTATACATGTCCTAAGCTACCCGTATAGAATTGACAGATAAATCGTTTTTAGTATTGCTCGTATTAAAAAGCCAAAAAGTTTGTATTTTCGGATGCTGACCTTAAGATCTGTGAGAAATAGTTAGGATGCAGGCAAATTTTCCATTTATTAGTGTCCGTATCTGTGTTTTCTCCTCGAAAAAGAAAAATAAATAAAAAGTTTGCTTTGCCTTTCAACCTCAAAAAATGCCTTGATGTATGAAATGTTTTGATAAATGAGGCCGGGTAGTAAAATGAGTATTTTCAAGCTACTATTCTATTCTCACAATCAGTTACTAAATGTTGCTGTCGCAAGTGCCGGAGAGAACAGGCAAACTCTTGCAGTGTCGGGCTGTAGTTTGCAGCCGATTGATTTAAGCTTGAATTCAGTTCATGTCTTACAAGAAAGTTTACGCAAGGCAGCGCGGAGTATAGTTTAGCGTGTACATTGACGCTATTGTCCCGTCGAACTTTAGATACGCAAGCTTTCCGCTTAGGGGTTGCACGCTCAGATGCTTTTCGCCCGCCGTGCTAAAAGTATTTATACATCTTAGTAACGTACAAGTTGAATAATTTGCTAACATTAATTTATTTAATTATATACGCCCTCATGGGCTTTTACATAACATAAGATATAAAATAAAATAACAGTGACATGAAAAATAACAATGATTAGCACCCAAAAACATGATGAAATTGATAGAAATATTATCATGCAAATTAACACTAGTATTTTTGAAAGAGGTATGCTATTATAGCCTTCTTGTAACTAGATTCAGTGCAGTTGAATATATCTACTATTTCAGCGATAGAATTACTCACTGCATGCAATCTAGGTACAAGCGAGTATTTAAATGACTCAGTCCTGATATTATTGTTACATTTAAAAAAGAATTTTAGAATCTAGTGGATCTGTTAGGTACATAGAAGGTAATTAAGCTAAGTAAATTAGGGCTGTCTATAATACCATTAACAATTTAAAAAAATGACAGTAAAAATAGTGACACCTTAATATTTTTCAATAATCCCTCTATTTCAATACCTTTGAAGGTGTCAATTATTTAGGATTGAAGTGAACCAGCTACCTGTCACCAGCTCATGGTGGTTGAAGGATTCAAAGCACACACCAGATACAAAGTTCTGAGAGCGTGCTTTTAGAGTGTCGACCCCATAACCCTACGGCCTCAATGTAAATCAGAAGGTTATTCATTTTTATTTTTGTTGTGTTAATCAAACTTAATAAATATTTTTCTGTGTAAGCTTTAATTACATTTTTAATATAAATCACCAAAAAAAATATGTCGAACATCAATCGGTTATTTAAAAAAAATTAAAATTGTAATATTGATAAAATTGATGTTTGCACATAAAATGAAGAACAACTTGTTACTAAAATATTTTTCTAACAAAATTATCTACAATGTTGATATTCGCAAATGTAATACAAGGGCAAACAAAGAAATTAGACAACCAGAAAAGAAAAAAACCAACACACAAAATAGCTTACTATATAAAGGAATGAAATTTTATAATGCGCTGCCGGAAACCATCAAAATTATGCCTATCAATAAATTCAAAATAGCCTGATTATTTAAAATGTATATAAATCAAAATTATATGTAGTATATAAGTTAAAATATTATAAAGTCAAAAGAAAATGAAATAATTAGCTACTTGTAAACTTGAACGTACAAAGTAACTAATATAAAAAAAATATAAAAATTCAGTTAACTTCTCTATTACCTTCTCATTACTTGGATCCAAAGCTGCGATAAAACACCGAATGTGTTTTGACGCAGCTTTGAATGAATTCTGGGAAAATAGTAGACTATAAACGATTTACTATAATACTTGATAATACGTGTCTAATTGTAGCTTGTGAAAAGATTATTCGAATGAAAGAAAATTGAAAAACCATTCACTCACCGATGTATGTGAAGTTGAAAAAGTTCTTGAAGTCTTTTACCCAATTTTATTATTGACGAAACGAATTTACCACACTGATTTAAGTCTTCTTATTCACAAAACACCACAGTTATTTACATTGTTTTGGAGAACGAAAACAACAAACCGACGATTAAGCGTATGTATCTAGGTAGGACCGTTGTTTCTTAAATTCACCTAAGTGTGAAATATTATGTTTGTACAAGTGCACTAATTAGTAATGTACCACTACTCACAACGTCGAAGAGTTTTCGAACCCCGCGACATCACATTTAAATTCTAATATTTTCGTATGGAGGGTTGAAGATTTTTTATGGTAATTTTAGCGTTGGCTTTAGCTTTGATAACCGCCCTTGAAGAGATATTTTCAGAAACACGCCATGAAAATTAGCTACGTATTATTATTAAAATACAAAAGTCCCACCTCAACAAATATGGTGCTTTCAGGTGAGTTTTGATAGTTACCCATAGAAAAGGTCCTAAGTTTTATTTTAACATATCGAAGTATTTCGACGGAATAATAGATGATTATACTATACTAAGCTTTAAAATTTAAATACATTGGAAAATGAACACTTAATCGCATTCAATACCAGAGTTAAAGTTATATATTTTTTAATAAATTTTATTTAAATAATATGTGTCATAACACATTTAATTGATATAAAATAAAATAAAGTATATTTGCGGCACGTTCCAGAGTGGTAGATACTCTAAGTATCGCCCTGGTAAAAGACCACCATTCAGAATTGAAACGCTGCTTGAAATGGATTTAGCCGTGTTTGGTGACCAGATCTGAATGGCCAAGTGCTTCCCAACCTTTCCCTTCCTCATCTCTATCCTTTCTCCCACTACTTTTAACCTCACAACATGCCCCTATGGGATGCCATTTTCTCAACCTTCAAAGCTACAATATTTACCTTAAGAGTTACCACATTAACTATTCAAAGCCGAGCTTAGAGCCTTTAAAAAAATCACAATTACAAAAGTAAAAGTGTTTCTATCTATTTTAAAACCAAAATAATCCATGTGCATAAAATCTTCGACCAACACAACA
Source organism: Drusus annulatus (assembly GCA_022651775.1). Taxonomy (NCBI): domain Eukaryota; kingdom Metazoa; phylum Arthropoda; class Insecta; order Trichoptera; family Limnephilidae; genus Drusus; species Drusus annulatus. The sequence continues at coordinate 123,243 of JAGWCC010000474.1, read as the reverse complement.
ATCAAAACTTCAAGATTAACGACCTTGGATAGGTCAATGACTGCTCGCACACAAAGACAGATACCAAAGTAAAGTGAAAACATAATAAAATCAAGTACTATACCGTCGCTGGAAAGGTTAAAAGGCTTAAGCGACACTTTGGTCCAAATGAGTCAAATATGGAGTTTGAATCATTTTTTTTTTGCATCGAAAGCTCTGACTGTCGTTTGATTCTAAAGACTTTTGTGGTTTTGGCCCTTCAGCCATCTTAAATATATATTTAATTTGGGAGAGGGCTTGACTCAAGCGACACTAGTTTGGGACTTTTTTAGGTTTTGTCGCTTCAGGTAACTCAGTGAGAGCTTTGAGTTACCTGAGTTAACTTTATATTTCAAAATCCAACCAGGTACTGAAGACTTCAGAATTTTATCGTAAACAAAAAAAAATACTTAAAAGTGCTCTAGTGTTAACTTTCCGAAATGGTGCTTCGGCCCTTTTGCCTTTCCGGCGATGATATAACCTATAAACAGAACAACACTCTACACCAGTGATTCCCAAAGTGGTCTATATCGACCCCCAGGGGTCTATGACAACCTGCAAGGGGTCTACGTCAGCGAAAAAAAGATTTGGGGGTCCATGAAATGAAAATGGGGGTCCACGGTAGTGGATCTCAACATACACTGATATTACATACACTGATATTATCTCTGATTATATTAATAAAAATATTTTTTGTGGAAGATATTTTGGACTTTAATTTCAAATCTGATTATAGTAATTTTTCGAAAATTTTGTTGATTTGTTAGCACTTTTTGGGGAGGATATTTTGCCGATTTGCTAGTACTTTTCGATTTCAAATCTCTACCGACTAGTGCTTTTTTTTGGAGAGGAATTTTTGTTGATTTGCTAGCACTTTTCGATTTGGGATCTCTGCCGACTAGTACTATTTTTTGACGAGTTCGACTACAATTGAAGTGTTCACCGCGAAGGATTCATTTCAAAGAACTAGCAGTTGCTGAAGCGTTCACAAAACTTTAAAGTTTTTCCCAACGCTAAAAAAAATCAATACTAGGAAAGCAGGGGGTCTATACAAAACAGAAAAAATCGACAAGTGGTCTACGGGACAAAAAAGTTTGGGAACCTCTGCTCTACACAATATTAATAAACAGCTGAAGGGCCATTTGTGTCAAATCCATAAAACAAAACAATAACCACCCGGATTGGTAGCCTTTGCCCTGCTGCGCCATATTCAACAACCATCGTAAATTTAATTCGAACAATGGACTACTTCGGAGCATAAACTATAACTTCGAACCGAAAAGGAAAAAATGTTAAATTGTCTTACAAGAAAATGTCGATGTTGAAATTCTTCTTTGTCTTTCCCGTTTGAGAAGTTTTCTTTAATCGATGGAAAACTTGTTTCATAATCGTAATCGTAATTGAAAAACTTGTCGTGAAGCCAAATAACAGGGCGTCGGGGGCGATTATCCGGCGGAAGAAAATAAACTCAGGCCGCAAATTTGTTAAATAATAAAATATTATAAAGTTCCACTTCACAGTCTGAAGAGTTTTGAAAACTAATTAAATTTTCATTGAATAATTTAAGAATCAATTCGAAATAAAAAGGGTAACTCGACAACCTAATTATCAATCACCTGATAAATAATTAGGAAAATATATTTTCGTAAAAAGCAATCACTTTGAGGTTTGAAATATTTAATAAATAAATGAAAAAAATACTTTGTATAAGAACACGAATATTATTTTACATAATTTTTATGACCGACCGGTTTGGCTTAGCCTATGCATCATCAGGGTACAACATTAAACTAAACAAAAAATACAAAGTGTGGTTACATATAAATACAGAGTACAAATAAAATAACAAACTAATGAGTAAACAAAAGAATAACATTTAAATTATAACGAAGGAACAGAGAAAAAGAGACAGACAATATTAATTGAAAGAGACAAAACATTAACTGAGAAGTTGATGATTGAATGTTCAATATTATATAGAGCCAATAGCGTCCATTCCGGATATAAGGAGTATATGACCGGTCGGTAGCTGAGTGGAGAATGCGTCGACAAAACATGGGTTCACCTCTGCTGGCTAAGTCCTCCATCAGTGCACAACATCTTCCGCTTTTTATGATGGCAGTAGGAGTTTTTCAAATATTGTCAGGTTATTCGTAACCCGGGAATGTTTGTCTTACTTAAAAAAAAAAAAAATAATAATAATATAGGTATACCCTTCAAGTAAGAATATACATGGAGAAAGAGCTAAATATGTTTACCCAACCTACACAAATATGTGATAAATCACTTTCTTCTGGTTTTACGTCGTATACTATGAGAGAAAAAGAGACAAGAAAAGTCTTCACATAATATTTCAGCACTTCTAAGTATGTAAGAATGTTCTCCGTCCGCGCTAACTTCACATCATCGAGTCGTATAACTTATGTCAACGGATTTTGAGGTTATTTCCTATATTTGTGTTGATTAAAAAACTTAAAAAGCAGTGGTTATACAAAGAATTCAAACACAATGGTGATATGTGTTATGCATGAATGTTCAAATAAGACCAAACAAAGATTATAAAAAATCACTTTTCAGAGGTATTTTAACACTTTTAAATATGTTTGACCGAACTTTAGAATTCCCACATTTTTAATGATATAAAGACATAAAATCAACAAAAAACTTTCATCATTTTTTATTAGTGTTTCTTCCTTCTGTTATTAGTGTTTTTATGATATTTTGACTTTTTGAATCATTTTAATGGTTTATTGATATTGTTTTGTTTCATGTGTTCAAATATGTTTTTTTTTAAATGTCCGAATTCCGTGTGGGCGGTTACTAATAGGCTATCCGACATCCTTTAATATATCTTTGTTACTTTCTATCAAGTTACTATAAAGTCAACATATTACTCCAAGCTCTTCACCCTTTCCTACTTTTGGGTCCAAAATCTAGGAGTATGATTTCATAACAAAGTCAAAGCACAAGGTAAATAATTCATAATAAAATAAAAACTTTTCTAAGTTTTCTATTCCTGAATACCATTTCACTCGGGATATACTTACTGTTTTTATCCTCGATAGGCTTCTTAGCTCAAGTTTGCCAGACTTATAACTTTGCATAACATCCAGCCATTATTATTCCGAGAATTGGAAACTGATATGCAAGCACTCTTGATAAGTTTAAAGTGTGCGCCAGCTAAGTCGTATTTTGAAAGTTTTCTTGCGCCGGCAACTTCTCCGCGATGTTCACTTTACAAAGTCGACGGGAAGTAATGGACACAAGCAACAATCAAACTCAATAATTGTTATTTTCTGAAAATTAAATTCGATTTGTGGCTCTTGTAATTTATTCTAATGAAAAATAAGCTCAGAAACTGATATACGGATTAAGTAAGCTAGTTTTTTCTACAAGCCGTTAATAATTTATTATTTTGATTCCACGAAATATATTTAAACATACATATATATATATATATATATATATATATAATATATTTTATATATATATATTATATATAAATTTGTATATATAACTAAATAATAAATAATATGAACATGTGAAAGAAGGTAAATAATTTGAACATGAAATACGAGACCACAGATTTTATTTGATTTTTTTATGACGGACTAGTTTCGCTTAGCCTAAGCATAATTAGGTTACAAAATTAAACTCACAAAAAAAAAAAAGTGATATATTCTCATACGATTACATATAGAAGGTTTTGTTTTGTTTTCTAACTATTCTCTATTATTTTATTTATATTTTTATTTCATACTGTGTTTTCCGTATACAACGTTATAATTTCATTTTCATTAAATATGTCAAACCACAAAGTTTTTGGTTTTTCCGAAAATATGAACATAAATGGTATATTTGTGGAATATTTTAGAGTGGTGAATAAAAACCCCGGTGAAAGATCACCATTCAGAATCGACACTTTGCTTGAAATGACTTTAGCCGTATTTGGTGACCAGATCTGAATAGCCAGATACTTCCCAACCGTCTTTTTCCCATCCCTTTCTCCTCCTCACTCCCTTCAAACTCACAAAATACTGCGATCTGGGATACCATAGTCCCACTGGCTTCAGACTGAGAGGACTCTTGTACTGTATTCACTTTAAAACGAAAAAATCTTTCAAGGGAAAATAACACTTCTCTCTAATGTAATGTAGTAATTTTTCTTTTCAAATCTGTCTGCAAAGAAAGTGTTATGCACAAACAAAAATAGCCTTAAAACGAAAATTCTATTTCAGAGTTGATCATTTTCATTTGAAAAATAAAATGTTACGGAAATGCATCAGAAACAAACATTTTTAAAAATTATTTTAATAGAAAATTCAATTATGGTATTTATTTAACGACAGCTAATCATTTGTGAATAATTACTCCATTAACAAGTGCAAAATTAAATCTTTCAAAATAATCTCTTGGCTGTTAATATTGTTTTCATGTATCCATAATAACACTCGTTTATGTCTTTATCTAATAGAAAAAAATGAAAAAAAAATAATCCCACTAATTTAACTTACCTATTCCAACAACTTCATTTTTTACTGCCATTCGAATCACTAAAATTACTAACCGTTTTCCATCGTTTTAATTAAGTTTGCTTTTATTCGTTGTTCACCTGTACAGTTTACACACTATAACAGATGCAATACTCCCATCTGAGAGCTGGTAAGTTTTTGCGAGAATAATCTCAAATGCGATGGGCTTTGTTTGTAGTTTCGAGTGGTTCCTTGTCAGCTTAAAATGTCTTTCAAACCAGAGAAATAATCGGTAACACGGATTAGGTTTTATCAGCATCAAAAGCAAGTACAAAGTAAAATACCTAAATCTTAGAGTACATAGAGTGGTACCTATCCAAGGCAGTGTAGTGAGTTTTTGTTGATTTTTACCGGACTCGGCAAGACCTGGGCGTGGCTAAGACTAGGACTAGGGTATTTATACATCCATTCCTAGCACATTTCGACATAATATTTTTATTTATAACCACTTTTTCAGTGTTGTTATCAACAAAATTATAGCATATAACCTAAAAAACCGTCTAGTTGTGTCTAGTGGAGACGCGGGAGACTAATATCATCCTTACAGTACATAAAAGCGGTGGGTTGTTTTTGCTGTCTCCTTCTCTCTCATGGTGTACGACGTAAAAACCCAGAGAAAAGTGATTTATCGCAAGTTTGGGTAAAAATAATTGACTCTCACTCCATATATTATTACTCCAAAAAAAGTACACTATTTATAGTTAGTACCGCACTAGAGTCCTAGCTGCTCCCAACCGTCTAGAGCCAGTGAGACTATGGCATCCTTAATTGGAGTATGGTGTTAGGCTGAAGGTAAGAGAGAGGGAAGGATATGGGAAAGAGGAATATTGAGAAGTATCTGGCTATTCAGAAATGGTCACCAAACACGGCTAAAGCCATTTTTGAAGCAACGTTTCAGATTCGTTTTCGAGTATCTACCTCTCTAGAACGTGCCGCAAATCTACTATTTATAATTTTATATAAATTAAATATTATATGACACATATTAATTACATTCAATTTATTTGCGCACGCTGGGTTTGAACCCGCGACTTCTGGATTTGTAGGCGAGCGTCTTACCACTCAACCACTGAAGTAGTCATATATGTGATAAATCCATTGAAAATATGTGCAGTTTGTCGATAAACTGTGAAAAATTTGTGAATAAGCTTTTCATTGATATGGTAACACCGCTCTTAGAACAAATTATAGTATTAACAATGAATATGTGTTTCACTTACAAATTTGTCAGGAATCGCTTGCCCGAATCTGAAAAGATTTAAATTAACACATCATTAGTTCCAAATTTAAAAAAATCACACTCTTAATAATAATAATAAAAACAGTGAACAGTGTAGCCCAGTTTTGTGATAGTTTACTTTACACCAAATTATCTAACCTAATATAACAAGGAAAAAATAATACATCATATGCATACAAATTAAAACTATTTAAAATCATGATCGCTATCACAAATCATGAAAAAAAATGTCCGATATGGGTATAACAGTGTATGTGTACAATAACAGATTGAAATACAATTTACTAAAAGTTAAAGGTGTAAAAATCCAGATGAAAAGAATGTAAAAATATTGACATAATATCTTCAAGCAAAGAAATTACATTGTTTACTCGGACTTCACCCCTTAGAGCTTAGGAGAGAGGGGTATGCCGCCACTCACTTCTTCAGACTGCTGCGAGGCTATTTTGGAGCGTGCAAGTCTCTATGTTCCTGATGACTATCTAAGACAGCGTCTTCATAGATTTTTCTATTTTCCTGCCTATAGGACCAAACTGCCAATGGTTCTGCCGGTGGGGAGGAGTTTTTTGCTCCTGAACAAAATCTCTTCCGATATCGACTTATTTCATGTCAGTGTGGAGAGATTCAGAAGTGAAATCCTATTGATTCTTGAAATAGTTTCTCCACATTGACCTGATCATCACCACTGGCTGAATTTTTTTTTTCTTGCGTATCTATATGGTAATTTAATTTGTATTAATTTTGTAAAAATTAAATCTTATTTCTTATTTGCATTACATTTAAAAGTTTATAATATACAAGGAATTTAATAAAGAGAATATTATTATTATTTATTTAGTTGTTACCCGTAAAAAATCACGTGATGTAACTTGACTTAAAAATATTAGTTACTTTAATTCGCCCATTCCAAACAAAATATAATATCTGCTAAAATACAATAGAGGTAGGCACTTTAAAATATGTTTTTTTAATGTAATATATATTCTAAAAACATTCGACGGTTTCAATTTTGAAAAGTTCACATTCTTTTCCTCACAAACGAAATGATTCATATTTTCATAGAAAGCAATTACTTTGTGGTTTGACATTTTAATGAAAATTAAATAATAACTTTGTAAAAGACCACAGATTTTAATTTAATTTTAAATAATCAAAATACATCTTAGATGTTTAAATAACCAAGGTTTTTCAGAATTCGCCAGTCATTTTATTGAAAAAGATCATACCTTCAATAAAAGCACCGGTGCCTATATTCTTCACAGAAATGGTCATGGCAACCGATAAAATAATTTAGAAGCACTAAAAATAAAGAAAACTATTAAAAATAATAATCATATTCTTAATATAATATATTGGGTATATTTCCCACAAACTCATAAAAATTATATCAATTGACGTTTTGCCTCTTTCATTTAATATTGTCTGTCTCTTTCTTACTGTTCCTTTGTTGTAATTTAAAGTGTTTTTCTATTGTTCTCTCACTGTAATTTTATGTTTTTTATTTATATTGTGCTCTCCCTCTGTTATTATTTTATTATTATTGTTAAGTTTATTTTTTTACCCTGATTATGCTTGGTCTAAGGTTACCGGTCGGTCATAAAAATAAAATAAAATCTGTGGTCAAAGTTATTTTTTAATTCCAACGAAATGATTTGTAATTTATTGCAATGCACTAAACATGTTAGTCTTTCTAATGAATACAACATTTCTCTTTGCTAATCAATCATAACCTCATTAGTCTTCGAAAATAAAATGAGTTCCCATCAAGTATGCCTGTGTTGTCAAGTTCGTGTCGCGTACGAGCGGTATCATAAATTAACTCCATTCCAGCGCAAATAACGCTGTTTACTATCCATGAATAATATTATTTAGCACTCATAATAGATTAACCGAATATCATGACGTTAAGTTACGCTATAAATCATGGGCTAGTGGAGTTATGCACAATGCCACTATAAAATTATACCTGTTTGATGGCAAAGTAGTACTAATAGAGTTTTGATTGTAGAAATTGACGTATTGCATTTAGGCGATCATGTCTTTGGTTTTAACTGTCCAACTGCTCTCAACCGTCTAGAGCCAGTGAGGCTATGACATCTTCAATTGAGGCATGTTGTGAGGCTGAAGGTAGTGGGGAGTGGATGGAGATGAGGAAGAGGAAGGTTGGGAAGTACCTGGCTATTCAGATCTGGTCTCCAAACACGGCTAAAAGCTATTTCAAACAATGCTCTACCACTCTGGAACGCGCCGCAAATATACGTTTTTATTATTTTATATGAATTAAATGTGTTATAAAATGTATTAATTTTGAAAAAGTTTTTGGTGCACGCCGGGTTTGAACTCGCGACCTTTGGATTCGTAGTCGAGAGTCTTAACACTCGATTATGGAGGCCGTATACACTTTCGAACGTAATGCACTTACCAAACATTACTAAGAAATGGCTCTTTGTTTATTTACACCTCTTTATTGCATTGAGCTAGAAAAAAGAAAAAGTTTATATCCTCGCTGGAAAGGCAAAAGGGCCTAAGCGACACTTTGGTAAAAAAATGAATTGAATATGGAATTTCAAACGCTCTGACTCTCGTTTGATTCTGAAGACTTTTGTGGCCCTTCAACCACCTAAAATATATTTACCATTTAAGAGAAGGCTTGACTCGAGCGATACAAGGTTGGAACTTTTTGAGCTTTTTGTCACTAATGCTTTCCACTGAGTTACCTGAATCATTCTTTGTTTTCAAAATCGCTCTGCTCTGTGCAAAAGTCTGATGTACACTTCCCAATATGGCACTTTAGTCCTTTTGACTTTCCGGCGATGATATTTTTATCGAAATGGGATTTTTAAAAAGTTTTTAGACTTCATTCTAAAAAAATTTTCAGTGTGTACTTTTTAATTTAAAATATTATTTTTTAATTCACTGGTTTTTTGTTTGAAACATGGTGTATGCAAGCACTGCATCTGTTTTCAATACCGAATTTGCGTCAATTATGGTTGGAATATCTGTGTCAGTCCTTCAGCCTCACAATATACCCTATTTGGGGATGCCATAATCTCACTGGCTCTAGACGGTTGGGAGCAATTGGGACTCTTGTGCGGTATTCATATAAAAAAAAGAACGCAAATAAATGTAACAATACTAAATCTATCGGATTATTATTTTCTTCTGTAACCGTGACCAAAATTTAAAATTAAGAATAAGTGTAAGGTTGAGGTGTTTCACCCTTCCGTCATATTAGACATCATCACACTTCAATAATTAGCACCATTTTATTTTATTTTATATTTTAATCGTCTTTGTTAACGTTGATTTTAGACCTGTTTCAGCCTTTGATCAAATTGTGCCAGCTGACAGGCAACTGTCAAAAAACAAAATGTCTGCCCTAATAATTTAATTGTAACAATTTCAAATATGACTTAAGTTTGTAACAACCCACACTATTTTTTTCTAATTTCTTAAAGTTTGTTATTATGTTTGCTGTATTTTTCTATCTGATACGGTAAACTGGACAGTCAGCCAAACTTTAATGGAAAAAAATGGGAGTACAAGGGGGGAGGGGAACAGGCAAAGGCGAGCACTTAGTGTAAAGTCAAACATGATCAGTAGAAGATTTCGAGTCAGTGGTTTACTAGTAAAAAGGATGGTCTTCCTAGCGTTTTGCACTACCTTATACACGTGCGAGTACCTTGAAAAGGCTGTACAATAACGTTTACGGCATGGTCCTCGGTTTTCTCAGGCGCTGCAGTGCTTCTATTGATACACTTTCCGAGAGGCGAGTTCCCGGATTTGCAGCCCTTATAATAACCAGAGTGGCAAGAATGAGGGAAAGGGTTTACATCTCCGGAAATGTCCTCGTCGTGGAATAATTTAAAAGTTCAGATTCTAGCATCAAAGCTCATTAGAGAAAGATATTGGCCCCATTAATCTTAAATGCGAAAGATCAATCAATAGACGTGCATATTTAATGTATGTTTTCTTTATTATAATAAAAAAATCCGAGTTTATCTCGACTCTTTTCACACAAATATATTTATTAATTGTGTTTTCAATTCAAACATTTTTTTAATGCGTGTGAAGACAGTGTTGTGTGTCAGTCAATCTTCTATGATTACCCTTTTCGGGAGCGGCGTGATGGTTATTAAATTAGTAAATTATTTTGATTGTTCCTATTTATATGCTACTGTTATGAGGGAAATTAACATTCCACTTATATGGTACCTTCTGTTCGTGTATGAAAGCCCGCAAATATCTTGAAATTCGTAAAATATACTCGTCAACCAGACGTCAACACCTGGAAACTCGGCGTAAACACAGAAAATATTAAAATTTGAAAATAAGTAGCTTGTACATGAACTCATTATGTATTGAAAAGTTGTCAAAGTGTCATTATTTCCAGACAATCACTGTGAATAATTTTCATTTTTGATAAAACAAAGTTACGTATTCACTATCTGCCTTTAACCAGGTACCTGACCCATAAAGATACATGACATTGCATGGTTTTTATAAGAAAGAGTCCAGAAAATTTACAAATAACACTATCTAATATTTTATTCTAATGTTTATTTATATCATTAAAAGCGCCAGCCCAACAGATAAAGACTTTCTGAAGCTTTTATTAATTCATTTCAATTGTATGGAGGATATCTGGTGAGTGATTTATTTTCGAATATATTTCGAAACCTAAGCTTTTATTTATATGTATGGAGGTCATTCAAACTAAATATAAATTTCTAAATAAATTTCATTTCATTCTTAGTTAGATAAAAATGTAATTTTTTACTAAAATTATTTACAAACCGCTTGTGTAGGTATGCAAAGGTTTTAATTATTTTTTTACTAAATAACAGCATGCATGTACATATACCATTTCTGTGCTACCTCTTAGGACGTAGTACATACTATTTCGTAGAACGTAGTACATTATCGTCACTTTTCAATATACGGGAGTTTAACACATTTTAGTATATTAGAGGCCACAGTCTGGTAGTATTATTTATTTAACACTCAATCAAAGTATGTATGTACTTTCAAACCATTGATTCAATTTACTTATTTAAACTTAACGCTTTATTTTGATATTAATTTATTAAACAATATCAATAATTTTCAACGAAATATGAATGAGAAGAAGATATAGATAATAAAAAATAATTAGGTCACGACCGAGACTTGACCTCAAAACCTCTCCTCAATCCGGGAGTGACGTCTCTGCCAGTTAAGCTACCGAAACCATTTTAGAAACTGTCATTTTTTATCAATCTCATATTTATTTGAAAATAATTCATGTCATTTTTTTCCCAATTTCTTCTGATATATGAAGCCATCTTTGTATTGGTATGCAAAGCTCTACCCCAGCACAGTTGTAAACCTAGATAGTGTCTTGGACAAACTATCAATTTGTCTTTAGTTAATTGTTTTTTATAATTTTTCCAAAATTAATATTAATATAAAGCTTTCATAAGTTAATTCTAATTAAAAATAGAATTACATTAATTCTAGACTTTGTAAGAAGTCAAAAGGTATTCCGTTAGTTAATTTAATTGTTAATCAATTTATGGTGGTACAAAGTTGGGCTTGTTGCCTACTCGCAATTACTCCAAATCTTCACAGATTTACAAGTGAATGTTTTTTCCGCACGTTGAAAAAAATTGATTTTTTTTTGTGAAATTAAGGTTGTTCAAGTGAGGTGTAGAAAGTGCCTCTTAAACTTTATCTTAAAAGTGGCGTTTGAGAGGGTACTCCGTATTTTAAGAGACTGCTCGTTTTAAAAACGTAATGCTCGCATTATGAAGTAAAGTGTGAATAATTTCGAGTTGTGTGTTAGGATTTCAAGGGTTTTCTCATCACTTAGACAAAGAGGGAGCCTATCATCGGAGACATAATGACAATTTCACCAAAAAAGCAGATGAGGTGATATCTTAGAGTATACAAGAGGTAGCCCAAGCCAAGGCAGTGAAGTCAGTTTTGGACTTGTTTTTGATGATTTTAACATGACTCGGCGCAAATGGGCGTGGCTAAGACTAAGGCTACGGTATTTATACATCCATTCAAATCACATTTCGACATAATGTTTTTGTGTGTTCGTATAGCCACTTTTCACAGTATTTTATCAACAAAAATATAGCATCAACCTAAAAAACCGTTTAGTTGTGTCAAGTTTAGTGGCAAAATAAAAAATTTGGGCGGAGTCCCGCCGTTAACCAGCGAAAATAACCAGCTTAAGATCATTACGACAGTATATAGAAGCAATGCGAGAAATTTGTTGTCTCTTTCTCTCTCATGGTGTACGATGTAAAAACTCGGACAAAGTGATTTATTACAATTTCGGATGGGTTGGGTAAAACAAATTAGCTATCCCTCCATATATTGTTACTTCAAGGGTGATAACGTAAAAGGTGTTATAGATGAGGGAGAGAGTGTGTACATGGAGTCATATAATATAAAACTTTTTTTTTTAATGAAAATATAATAAAATATTTAATTTTGGTTGTGATGTGAGCACGCAACATTCTAAATATAAAAAAAATGATTAATCTTATTTTTAGTACATTTTATGTTTTTTTTTTTTTAAATAGTGAATACCGTACAAGAGTCCTAACCATCTAGAGCTAATTAGACTATGGCACTCCCAATCGGTAAAGTACCTGGCTATTCAGATCTTGTCACCAAACACGGCTAAAGCCATTTCAAGCAACGTTTATTTTCTGAATGGCGATCTTTCATTAGGGCGATACATAGAGTATCTTTAACTATGGAAACGTGCCGCAAATATACGTGTTATGACACATTAATCTAATAAAAAACATTTGCGCACGCCGGGTTTGCACCTGCGACCTCTGGATTCGTAGCCGAGCGTTTTACCACTCAACCTAGAGTCCGTTGTTCTCACAAGAGTTGGTGGTATAATGGTCAGCATAGTTGCCTTCCACGCAGTTGATCGGGGGTCAATTCTCAGCTTTGGTTTTATTTTTAAATGAATAATTTTTTATAATTGTTATATCATATCAAAAAAGGGGTGCAAACCGCTACTCAAAGCCTTAAATTATAATATCCCCCTGCGCTGGTACTCAAATATAAAAAAACCAACCCAAAAGATATTTTCGGATGGAAAAAAAGGTCGTAAATTCAGTTCGTTACCTAGACATTATTTCTCAGGAGACTAAAACATAGCTCATAATTCGATTTCACCAAGTTCAAGAGGCTTTAAACATTCTCGGAGCCGTCGCCTACGGATTTTCCTGACTGCAGTAGTTTGTACCCGTTGGTTTTCTTGTACCTCTGGAATTTTGTTCTAGATTCACTTACAATCTTTTCCTATACCTCAAAGCTTCAAAAGCGAGAAACTTTTTTGTTGACGACAACTATTTGACTTTTTATGTAATTACCACACAGGTCTGTAGAAAATAAGACTGAATGCTGTAGATATTAGATCCTTGAGGCGCATGGGCGGTAAAACCTTGTATAAACATGATACAAATATGGTATATCCGAAATTATTATTTTTTTTGTTTGTTTTATAATAAAATTTAAATATTTGGCATTTGGTTGGTTTCGGAAAAAAAGCTAACTCAAATAACTCAAAGATCTCACTGATTTACCTGAAGTGACACAAAAAACGTCCCAAACATGTGCTGCTTGAGTCAGGCTTTCTTCCAAAAACTGCACATTTATCTTATTTTCGACCAAAGGGTCGCTTAACCCCTTTTGCCTTTCCAGCGACGATAGCCTGCAAATAATGTTGTCCGTATTTGTGACCCTAATAAATCTGAAGTTAATGTGTATTATCTGACCTAATTTTCAATCTGCAGATTTTTTTTTTAGTTAAGAAACACTAAGAAATTTTATAAAGTGATCAACAATCCTAAGACATTACCCCATTTAATAGATTGTGCAAGATGCCTTATAAACTGACTGGGCTTTATAATATGATTATTACGGAATGCCAATTTAAGGTGTCTTTTTTTATTCAACGTATGATACTTCGATCGCGTTTCATTGAGACCCTTTGCGTTTATTTGAACAAACGAATTTAATTAAAGTACCAACTATTTTTATTGTTGTGTTTACTGTCCGTTGACTGCTTTTAATAGTAGACTTGCTTTAATACACATAAAATAAATGGTATTCCACAGTGAAATTTTGATACCAACCCTGATGTGAGGCAGTAATAATACATAGCACTGGCAGAGAAAGAACGGAAGTGGACCGAATACAGTATGAATATGATTATTTAAGCGAATTTGTGATAATATTGCAAATATTATCACAAATTTGTGATAATAAAAAATAATGATACGAACGGTCGCATCACTAACGTGAAGATATAAAGAATAATCTAAGATCTAACCTTCTCCTCCTCACTACCTTCAACCTCACAAAAAACCCAAATTGAACGTAGTTAGTAAAAAATTGAATTACCTAAAATCTATTGCATTTTGAGCTTGGGTGTTTTTAGCAGATACAAATCTCGTCATTATTTATAGGAAAACATGTAAAACTTGATTTTGGCAAATTGTGGGTTGGAGGAAAGAAAAAAAAGCGAACAAATCAAATCTTAGCTGGTTTTTGTATGTAGAGCGAATGGACGAAAAATAAAGTGTTAAAATCATACGCGTAAAATAATGAATGTAGAAGTCGAGGACGCCTGAAGAAGGCATCCAATACTCATCATCGGGTCATGTCAAGAGTCAGTGAAACAGAAGAGTGCTTATGTATGAGACGATATATGAATGCAAATGAAACAAGTAGTGTGTGCCAATGCAGATTTTTCATTGATCCATCATCTGTGGGTAAATTGGGTGATGGTTAGATTAGTTAATTTAATGAGATTATTATTAAGAGTTTTGTTTTAGGTTTAAATTTTGACATAGAAAATAGTCAGTTTTATTTTGGTATTGTTAAACAGATAGTACCAAATGTCCTGCGTTGTTAGAATATAATATTATACCCTTTGATGTTTTCTTAGGCCCAGTCTACCTTATATATAATCTTCGTGTAGTCTTCTGGCGTTCTCAATGTGCGTGGTTCCTATTCTACAGTAAATCTTATTTACATCTAGAACTTCAAAAGCATCGGCGCAAGGAAAGAGATAAATTAATTACGGCGAGGGTGTATAAAGAGATGATAATCTCTTTGTTTACGACTTCTACATGTGTATGCTACTCTCTGTCTCGCAATGCTTCATCAACAAACACAAAGTTAATACTGAGGGTAGGAGGGTAGGTCAACAAAGATAATAATCTTTTTCGGTGAGCTTTAAGCTATTTTAGCACAAACTTGTTTGATGGACTTTTGACGCACCTTTCGGTATTCACATTCTCATCCAATATTGCTTATAAACTAGACGCATAGAACAATATTAAAGGCATATATCATAAATATTGTCTTACGTTAATATATTGCACTACCGAACTTACATTGCTATGAGATAAAAATCGTTTTTTTTCAATTTCTTTTGATTTAGTTAGTTGTACACTAAAGTTTGCAAATTTTATGATTATAATTATATTTTTTATCACTTAATAATAACAAATTATATACTACTCGATATTACTAATGCATTTTAAATGGTTCTTACGAGCTATTAATTGGCATAATAATGATGGGTTTTCGGCAGTTCATTATAACTTTACATCCCTTTATAGAAAAAGCTATTTTGTGTGTTGGTTAAATTATTTTTAGAAAGTCCGATTTCCTTGCATTATGTTTGTGAATATCCAATATAAATACGACGTTTGGTAGTAAACTTTTTTATAAAAAACACCAATCAATAATACCACATCTCAAACTAATGGGTTTAAAAAATATATAGTGAATACCGCACAAGAGTTCCAACTGATCTCAAGCCAGTGGGACTATGGCATTCCTAATTGGGGTATGTTGTGAGGCTGAAGATGGAAGGGAGTGAAGGAAATGCGGAAGAAGTTTGGAAAATATCTAAATATTCAGATCTAGTCACCAAGCACGGATTAAGCCATTTCAAGCAACGGTTTGAATCTGAACGGTGATCTTTCACCAGATATCTACCACTTTTGAACGTGCCGCAAATATATTATTTTATATGAACTAAATGTGAAATAACACAAATAAATTAGATAAAAAATATTTTTGCATGCTGGGATTTGAACCCGCGACCTCAAAAGTTACTACAATAAACAAACTTCAGTCATATCATAAGTTTTAGCACTACTTTTTCAACTCTTTTTTTTTTAATTTTCACATTTCATTCCTTTTGTATGCCGTGAAAAGCTAAGTGCTGTGTAAAATATGTATTTTGTTTTTTAATTCTTTTTAGCTCTGAAGATTTTACGACGGTAGCGAAACTATGGTTGAGAATTAATAATAATTAAAATAGATGAATTATTTCTTCGTGGAAAAATCACCTCAAGAGTGCTCTACAACTAAATTCATCTTGCGTATAACTTACCACCTAGATTTATAACTAATAACTCACAGCTACTATTCAAAACTATTCAAAACTGTTTACACAAGCAAGTTTTCTATTATAAATTGTGGTTCACTCGGCCCATTGTGAAACAAGGAATGAATTTAAAAATATTATTATGGTCAAATTTTTAGTTTACAATGCCATATTTTGTTTAAAAATGATTCATCCTTACTAGGACTCGAACTTACAACTTCTGGCCCCGGAGTTAAGGATCTATCACTCCGCCACGGAGGTCTAAATTCCAGCGCGCTTTCATTTTTTACTCATATTTAAATATAGGTTCACCGTCGGGTTTCCAGTGGCATTTTGGTAGAGATTGCAATATATACGAGTTTTTAACTGCTCCATGCATCCGTTCGCGAGCTGCAGCCGGATGTAATAACATCTCTAATCACTGCTCGTTTAAACATTTTTTTCTTATTTTTCCCAGATACTATTTTCTAATACATACGTAATAAAAAATGCTTAAAGTCAAACATAATTATAGTCGTTAATTTGTTTGTGATAAAAATACTAGAGTCTCGATTTCTTGGAACAATTTTATTGGCACCCCAATGTTGAGAGGCAGAAAAAGGAGTAGATACCACCACTTCAACACTATATTTTTGATCTTAAAAGAAAATTATGACCACATGAAAATTCAGGTGAAAAGTTGAAAACTTCCAGCACAGGCTGATATAAGCCCTTGAGGTGATTTTTCACAAAAACGGCGCTATACAAATTATCCAATTATTATTATTTATACGACGAATAGAAACCTGATAAAACAACTTTTCAGAAAAAAAGTCACAAATTCAAAACTAATAAGTGTATGAAATTTTACAAAATACCAAATGATTTTAAATATAAATTAGAAGGAATATATAAAAAAATAAATGAAGTTAAGAAAATACGTTTTTATATATTTATCAGTGATATATCTTATCTGTAAAACCATATTTTTTGAGAAAATATTTTTTACTGTATTAATGATGTTTATCTAATTAATCTCTACTTCTACGAGTTTTTTTTATGTATTTGTTCGCTTGCTGCCTCTTCTTTTGTACTCCTTTTTTTAAATTTGAATGTCTTTGTAAAGAATTATTCTTTTTTATATTATAATTTTGTTTTTCCCGGATGAGTTTATTTTAAACTCTTTGGGTATAATATACCAAAAAATGTATTTTTTAGAATTAAATTAACATTTTAATAAATAAATAAAAATTAAATTAGTTAAAGGGTTGTATTAGAACATATGTATTATTATTTATGTAAAAAGGACTATTAATGAACTATCTACTAACCGTATTTGGTGATCAGATCTGAACAGGCAAGTATTTATCGACCTACTCCTACTCCATCTTCTTACCATCAACACACCTCAATTAGGAATTCCATATTTCAACTTACTTTGGGCAGTTGTAAAGAAGGACTATAATACGGTGTTAATAGACAAACATTAAAAAGAAAATATGAGGGGTTTAGAAGCAAAGGCAGCAATCCTTTTCATCCTAAATTATTTATTTAAAAGTTGATAAAGTATTTTATACACTTTCCTTTCGTGAATATGTTGATACATTTAGAGATTATTGTTTCAAATTTTACCTTGTTGAATGTACACAAAAATCCCTGTTTCTCTATTTATATTTTACGAATACCGCACAAGAGTCCCAACTGCTCTCAACCGTCTAGAGCCAGTGGGACTAAGGCATTCCCGATCGGGGTATGTTGTGAGGCTGAAGGTAGTGGGGAGGGAAGGAGATGGGTAAAAGGAAGGTTTGGAAAAACATGGATATTCAGATTTGGTCTCCAAACACGCTTAAAGCCATTTCAAGCAACGTTTCGATTCTGAATGGTGGTCTTTCACCAGGACGATAATTAGAGTACCTACTACTCTGAAACGTGCCGCAAATATACTTTAAATTATTTTATAAGAATTAAATGTGTTATGACACATGACCATGGAGGCCGTCAAAATATAAAAATCATTTGAAAGTCGACAATGCTACAGACCCATTTTTGTAGATTGCTGCCTATGCTTCTACGCCCCTATACTCGTATTTGCCTTCTGCCTACACGGCATATTTTTGCTCACCAAAACAACTGAAAAACCCCTCAGCACAACATCGTTTCAACGAGAAGTCGATGTTCCCTTAATCCATTGATATACATCTCGCATCGCAACCAAACTACAACATCT
The DNA here is from genome assembly GCA_022651775.1 of Drusus annulatus. NCBI lineage: Eukaryota > Metazoa > Arthropoda > Insecta > Trichoptera > Limnephilidae > Drusus > Drusus annulatus. The sequence continues at coordinate 104,827 of JAGWCC010000474.1, read as the reverse complement.
TCGAAGGACCCCCGTTTAATAAATAATTCATTACCATAAATAAAGATTACTCCCGCATCCCCTGGAAATATTTCAGGGCCGCAAATCGACTATTGTCTACCTACTTCGCCCGATCCATTAATCAAGCCATACTAATCCCTTTATCGTACAATCTGACCTATTTGATCGCCTAACTCTTTCTCCTTGTTTGTACAACATTAATTAATTACAACACGTCTTCTTAATGACTGGGGGTGGGGGGTTGGGAGGAACAAAGTATAAAGGGCCCGGGGAACAGAGAGTAACGGGGCTTTGGTTTACAGTTTGTACGCCTTGTAAATATGGTTCACCCGGGGTGTAAAGAATATCCTCGGAGGAGTGAATGAGGATGGCTCGGGGTGGGGGAATGGGACATTGCGAGGACAGGACCGGACCAACAACGCTTAGACTAATTACCTTAAGCTTTGATTTGCCAATGTTGCCTTTATGAACATGTATATTAAAGTTCAACCCAAAAAACATGTGAAATATTTTGTTCACGTTCTTGGACAATGTATGGCGTTGATGGTAACATACGTCAACAAATGTTAATGATTTATGTTGTAAACCGCGACAGACTTTAACGTATCGTTCCATTCCGTTGACCGGTTAGTAGTTGAGTGGACAAACGCGTTGGATTCCCACCTGAGTGTCGTGGGTTAAGTTCCTCTGCTAGCTAAGTCCTCCATAATTGTACAAACATCTTCCGCTTATTATGATGGTAGGAGTAGGAATTAAAATATGGTCAGATTATTCGTAACCAGGGAATAATTATTTTTTATTTTGAAGAAAAAAAGTTTGAATTTTCTTTTACAGTTAATACCGCACAAGAACCCCAACTGCTCCCAACCGTCTGGAGCCAGTGATACAATGGCATCCCCAATTGGGAAATGTTGTGAGGCTTAAGTTAATGGGGAAGGGAAGGAGATGGGAAAGAGGAAGGTTGGTAAGTACCTGGCTATTCAGATCTGGTCACTTAACACGGCTAAAGCCATTTCAAGCAACATTTCGATTATGAATTGTGGTATTTTACCAGGGTGATACTTAGAGTATCTACCACTCTGGAAAGTGCTGCAAATAAACTATAAATTATTTTATATGAATTTATGGTGTTATGACACATTTAATTTTAAAAAAAAATACTAATAATATTTAGTCGGGTTCGAACCCGCGACCTCTAAACCTTTCCAATTCTTGAAACGACGATGCCCTAGAGATGGTCGATATTCCTGTCCTGGTTACTTTGTACCTGTGACTACGGTGTCAGTCACTGGAACCGTCGATATTATTTCTCAAAACATAATATAAAAACCTCTGAAAAATGGTTTTGCATAAGATTTACGGCCTTATTGGAACTACCAAGTAAGAAAAAAAACATTTTTTTTATCCCTGACACGTAGTCATAATAATAATATTTTATTTCAGAGGAATAGAGCGGTGGGTGGAATTCTCTATCTGCCATATAAATAATAATACATTAAAAGTTACTAAAAAAGCCATTAGATTACTCTACTGATGAATTATTTACAGAATTCAAAGTTTTAGATTTGAAAAAAATATATGTAAAAATGCATTACTTCAAATCCACAAAAAAAAGCAATTTGGATTCAGTGAGCACCAGACCAAGAACATTAGGCTAAATAATTACCCCGAAACTCAATACAACAACCGCACATCACTATTCCTACTCAGCAATTAAGATTTTCAACAAACTTCCCAAAGACATAATAGATGTAAACAACTACGAAATATAAAAAAAAACTCAAAGTACACTTCTCAATAAAATAACCTAAAATGTATTATATTCATATTTAATCATAAAAAAAATATTCAAGAAACCCATGATAGTACTCCCTCCCTAAGCACAAGAATTTTCTTTATTAGGGAGGTATTTATCAACTAGAAACTAGACATTGTATATAAACTGAATTAATATTATACCTACTGTTAGTATTAAGTAAAAATGTATATTTTTGTACAATTTATTGATTAAATAATAAAAAATGAAAAACAATGAAAGATATAACATTAAAAATAAATAACATAAAATTATAATAATAATACTATAAGAGCATATGTTTATGTATAAAAGAGAAAAAAAAAACAAAAAAACATAGTATAACTTTTATAAAAAAAGAACCTCCCTAAAATATAAATTCTGGAATAATTTCAGACTGTAGTAGTTGACATATTCTAAACACAGGTAACGTTGTACCGTCCAGGTGCAATAAATCATACGTTAAAAAATGAAGAACCCCTTAACAAACGTAAAATAATAAATAATACAAATAGTTACTTTTTACGAGCACTCCGGAGCCACAGGAAATTACGTCGAGTAAGACATCCCCTGGCCGCATTATTTTGTTTCATTTTCTTCCGACTAATGTGTTCCGGAAGAGATTTAGGAAACTGTCGGTAATTTGCCTTTTTCGGAATATGCAATTTTTTATATTCAAAGCTTTTTTGTGGGAGCCGGTCAAAACAGCCTGAGGAAAAAAAGGCTTTGATAAATGAAGGTTTCCTGGGCGTGTCACTTCGTGGAACCGCTTTTCACGATTCGGAAATGAAATCGAATTTATTTCCACTAGCTAGCAGGTGGCGTTGACTGTTGTTCATTACTTTTAATTTATTCAAAAGAAAACGTTAGATGTCTCATTTAAAGAAGTTGTTTCAGGGCTGTTTTGGATATGCTTTTATGTTTATATGGACGGTAAAAATAAATATTATGCTCAAAATAGGTTTTTATTTTTAAGACAAATATTCCCGGGTTACGAACAACCTGACAATATTTGAAAAACTCCTACCGCCATCATAAGAAGCGAAAGATGTTGCTTTTGCAATGATGGAGGCTTTAGTCAGCAGAGGAATTGAACGCACGACGCCCGGGTGGGAATCCGACGCGTTTATCCACTCAGCTACCGACTGGTCGTTACTTACGCTAAGGAAATCGAGTATAATTAAAATTTCAACCACTCTTGTTATTTTTCATTGATTTTTAAATAATTTATTTTATTATTTTTCACTCCTATTATTGCATAATATTATTTATATGGCAGACAGAGTATTGCACCCACCGCTCTGTTCAACTAAAATAAAACTTTTTTATTATTATTAACTTTGACGGCCTCCGTAGTCGAGTGGTAAAACGCTCGACTACGACTCCAGAGGTCGCGGGTTCAAACCCGGCACGCGCAAATAAATTTTATGTGATCAATTTGTGTCATAACACATTTAATTAATAAAAAAATAATATTTAGTATATTTGCGGCACGTTCTAGAGAGGTAGACAAATAAAGATTATTTGTATGGTGCCATTTTTGTGAAAAATCACTTTAACAGCGCGGTACAGATCTTAATTCCTAGGCTCTACCTTATTACTAACTACATATTATCTATGGGAAAATAACATGTATTTACATTATGTACCGAAATAAAATACAGAAGCATACTTCTGACGACCTGCAAGGTCGAGTGGTAAGACTCTCAACTACGAATTCAAAGGTCGCGGGTTGAAACCCGGCATGCGCAAATATTTTTTTCTTAAATTAATATGTGTAGTAAAACATTTATTTCATAAAAAATATATATGGTATATTTGTGCCACTAAGTATCGCCGCGGTGAAAAACCACCATTCAGAATCGAAACATTACTTGAAATGGCTTTAACCGTGTTTGGTGACCAGATCTGAATAGCCAGTCATAACCTTCCTTTTCCCCATCTCCTCCATGCCAATTGGAAATGCCATAGTCCCACTGTCTCTAGAAGCAGTTGTAGTATAAAAAATAAAAATAAAACCTATAATGAAAATAGAATAACTTTGAGTACATCACTTTTCTTATTTTTTTATTTGATAAAAAAACAAATTATGTTTTTCATTTTCTTACTAATTTTGGCGCTACCAGGTTATCACCAGGGCACATAAAATAAACATAATTATTAATCTAAATTACATTTTATAAATAGCTGCTTTGTAAGAAAATAGTATTAGGAATAAATGATCAACGAAAAATAACAAAAGGTTTACTGACTTTGCGATTTACATGACTTTGGTAAAGGGATAATTTATTAGAACCTAGACTCCAAACGTAATTTATAACGCACCCAAGCGTATGCATAAACTTATAAGTCATATGAGTCGTATAGTTCCTATGTACGATAAGTCCAATATAATTCAAAATTTAAGTAAATATGAGGTTTTATTCTACCGGCTATTTACCATACTAATCAAATGTCAATAAGTTCCAAACGTACGTAAAATCTTACGAAAAGTGGGTTTTAAAATTACGATGAGTTTCAAACGGCGATAAATCCATGGTGCCGTTTGTTCCAAACGCCGTTAAGTCCACCGCTTGTCCAGATAGCCAATGAGCGCGAAGCATTTCGCTAATTCCAACATGGCCGCTAAAGCACTTGTGAGGAGTGTTATTCTTTTAAAGTGTTTATCGTTTTATACATTTCTACAGCTAAATAATGTCCGATCTTACCAAAAATGTCATTCAAGTGACTGGAAATACATCAAGGAAACGAGTTATCAATAAGGAATCTTGGAAAAAGAATGTGGATAGCCGTAAAAGCTAATGAAAAATCTGCTATTTTGAATGGATTTGTAAATCGACTGTCCGTCATTACTGGGTGCTCCAAAAACTTCGCTCGTTTGTTTTAATTATTTTTTTAATTTTATTCGTTTTTTCACAATTGTTCTTATTGTCTATTTTTTTTAAATACCTGGGCGAGAGAAATATAATTTCAATTGTTTAAATTTATTTGAAAAATTGAATTACGTAGGTATGGTTTTCATAATTTTAGTAAAATTAATTGACGTTTATTTATTTTTGAGAAAAAAACATTTTTTATTAAATCTGTGGATATAAATATAAAGCAAACATGCGTTTACCTATTTAATCATAAAACCATCATTTAAAAAAAAAAAAACTTATTACAGAAAAAAAATTCTAGGTACGCTCCGACAAACTTGCTCATTTCTCCGTTGTGCGAGCATAAAACGAAGACCTTTAAATGTGACACCTTTAAAATAGTAGATTTGATGGATATCCGTACAATTTTTTTATTTGAAAAATGAAAAAAAATTGTCAAGACAACTATATCATAAAATATTGTCATCTTGATAAATGCAAGCGCTGGCGTCCCAAAAAAAAACAGTTGGAATGTCTCCATTCTTTTTTTTATATGACATTTTGTTTTATAATTTGGTTTTGTCAACTTCTTAAGGATGAAAATAAAAAGAATTTGTAAACACTAGTTTATTCCCATTTAATTTTTTCTTTGTAAATAAAAAAAAAAAATAGAATCATTAAATATTTTCGTTTCTTATTCCTCGGTTTAAAATGTATGTAATTTTTTTTTTAAGCAAAGACTTTTATTTTTGTTTTGATTTAACTAGCAAATCGATAAACCTTTTTTTGTGTATTTTTTTCAAAAGAACAATAGTTTGAGAATTTATTGAAATGAATACAGAATTTTTGTAATTATAAAATATCTCTATTTCCTTTTATTTTATATATATTTTGTCATATAATTTGGTTTGGTCAACTTTTTAAATATGAAAAAAAAGAATTTTGTAAACACTAGTTTATTCCCATTTAATTTTTTCTTGGTGGGAATAATAAAAAAATAAACATTTAATATTTTCGTTTTGATTAAATCTTTTTTTTTTTGGTGACCCTATACTTGTCTACCACGTGTCGACCGTATTGAGAAACAAACACCGATAAGTCACGACTGGTGAGTTCCAATATACGTTAAATTTGACAGTTGGTTTCAAATGCCGATAAGTCCATTCTTATTTGCGTAATTACTCCTAAACTATTAAGAAATTAAATGCTTTATTTTATTATAAACATCCGTAGTCCAATAATAAAGCACACCAAATGCAATAAATATTAGGTTGTAATGAATATAAGTCATAATTGAAAAAAAATGGTTTGCCAACATTTCACCATAGTGGACTTACCGTAGATAGGAACTATACGACTCATATGAGAGTTCATATTATTAATACAAGTAACCTGTGGATATTACGTCACCCGACAGTATTAAGTTGTATATCCAATTAGGTCCCTTTACACTGGTTTACATGCAAATAACCTAAGAGAAATAATATACTAAGAGGGAGAGCTTGTGTAGTCAGGATTGTTGATTTTTTTCCTGATTTGGACGTGGCTTGGGCTAGAGCTAGGGTATTTATACATCCATTTTATATGACAATATGAGGAAACGGATCTGAAAACTAATAATAATAATAATAATAATAGCTTTTTATTTCAGCGGAACAGAGCGGTGGGTGCAATACTCTGTCTGCCATATAAGTAAAAATACATATCAGAAACTTAAAATAATGAAGATAACATAAAAAAAAAACAAAATAAAAATAAAATAATGATAGTAATAAAAGTAAAATAAATAGATAAAATAACATAAAATGATAATAATATAAGAGCATTATAATGAAATAAAGAAAATAACTTTACGGCGGATTGAGGGAAATTCTCCACCTGTGATGTAGAGGCGCACTGTGCCACTGGGCGGCAGCCCTGGACATGTTCTTGGATTCCCGGTAGCGCTGTCTCGTTCCTGCCATTCTGTGACGCATCAGAGCAGCAAACCCGTTCACCCTTCCCTCTGCAAACATCTGTGAGGCGCTGCATCGCCAAGGAAGACCGAAAAAAGCCCCCTGTACGCGTGGTTGTGCTGCACTCGGAGCGTGTTCATGACTGCTTGTGTATATCTGGTCCAGAGTTCGCAAGTGTACAGGCTCATGCAGTACGTCTGGAACAACTGTCTCTTTACCGGAAGACTGCACCTATTGAATCTCCTGAGTGTTGGCTCGCACGCTTAGTGTTTCTTCTCTGGCGCTCTATGTCCTTCTTGTCATTTAAGTCGTCAGTTACGACATGACCCAAATATTTAATTTCACTGCTTATATTCAGATCAACTCCGCCGAGACGTATAGGCGGGATTACAAACAGGTCCTGTACTTGCTCTAAATATCAGCAGCGATGATTTTTTGGCATTGTACACTAACCCATGACTGTCAACGTACGCTTCACAAATGGCCACCAGTTTTCTCATTGCTCTTACTGATGGGGCTAGTATAACCATGTCATCTGCGTAGCTAATGTTGTTCATACATACCCCGGCAATGTGGCATCCGATTCTTGTTTTATTTAGTGCTTTACTCAGTTCGTCCATATAAACATTAAATAGAACTGGAGACATTGAGCCTCCTTGTCTAACGCCGCACTTTAGCTAAGCTGCTTCTGATAGGCTATCATTCCATCTAACGAAGTTTTCCTGTTGGTTGTACCATGCACCCAGTATTTTCACAATTGATGGAGGTACTTGTCGTTCGGTTAGTTTTTTCCATAACTTTTCATGACTTACCCTGTCAAAAGCTTTACTCAGATCAAGGAAGCATGCATAGACCGTTGTTTTTCGTGCTTTATAGTATTCGATGACTTGTTTCATACTATATATAGCTGTATCCGTAGAGCAACCAGACTTGAATCCCATTTGCGAATCCTCTGTTCTAAGTTTGTCTTCCGTCAAATTTAGTAGAACTTTTTCGAGGATTCTTGCAATAACTGTAGCGAGAGATATAGGCCTGTAGTTAACGGATGATGTCAAGTCCAGTTGACGGCTCTTTGGAATCGGTACTATAATAGTTTTGGAGAGTTGTTCCGGAATATGTCCGAGCTCGATCATGGCAGTGAACAGTGAGGCGAGTAGCGTTGGTAAGTACACTCCCGCATACTTAATATGTTCTATGGCAAGTCCATCGTGACCTGCAGATTTACCTCCTGCCATGCTGCGTATTGCTTTTGAACCATATCCGGTGACACGACGATAAATTCTTGCTGTTCTGGTTGAAGCGTTGGTCTATTAATTGTTTGTGGTTGATCTGGTGCATTGCAAAAAGTATTCCTGAAAATTTCAGCTATATTTTTACTTTCAGATTCTCCATCAATATGACTCGGGGATGTGTGTCTTGCTTTCAAAATAGCATTTGTTTTGTTCCAAAAGGATGAAAAATTCTTGCATTGAAAGCTGTTGGCTATTTTATCCATTTTGCTCTGTTCGAGGTTTCTTTGACAATTTTTAAACTCTTTCTTAAAATTTGATCTTGTTTGTTTTCGAGCTTCCATAATTGGACCATTAGTGGGTCGTCCATTCTGCAGCCAACATATGTGCGCCTTTCTTGATGTTTCGTAGTGTAGAGCAACATGCTCATTCCAACCTGCTGTAGACTTCCATTTTCGTTCATTGTTTGGCCTTCTCACTACATTAAACGCACTTATTGCTGAAGTACGCAATGCTTGAACAATGTTGTCGTACAGTTTGTTGATTTCGACTGCATTTATCAACGTTCTGTCTTGAGGTACTGTTGTAACGGTTCTCCCTACTAAAAAACTGACGCAAAAATATAGAGAAATAAATGATTGAATCAAAGATTTTAGGCATAAATGATTTTAACAAGAAATGCAACCCGTCCGCCCTAGCTTAAATACGTTCTTGTACCAATTTATAAATTCCAATTACCATTTTATATTTGTTAATTTTCTTACAATGAATATCTTACTTATCCGACCGAAACATAAATTTTAAGATATTTATTACAGGGGTATTTAAATCATTTTTGCTAGGGTTGCAGCGTTGCATATTAGATTTTTTAAAGTTTTTAGTCTAAATTTTTCAATTGATTCATTCACTGGGCAACACTTTACTTGACTGCTAGTTTCGAAGACCGTTAAATTGCTTAAGCCTTGTTTAGTGACCATATCTGAACAGACAGCTACTTCTTGACCCTCTTCTACCTTCCAACAATACCCGAATGGAAGTTCCGTAGTTCCACTGGCTCAAGTCTTTTAGTAATTGTCAAATATTAAAAAAAAAACTTTACTCAAGCAATTGCTCCATTATGAATCGAATTCGCATTCTGCTACTTCGACTTTTCTAAAAAATTATAAATTAATATTGGCATTTTTTAATTAAGGGAAAATTACTGATATCTCGATCCCCTACGAATCCATTAATTAAAATACCCCCCGAAAAAATATTACCATTAGAGCGTAAATGAAGATTGGATTCGAAAAACAGAAACGTGTTTGCTTGCGCCGGGAAAAAAACAACTTTTCTATCAAATCTTCATTTGCTGATTGTCTTAAATGCTAAGAAAAAATGCGAGCGATTATTTTTTTGGAATATAAGGTATTAATATTTGCCACCCGGCTTTGCACGAGTTCCAAAGTTCTTCCGTGGCTTTTTTTTATTACTACACGTATTAAAATTATGTTTTTATTTTTTTACAAGACGTTTCAAAGTTCTATAAATCACGATAGTAATGACAACGAGCGCAAAAATTGTTGCGTTAATTGTTTATATTTCAAATTTCATAAAACGTTCAAAAATAATTTATGCTAAAATAATGAGTAAAAATTACTGAACAAAGTTTGAACACATTTCTTTCTTATTATACAGTGTGAAAATGAATACTAAAAAATAGCCTCTTGTTTTATTAATAAAATTATTTCCCAAACTCACGATGAAAATTCTGTGGCAAGCTTAAATAGTAGCATCGACTTATTAATTCTAAACAGAAGCTTTTATAATTTAGTGACGCCAGGAGCTCACCTTTTAACAGTTTTTTGGGGGAAATACAAAACAGATTATCTGCTTCGTAGTAAGATACCAATTACTACCTTTCTTTGCCCAAATTTCAAGACAAGTTATGGAAAAAGTTACTGGTTAACTGAAACATATCTTGCAAATGAAACGACGTCTTTATTAATTGTCTACAGGAATTTTAATTGCTATTTTAAAGCTCAGGATGAAGATGATGCGAGATGAAATTAAGATACAAATGCCTCCATGGTCGAGTGATAAAACATTCGACGAATTCAAAGGTCGCGGGTTCAAACCTGGCGTGCGCCAATAACTTTTATTCAATGAAAATGTTAAACACATTTAATTCATATAAAATAATAAAAAGTATATTTGCGACACGTTTCAGGGTGGTAAACACTCTGATGCATCACCCTGGTAAAAGACCACCATTCAGAATCGAAACGTTGCTTGAAATGGTTTTAGCCGTGTTTGATGACTAAATCTAAATAGCCAGGTACTTCCCAAACTTCCTCTTCCCAATGTCCTTCCCCTCCTCACTACCTTCATTTTCACAACACACCCCAATTGGGGATGCCTTTGTCTCGCTGGTTCTAGATGGTTGGGAGCAGTTGGGACTCTTGTGCGGTATTCATTTAAAAAAATAAAATAAAATACACAATATCAAGAGCTTTGAGTGTTTCACACAAACATATTTCTTGCCTTATAGTTTAGACTATCCATTTAATACCAGGATAATAAGGACATTTGTATGGATTATCCTTCAGTAATTTATCACTGTTATACGGTACAGATGTTTACTGGGAAAGTTTTAATTTGAATATATTGGTTTTCTAGGGTCGTAATAATAAACTGCCAGGCGATAGTATGGACTTGTGATTATTCCAATTGTGTTTGGGCGGTCTTATTGTCTGAATTTTATTAACCGAAATGTTTATTATTACTGCTGAATTGCTGATTTCACGGTACTTGAATTAATATTATGGGACGATTCGATAGGCGGTTAATGATTAATGAAGAAATTTTGTTTACCTAACAAAATAAAATTCTAGTTTTATGTGAACACCACACAACTGCCCCCAACTGTCCGGGGGTATTTTTTGGGTTTGAAGGCATTGAGGAAGAGAAAGGGATAGAGAAGAGAAAATAGCGAGGAAAAGGACGATTTGACTTAATGTATTTACCACTTAAGAACGTTTATATTCTACAAAATTGATTCTGACTGTACGGTATCTCAGCAAGTTTGAAAAAAATAAATATATTTTACGAGGCCTGTTCAAAAGAAAAGGTGAATTTAGAATTTTCGCGGGCTGTGTACATTCGATTATCGATTTTTTGTTTGTTATGTTGGTACACATATGTTTATCGTATGTTAGCATTATCAGCCGTTTTGGATTAGTGGTTTGTTTTTGACAACTGGAAAGGTTAGTCACGTTTTTGTGTGTTCTTCGATTTTTTACTTAATGGATCAAAGAATAAAATCCATGATTTGTTTTTCCCCAACTCCAGGACGCTCATCGTCATTAACATCTTCTCGGCCTTCTGTAAAGCGCTTGTACCACTTATAAGCACTTTTTTGAGACAAAGTAGACTCGCCGAATGCCACAGTCAACATTTTAAGTGCGTTGGTGCACTTTATTCCATTTTTAACACAAAATTTAATACACATTCTTTAATCCGTTTTTTCAAAAAGTAAAAAATCTAAGAACATACAAAAACGTGACTAACCTTTCCAGTTGTCAAAAACAAATCACTAATCCAAAAAGGCTGATAATGTTAACATATGATAAACATATGTGTACCAACATAACAACAACAAAAAAGTCGATAATCGAATGTACACAGCCCGCGAAAATTCAAAATTTACCTTTTCTTTTGAATTGGCCTTGTATATATATTCAAAGAGGTCAAGCGAGGTCCAAATCACGTGGATTCTTGTAGCATTATCTTCTGAATGACAAACATAAGTAGAATAAAATAATTGCGCTTAATTTTTAAATCCAACTTTTCCTTTAAACTGAACTATCTCAAAACTATACTCTCACTAAAAACTTATCTGACGACCTCCGTGGTTGAGTGGTAAGACGTTCTGAAAACGAATTCAGAGGTCCCGGGTGTAAACCCGCCGTGGGCAAATAAGATTTATTTTATTAATATGTGTCGTAACACATAAAATTCAAATGAAATAATACATAGTATATTTGCGGCACATTCTAGAGTGAAAGATACTTTAAGTATCGCCCTCGTGAAAAACCACTATTCAGAATTGAAACGTTGCTTGAAATGTCTTTAGCCGTGTTTGGTGACCAGATCTAAATAGCCAGGTGCTTTTCAACCTTCTTTTTCCCCATCATATCACCTTCCTTGCTATCTTCAGTCTCAAACATACCTCAATTGGGGATGCCATAGTCCTTCTGTCTCCAGACGGTTTTTTTTTTGTTGTTTTATATATAGTCAGAATAACAGAAGAGTACGTATAAGAAAGTGTATGAATTTGAATTAAACTAGGAGCGTGTGCTAAGACAGAGTTGTGTGGCAAACCATCCTATCTGTCTACCCTTTTTTTTATATGAATACCGCACAAGAGTCTCAACTGCTCCCAACCGTCTAGAGCCAGTGAGACTATGGCATCCCGAAAATAGGGTATGTTGTGAGGCTGAAGGTAGTGGGGAGGGGAAGGAGATAGGGAAGAGGAAGGTTATAAGTACCTGGCTATTCAGATCTGGTCACCAAACACGGCTAAAGCCATTTCAAGCAAAGTTTCGATTCTGAATGGTGGTATTTCACCAGGGCGATACTTAGAGTATCTACCACTCAACCACTGGTTGAGAGCAGTTGAGGCTCTTGTGCGGTATTCACTATAAAAATGTATTTTAATAAACTCTTGTCAATTGGATCCAGTTTGCAGAAGTATGTCTAATAATTATTGAAGAAGTAATATTTTTCTGTCATAATTAACACCATTTTGTAAAATCTACTCCTAGAGCATTTTTCGATCGGAAATAATGATATTTCTATAGATTAGAATAGACAAATACCTACAAATAAACTGATAGAAGGAAACCCCTTCTTCCAAACGAGGTTCATGGGTCACAGGTCACAGGTCACGGGTCACACGGCCTAGATTTCGATGACCAACAGAACTTTGAGTGTGCAAAAATATTCATTGCAGCGTTCAGCACCTGGGGAGGAATACATCTGTCTATTGATTACCGGGTGAGATCGTCCCTAGGGTCCAATAGTACCCCAACTTACGGCATAAATTTGTAAAATAGGTGAACTTTGCGGAGATAAATCCACGAATTTCAGCATCAGGAGAAAACATTATTTTATATTGGTGAGATTCGGCGTCGTTTGTCTTATCTTACAGGCTTGTGCTGGTGAGGGAACTCTCCTAAAGTCTCGGGAATTTTATCTCATAGCGATTAGTCCGGGATATATTTTTTTTGTTGCGAGGAAAAATTTTTACACAAATGAGTCATTTTTTCAAATGAGTCAGCTTTTATGTCTAGCTGAAAATATCAAATGCGAAATAATGTGTAGGTAAATTATCATTTTATTCTTTTTTTCGACTCAATAAAATGATTGAATTAGATGAAATCTTTCGTAGCAAGGATCTGGGTCCGGAAATCAAAGGCTCAAATCGAGGCGAATGCAAATAAACATGTTGTTGGATTTCATTGTGATATTTTTTTAGGTTCTTACCTTAACGTTTTTCATCCAGTTTTTACTTTATCCAACCATTTCGCATTATCGAATTCCGTATAGAACAACATGGTGTTCGAAAAAAGTGATAATCGAAAAGTTTAATGTGAGAAAAACGTGTTTCGTGTTGTTCGTTGATCTCTCGCCTATTCGTCGGTTTGTTGTTGTTTTCCAAGTAATATAAAATTAAGTGTGATGTTTTGTTAACATAACTATGTAAGAAGAATCAAGAACTTTCACTTCAACTACATCGGTGAGTGAATGGTTTTCCTTTTTTCCTCCATCCCAATTATCTACCCACATCCATAATTAGACAATTCCATCAAGCAGTATAGTTAATCGTTTGACAGTCCACTATTTTCCAAATTCATCTGAACCTGAAAACACATTTATCCCCTTACTTACAAACGAGGTGTAAATGTTACGCGGGGCGTAAGGTCGGAATAGCGATAAACTTGCCTTACAACCTCGGTTTAGGTGTCTAATTTAATGGCCTACTTCCGGTGTAACTAAACCTACGCTGAACCGGCGCGTAAAAATCTAATGAGTAAGACGGTTAGTGTTTTATCGCAGCTTTGTATCCAACACATGTATTAAATACCTACTTACATTTAGGTTCTTTTTACATAAATAAAATATAATACTTATGTATACACTCCAACCCTGAGTGCAGGATACTCAATATGATTTTGGGAAGAAACCACTATTCAGAATCAAAACGTTACTTCAAATAACTTTACGTATGTTAAGTGACCAGATATGTATTACCGAGTACTTTCAAACCTATCACTTAATTGATATGACTCTTGTCATATAAAAAAAGTCCCGAAATGTTTTTACAGTACAATAAAGATTAGATAAGTGAAATTAATAAAAGTTAGTTATTTTCTTATGAAACTCCTTGTCCATTAGAATCTGAGTTGGTTGGTATTCATTGCCGACATGCAATAAACACACGTGTACGAACAATCTGAAATATTTGAATTTAACACGGTGATAAGTGATAACAATATCGTTTGTTTGCTGCGTTTATATCTCTGCGATTTCCTACGAGAAAACTTCCCAGCGGAACGAGTCGGTTAAGCAATTATGATTTCTATTTTTGTCTCGAAATTCGTTTCCGAGAATCAGCGAGAACAGCGCTGCGTTCTAATTTTATTTGTACATCTTAGCAAATGAGTCAAGATGGAATCTTTCAGCTGCGAGCTTTCTCAGAGCTTCTGCCGATTGTTGACTCAGTGGACGGTCGCCATTCCACTTCCTGCGAGGCCACCCGGCCGCGTACCGATCGCGATATCTGCAGGCTAGTACCGTATCCTCCACTACTCTGCTACCCCGTGAAGGCTTCTTGCTTTGGGAGACTTTTAATTATGCAAAGTGCTTTTAGTTACTACCCACTTCTGTAGCTCGACTGCTAACCTGCTTTGGACCGGAAACGTAGATTAATCAAAACACTGCGAATTAAAGTCAAATTTGTACAGTTTATGAATCTCCTATTTATTTTACGTAGATTGTTTTTTTTTGGATTTTTAATCAAATCAGACTATTGAGAACGGTTGAGAAGATCCGAGGACTTTAATAACATTATATTTCCATAAAACGGTTTGTTGCATTTTATATCTAAGATCTGAATGAATCACAGATTTTGGAACACTTTTACGTGAATTTGGTCGCTGGCATGAAAAGCTATTAAAAGTTTATTGAAAAGCGTATTGGGTATATTTGTGTTTCGTTAATTTATTTGAGTTTATTTCGCAACATGTGGGCCTAGAGCCAAAGTCTTATCTCTCTGCCACGAAAAGTAAATAAATATCTTTGATTTTATGGATTCTATTGTAATTCACTACTACTCGTAAATATATATTTAAATAACATTTAAGCGATACACTCACCATAGTATATCTCCTATTATTTTAACATTTTTACATCTGCGGGTTTTATTTAATTTAACTGTTCATTGAAATATTAAGAACGATTTGTGTTATCATTGTAAATATATTTATGTAATAATTATAAAAATAAAAATAATTAGGATAAAACAAATGAAAAAATAAACAAATTTATCAAACCTATTTTTTTGTTAACTGGTTTCAGGTAAATATACGAGACCTGTTCAAACGAAAAGGTAAATTTTAAATTTTCGCGGGCTGTGTATATTCGACTATCGATTTTTTAAATTATGTTGGTACACAAATGTTTATCATATGTAAGCATTATCAGCCATTTTAGATTAATGGTTTATTTTTTGACAACTGGAAAGGTTAGTTACGTTTTTGTGTGTTCTTCGATTTTTTACTTTTGAAAAAAATGGATTAAAGAATAAAATCCATGATTTTTTTTCCACAACTCCAGGACGCTCATCGTCATTAACATCTTCTCGGCCTCCTGTAAAGCGCTTGTACCACTTATAAACACTTTTTTGAGACAAAGTAGACTCGCCGAATGCCACAGTCAACATTTTAAGTGCGTCGGAGCACTTTATTCCATTTTTAACGCATAATTTAATACATATTCTTTGATCCATTTTTTTTTCAAAAGTATAAAATCGAAGAACACACAAAAACTGACTAACCTTTCCAGTTGTCAAAAACAAACCACTAATCCAAAATGGCTGATAATGCTAACATATGATAAACATATGTGTACCAACATAACAACAACAAAAAATCGATAATCGAATGTAGACAGCCCGCGAAAATTCAAAATTCACCTTTTCTTTTGAACAGGCCTCGTATATCGTATTGTTGAAATTTTGAAACAGTGCCAGGGAATATTTGTCCCTATTCTTGTATCAACTGTGGTTAGAGGTGCATACATGAAGAAATAATCTTTTCTACCCGGTGAGCGGGCTGCCTTTTGCTACTAGGCTTTTTTGTGGTACTTAAAGTGAAATTTTGTGGGCTGTGTTTTGTGTGCTTATAGTCATCAACGAGGGTATAAGATGTTTCAGGTAAAAACATCCAACAAGCATTGAGAAAAAACTAGTATCTATGGTTTTCTCTCTGATGTATAAAAAAGTTTTGTTGTTTTAAAAATAATAGCTTAAGGTTCGCTTTTTCAAATGATTTTTCTTATAATTGGTGTATTTTTCTAGTTCTACGCTTAATTTGAACAAATATTAATAAATAAAAAATAAATTATAATGCATTTAGAGGGTTATGCGGGTTTCTTTTGGTCATTCCTCGCCAAGCTCTCCCTTTGGTGGCGCATTTCTTTGGATATGAAATCGTGACATTTAAAGGAAAACGATGAAAAATGTATCTCTCCCCTAATGACTGTCGCAGAAACGTACTCATCCCTGATCAGGTTTCAAACTTTAAGCCAAGTGGTGCAGGAATTAAAACAGGCTGAGCGTATTTCTCTTCTAATAATTTTTATAAATCCAAAAATATATCATCAAACAAAATAAGCTAATGAGAATAATTTATTTCTTATTTTTGAGTCTGACCAAAAACTAAAACCGTTACTTTGAGTTTGAGTATCATACAAATTCATAAGTTAAATTTATATTATATGTGAAAACTTTAAACTAATCCTTTGTCTTAATTTTTTGCATAAATCAACATTTTAACTGTGATCTTGAGAATCAATGGATTAAATTGATTGAGTGTGTTATAGCATCATTTAAAATCTTAAGTTGGAACTAGAGTTTTAATTATTACTTTGAATTAGTTTAACCTGATATATGTATTGTGAGTTTGAGCATCAATCGAAATTTTTAACTTAAAACTTGAGCATCAACAAAAATATTTACTCCGAGCTTGAGAAATATAATTTTTTAACTTCGGACTTAAATGTGAATCAAAACCATCTAGGTGTTTGGAAATATACCACTTTAACAACGTGCAATTGCCTCTACTTTAGATTAAAGATAATTATTTTGAGTATCGTTTTAGTGCCTAAACAATAAAAGTGGAAGAAAATCTGCTGCTTATCACCATGCGTTCATTGTGTAACATTATGCATGTCCACAAGTAACCACATTCCACATATAATATATATAGCACTGACAAAGGTGTGCACTCCATACAGGCACCCGAGCACTGCCTACTTTGTCATACTCGTATAAAAATATGTATAATATTGGATTAAATAATATTAAACTATTGCAAGAACAAATCTACACGAAAAATAGCCGAAAAATTTAGCTAATCGCTCCGCCGCGAGCCCCTTACCGACCTTCCAACTGTAACGTGTCAAAAGCATTAACTACATATGCTCAAACGCCACCAACGTCAGAGTAGATTATTTTATGTTCACTAGACTACACAAAATATGTATGTATGCTGTGAGCTATTGAGCGTTCAAGTGGCTCGTTCGTGTTAGAATCTCTGTTAGTGTCTAAGGCAGTGCTTTTACAAAACATCCAAAAGCAATCAGTGTTAATTAGTTGGTACCTATTTCTATAATCAATTAATCCGCTTTTTTTCCTACTGCTTATCCTGATCAAAAACTCTGTGAACGCCACTGAGCACTGACTATATTATTTACATCAATCACGACCTTTTACCACAATTCAGTGGGTAAATACTTTTGAAAACCTATATCTCACATATGCTTACAACATAATATATATTATTGAATCAAAAATCGCAAATAGTTTAATCGTACCCTCAAAGGTATGAGGCCAACGGGGAACCAGGATGACACAATTCAAACTCAGCTCATAAGAATACAGAGATTTATAGAATAACAAAAAGAATCTCCATTTTCCTGAAAGGTTCTGAAAATTTCAACCGGTATATCAATTTTCCAGATGTACCTTATGAATAAAACCATCACCTCGTGACGCGATGATATCTGCCACCTAAGTGAGAATATTTTTCTTTTCCATAGAAAGGTAACACCAAGACGCTGAGAGGTGATAAATAATTTATGAAAGTACAGAAATCACGAAGTTTTGCGAAAAACGTCAAGAATTCACTGAAGATGAATGCGACACGTGTGACAAATATTCATAATTCTCGGCAGTTTTGGTCAAACAAAAAATGATAAAAAATTATTTGCCATACAAGTTATATTGGCATCATATTCAAATGCGATTTAATTTATTATAATGTTATCCTATTTGAGGGATATACTCGTATATCCTATAGCAAGGGCAGTAATCTTTTTCATCCTAAATTATTTCTTAACTAACTAACCATCACGCCGTTTCCCCACAGGGTTAGGCAGAGATGACGGACTGCCATACAACTCTGTCTTGGCACACACTCCTTGCTTCATTCACATTCATAAATCGTCTGATACATACTCTTAATATTCTAACTCTTCACATGACCCAAAACATATATACCCGATACAAGTATTTGATTTTATTGATTGTGTTATATTTTCTTCGGGCGTCATCGACTTCTTCTTCCTTTCACTTTCGCATCATATGTTCTTTTCACACTCCTTTCTTCGTTCATTCGCTCTACATGTCCAAACCATCTAAGTATCCCTTTATTGATCCTATTCATTACGCTTACATCAGCCTAGCATTTTTTCCGGATTCACACATTTTTAATACGGTCATACATAGTTTTACCGCACAGGTTTCAAGAATCTCATTTCCACAGCATTCAGTCTTCTTTTATCCTTTTTCTGCTAGTTTCATGCCTCACTGCCATACCAAAAGCATTAGCACTCCATTGTGGACTGCTAGCTTCGCTTCTTTAGACAATTTCTTATTTGCGCCAACAGCGTTCTGTCCTCCATTAAAGGAGTTTCCTGCATTCACCCTTCTTTCAATATCCGTATAAGCTTTTCCGTCTCTCGTTAACATACTTCTTAAATACACAAACTCATCCACTTGCTCCAAGTATTCATCATTCACAACTATATTGCAAGCTGTTCGCGTACTCTCTCTTTCAGAGACCTTATTTTTTAAATGTTGATAAAACTGTTTTTACACTTCTTTCAATGATATGTTGATACATTCAGAAATGATGGTTTCTAATTGTTCCTAGTTTTATATACACAAACATTTTTGTACACATAATTCTCTGTTTTTTTTATAATAATCATTCTAACAGTTATAATAATCATTCTAAGTTGACAATACTCCAAAACCGTTTTTTGTAGATTGCTGCCTTTGCGACTAATCGCCTTGTATTACAGTTATTTATTTTACTAATTTATTTATCTTAAGTTAGACCACATTATTGTGTGTTTTAATATACCTATAAGATTGAATACATATACAGAAACGATTATTTTAAACATCCTTTTCTAGCATAATTTTTTAAATAAAAAAATATTGGCCATACTAATTAGCTTCTAAGGAGTTTCAACATATTGTTTCGTTTGAAAAATATGGATTTATTTAATATAATTTTTTACAAAAATATTTAATAAGCAGATTTTTTTAAATGTGAAATTCTACGAACTCCAAAACCAGGCATATGCCTGTATCACGTTTTAATATAAAACCTGCAATTGGTAGATACTCTATGTGGATTTATTTCATATAATTTTTTACAAAAATATTTAATACACAGAATTTTTGAAATGTGAAATTTTACGACCTCCCAAACCAGGCATATGCCCGTCTCATGTTTTAATATAAAACCTGCAATTCGTAGATACTCTAAATATCACCCTGGTGAAAGACCATTATTCAGAATTGAAACGTTACTTAACATTTTTTAGGCATATTTGGTAATCAGATTTGAATAGCCAGGTACTTCTCAACTTTATTTTTCCTCATCTCCTTCGCATCCTTATACCTTCAGCCACACTACATACTACAATTAGAAATGCCAGTCTCACTGGCTCTAGACGGTTGGAAGTAGTTGAGACTCTTGTGCGGTATTAACTATTAAAAAAATATTTTAAAAATCAATGACCTCACATCATCACGAGTTTTGAAAGAAATTGAAAACATCCAGCACAAACAAAAATATGACATAAGTTATGTGTGATAAAATAAAACCACTGTTCAAAAAACCACTATTTCAAAATGCATTATTGTACGAAGTTATAAACACAATTGTTCAAAATACCTGGTGATATTAATTAGAAAAAATATTTCATTCAGAAAACATGTCGTTGATTTATGGTAAGGAATACACAAGGGTGTAAATTAGACATGTTCTACAAAAAAACAACAAACAATATTATGACGGGGAAGTGAATATTACACTGATTTGTCACTCAAAATGGAAATCATGTTGTGAGCCAAAACTAATGTGCGTGACCTTAAGAAGAAGCTATGAAAATTTATTGAAGCCAAAGCTCACTAATCAACATTTTTACTACATCGTATATATAGATTCTCTTCTTTATAGTTTGCAGTATTGAATTCATTGGAGATTCCCGTTGATTAAACCTTTCAGTTAAAAATTAATAAGTGGAAAAAAGTTACAAATAGAGATATTATTTTACCAATATTCTTATCTCGGTTACAAGGAACCGGTTCCAAGCCAGTCACTGGAATTGTCAATATAATTTCTCGGAGGAACCGGTTGCGGTTATTTTTAGTGAATAATTCCCTGAAATCCCGATTTTAGAAACAAGAAGTCGGTTTCCGTACATTTCTCGAATATAACAAGTCCCTCCCTCCCCTCCCCCATGGAAAAAAGTATCTGGAGCGAAAACCGGAACCAAGTAGCGAGGAACCGGTTCCACGGTTTCAGTGCTTTTGGTCCCCAATATCGCTTGAAACCACCTTGATTTTTTTCTCTCCCCCTTGAAATTTACTTCTTGGAACCTTTCTGGCATTAGAAATCGGTTCCGTCGGTCACCGGTGACTGGAATTGCAGTGACCATCCCTAGTTACAAAGGTTTTTAATCAGAAATTTATATTAAAGTCACCAGGGTGTTTTATCGTTTTGAAATTTAACCACGAATTATCACTTTCAACATAGAAATGCCAACACAATTTACTTTGTAATTGTGCCAGTTTCTTTGATTTAAGCAATAACTATACCAACAACTAGGTTAAGTTCACGTTGTCGTTGCAAAAGCAGTGAAATTTGATTAAAATGAATAGTAAACATTGTTCATCAGTCCCTCATTATACATTTTGAACAATTTGTTACACGAGCTCGGGGCATCCAACGCTTTGCAGGAAATTAATTTAAGATATACGAGTAATGTCATTTTGCAGCGCCAGTATCGCGACTCTGCCAACCGACGAATATACATTTCGTAATAACGTCTCCATTCGTTCACTTCTCGTTATGATTATGGGAAATTCAATTATGCAAAACAAAATTAATGTTCAAGATAAACATGTTATTCATAAAAGTGGTCTGTTAAAATGATTCTAATGTTAGATTTTTTTTTTGTTAGTGTTCGACTCAACATCAAAGGGTCCAAAAATAAGACAAAACACAATGTTATCTTTCTATGTATTAGGTTGATGACTGGAAATACCTAGATAGTCATACCTAGCCATAAAAAAAAACAGAATCAATTAATACCTTGGTTTTTTTAGCTACTTTAGACAATAATCATCTATAATGTAGGTACTTACTACCGATCGCCTGATATTACAAGTTACATAATATTTTTTATGTTAATGAAATAGTTTCTGTCTTATAAATATGTTATTAGCATCAAAATGATATCTTTTGAATATTAGTAAATCAAATTTATTAATGTATTTATATACTAACGAACAATTGTCCAATTACAAAAAAAATACATAACACGAAATGAAAAAAAAGAGCCACAGAGAAAAACAGCAAATATAAAATATTTCAATGAAACAATGACAATATACATTAGAAAGAACATTCAAGTCAAGCCTGGACAAGGTTTTGGTAGAGTCGTAAAGAATGAAGAAAATTACCAAGACTGATACACTAATTTAATAAGTCATTTTGGACAGTGGAGAATCACACATATATATATTTTTTAAAAAGACTTCTTTTTCCCGGGTTACGAATAACTGAACAATATAAAAAAAACTTCTACTGCCATCATAATAAGTGAAAAATATTACTTGTGCAATGATGGGGGACTTAGCCAGCAGAGGAATTTAACCCACGACGCCCAGGTGGGAATCCGACGCGTTTTTCCACTCAGCTACCGACCGGTCAATTAGTAGTGATGATTGAGAAACAGCAACTATTTTTTTCGAATTTATAAATAAAACAGACAAACTTTGTTTACAACCACTTTTATTATTCAATATTATGTCGACCGGTTTCGGAAGCGCCCTTCCATCACCGGGACAATATTAAATATGATCAATTGCCCTGATGATGGAAGAGTGCTTCCGAAACCGGTCGACATAGTATTGAATAATTAAAGTGGTTATAAACAAAAGTTAATCTGTTTTTTTCATAAATGTGGCAAGCCACAAAGTAAATGCTTTTTACGAATAATTTTTTTTTAGGGCAAGGAATTAATATTGACTTTTCTTCCCATTTCTTCAAAATTCCAAAAGAAATACATTTTTTTAAATGCAAATATACGGAAAACGGTGTTTTAGAGACTAGACTCGGCAGAAAATTTTCTATAAAACCATGAAAATCGTACAACGAATTCCCGAAACCCGCTGTTGGACATTGTAGAACGTTCGTCTACTTCCCGTTTATGCACAGCCCTCACAGGTACACAGGAACACAAGTAGGCTCTATTCACGTTGACTTGCCGCCTTCCCACGGGAAACCAATCTATCATTTACACCGACCCGACAAACAATCGCGCCAGCCCGCTGATGGCGCTTGGAGCTGGTCGGATTGTCGGTCAATTATAAATACATGCATACTTTATTTCCTTGCTCTCCAGTGGGGCAAGTATTCCGCAAGGTGGGGAAACGAAGACACATAACCTAGACACCCCTACTAAAAATGACTTAGATCCCAGACGTCATAATCGTTTTAACATCTAGTGTTCCGGAGGGTCCTTTAGGACTCGGGTATTCAACATCATCTTTTTTTAGTTTTTATCCTTTAAAACTCGTTATTCGCATATTTAAATGAGCCATAATCGCTTTTCAACCAAATAATCAGTCCATAAACATATTTTTCATTGCGTTAAGTTTCGTATAAGTCGAGTAAAAAATATTTGAAGTTTGCTTACATCAGTACGGCTGAAAAAATCTATTTTCAAAGTGAAATTACCGTTTATATTATATTTTACAGGAAAAACTACAGATAATTTTATTTTTATTTGGACGAAAATGTATTCAACCACACAAATATAAAATAAAACGGTAAAAAAATCTTCAAATTTCTTTTTTTTCAGTCACATGCGGGAGAAAAAAACCATCTCTCCAAATATAGAATATAGGTAGCCTTCTAGAACAACCATTTATGCTATTAACATACAATTAAAAAAAAATACATCTGAGAAAATATCATAATTGACAAAAAAATCATTTTTTACAAGTGAGCATTTACGAAATAACAGTCAGAAATGAACGACGGAAGTTGTACCTTTTGGGATAAGCGAGAATCCGTTTTTCCAAAGGTCAAGCATTGAATCAAAACTTCCATGCGTCGTCAAAATTCAAAACAAGAAAAGCGATAAACAAGCAAAAAATGTTAACACTGAAAACAAGCAAATAAAATATTTTACAGGAAGCGGAGGCTTTAGAAAAACTGAAATTTATTTAATATTATCTCGCAAAAGCGATAAATAAACACCTGAGAATACCTGGAATGCTCATATAGTTCAGGCCAAGCGTTACAAACTTGAAGATTGATGCGCGCTATTCGCGGTATCTCGCAGTCTAAAAATGCCATTTGGAGGAAAATGTTCCGTAAGTGAACAGTGAAGGAAAAAACAGAAGATGTGTTATTGTATTGACTAGTAAAATTTGTGTTTCGGGGTATAGAATTTCGAACACAACATATATACATCAGAATTTTTTCTAAATCTTATTTACCCTCGTGGAAATTATTTCTCAGTGTTATGCACTTCATGTCTACCTTTGGTGAGTCAGAGAAACTATAATGTAGTCATTTTTATGAACCAATTTAATATCTACTTTACCAATCGCTTTGTTGGTTGTTTACATACATACATCTTAAAATTATTCGCTAATAGACTGCAAGTTGTGTAAGTAATAACAAAATTATCAATTTTACCGCAATCATGTGAAACATCGCTCAATACATAGTTTACAAAGCTAGAAAACCACTTAAATGACAAACGTTAATTTTAATTAGAATATTTAGTTAATTTTAGTTAGAATATTTAGTTAATTTTAGTTAGAATATTTAGTTCATTTTAGTTAGAATATTAACCGCCATTCTGAAATAAAGACATTGCTATTATTATTTTAATTTTTAACAGAAAGATAATAATAAATCTGGATTACGAATAACCTGACAATATTTGGAAAACTCCTACTGCCATCACAATAAGCGGAAGGTTTTGCTTGTGCAATGATAGAGGACTTAGCTAGGAGAAGAATTGAACCCACGACGCCCGAGTGGGAATCTGACGCGTTTGTACACTCAGCTACTAACCGGTCAAAACACAAACGTATTTAATTTAAAGCTCCATAGCTCATAGTGGAAATTATATCACCAGTGGAAAATAGTAACGTTGACTAAGAAACTTCAACGCAGTCAATTAAAGGCGCGAGAATTTTGGACATTCAAATTTTAGCTCTAATGTAAAATTTAAAAAATCGTGTTAAATAACAGAAAAAAATGTTTAAAATTTGAAGGATTATATTCACCTCAATAATAAGTCAGTCCTTTGAATTTATTTAACCTAAGGTATAAACAACAACCTTGTTGTCTCAGGCCTGAAAAATAAACACGGTCCTGAAAGGCACTCGTGTGAAGGCGTCCTCGCAAACAAATCACAAGGGGAAAGGCCTAGTACTGCGCAGTGCCTAACGGCCTGTACCCGCTAAAAACTTTCACGGTTACGCAACCTTACGAGAAGCCTGGAGGCTTCGATCCCTTACTTTCTGTCACGCTTTAACTGTCGGAAAACATACCGTTTTGTAAGTGTATCGTGACAATAAACGATGTTTTTGTAAAGTTGTTGTCACTACCAGTATATATATTTTGCAAATTTGTGGAGTTATTGAGATTATTTATTTTTCGTTTTTACTATGGGTTCGATTCCCATTAATAATTTTTCCGTAGTTTTTTTTTTAAATGCTGACATCTTTTTAACCGACTATTTAAGTTTAGAGTTAAAAAAATATTCATTTGTCTGAAGCTGCAAAAACTCCCGAACAGTAATTTTAACGTCGAGAAAATTGAATTTTTTTCTGTTTTTGAATTTCCGTTTGAAAGATAAATAATGCGTTGCAGCCCGCCACGTTGTTTTTATCGAGGGCCATAGAACATTTAAATCATTAAAATTGCAAATATTAAGATAAGAATTCTTACCATTTGCTTCATATTTTTCATTTTTTCAATGAAACGACTGAACGGTGTTTAGAAAAACTCCGTACATATTAAGAGTACTGTAAAAAACAGGACCAAAAGGAAACTGTAGAAGACCAACAGGAGCGTAAGCTATTTGCAACTAAAACTTTTCAAGAGTTGTAGCACCGTCGATAAAAATGATAAAAGGTCCATTAATCGTGAAAATTAACGGAATATTTCATAACGTTTAAACGATCTGTTTATGATCACAGATGATCCCGCATTTCCGTTGGTCCTTGCACCCAACACATTTTATGTAATACGGAATGAAGTAAAGATTTCTGTTCCCAATATAACTGCTAAAAACATCGACAGAATTATTCCACACAAACGGTGTAAGTTTATGTATATTGTTTCGAAGAATTTTGTTTCACAAGTAAATATCAATATTCAACTCGCACAGAACTTACTTTATGACTCTTGTATCAATATCTTCGGGGGAATATTTGATCCACAACTTGCAGCAAATCCAACGTTTCCGCTCAATATAAAACTACTATTAAACTACCGTTTTGTTTGCAATATGCACTGTATTAAATAATACGACACGTAACTATATGTAACACCTTTACGTGACTGGTAAATGCCAAAACTACCAATCACAACTCTGACTGTGGGGAGGTCGAACAGGTTGTTTTTTTTAAACAACGGTTAAAAATAAAATAAAGTTGTCTGCCGAATTTAAAGCGGGTTTAACATGTCCTACGGGTTTGACGCTGTCATCGAATTTCTATTCAGTGGGAATGCGCCTTTTGTTTTGAATTGAACTAAACATGCACGCGCTGTTGGCCAAATAAGTTCCGTTCTATGGCCCGACGAGCTTTTGTTGTACACACATGTCCAATGTCCACCATTTATTCAATGGATAGCAGACATTTAATCTATTTCGTAAGTACCGATGTGTAGGAGTTTCTGCCTGCGAATTTCGATGGGTTTGGAATTTTTATTGAATTTCATTTGATTATCTGTTGATGGTATAATCGATTTTCTGTCGTCTGTATGTTGGTTGTAAATAGATTTATGTTTCTTAAATGATAATTGTTTTGATTGATTTTTGTCGCGTTATAGTGAAAATTTATTTGTTTTGAAATTGCCTAAATTGTCTATTTTATTTTGTTGGTTTTTTTAATAGGTTCACTATGAATTCGATTTTATTTGATTCTTCATTTAATTAATTTTGATGAATACTTAACAAAATCAAGACTTCAGTAGCTTTAGTATCCTCTCTTTTTTAAATTATCTGTGCAAGCAAAACATTTTTCGTGCAATCTATACTTATTTTTCGAGAGTTCAATTTTTTTAGTTAAACATGCTTACTTTGATGATTTAATAAAACAAATATATAACTTTATTCCACTTTTATTTTATGACTGGACCGGTTTCAGCCTATGACGGCCATCTTCAGACTAGTACATTTTGTTGTTAACCTACGGCTTATATACGGATGTCAGGGGTAGTAAACAATGATTTTACTTTATTTATATTCATCAGTATTGTTGCATGATTGTAATAGTTACAGGGTAAAAGTTACTTTTAATTTATTGGTATTATTTTTTCTATATATATATCTGGAATATTTATTTATTTTATTTAATATTTAAGATGGGTTACAGTTGCATAGTATTCATTTGCTAAGTCTCCGCTATTATATCCATTATAATTTCATCATCCAATCCAATTTAATAATGTATATTTCTAACTAAAAACATATCATAATGTAAATGCACTTAAAAAATTCAAGCAATCAATAGGTAATAACAATAAATGTAAGTTATTACACAAGTGCATAGCACTTAAAAATTCCTTGATACCGAGAAATTATATAATAATAGAAGTAATCTACTCTAACAGTGCATAATGAATAGAATCATAAAACTAATTGTACCATAATGCTGGCAGTAACCCAATAATTATAAAATTATGTTGTACATCTGGACATCACAAATTGTTCGGGAAGATGCCTTTGTTTAAGCTTGTATTTATTATATGAGCAATAGGTTTGCTTATTTCCTTGCGAACTGCTTTTCAACATCTACCCCAGTTACCGATGAAGATGTTGAGAAAACTATAATTAGTCTAAGAGGATCAGCAAGCCCGGGTTATGACAACATAACTGTAACAACATTAAAAAGCAGTTCGCAAGGAAATAAGCAAACCTATTGCTCATATAATAAATACAAGCTTAAACAAAGGCATCTTCCCGAACAATTATAAGAAAACTATTGTCACCCCGGTATTTAAATCTGGTGACGAAGAAAATGTATCCAACTACAGACCAATAGCACTCACATCTAACATAGCAAAATTTATGAAAAAAATTGTTAAGAAACAACTAAACAGATACATAATAAAAAATAAGATAATGAGCCCCCCTGCCAATTTGGTTTTAGAGACAATTTAAGCACACAGGATGCTATTGCTAAATTGACAAAAACAATAATGACGACTTTAGATAATGGAGAAAAGTGTATTGGCATATTTATTGACCTCCGCAAGGCATTTGATAGCATATCGCATTCCAAGTTAAGCAAAAAACTTTCACAAATCGGAATCGACGGAACAGTTCTATCTTGGTTTAAAAGTTATCTCGAAGATAGAAACCAATATGTCAAAATCAATAATTCTTTAAGTGAACCCAAAACCACATCATTTGGTATACCACAAGGAACAGTCATCGGTCCTATCCTCTTCATTATTTATGTTAACAAAATGTTCAGCCTCCCCATAGCTGGTAGCATAATATCTTATGCAGATGACACAGTACTCATCACAAAAGGAAAGTCGTGGGAGGAAACAATGATGAGAGCAAACACCAACATAAATATATTAAAATCATGGCTCGACCAAAAACTGTTTGTCACTAAATACTGAAAAAACATATTTCATCACATTCTCTATAAAAGATAAAAAGTACCCATTACAATATAATTATTAAAATTCATTCATCAGAATGTGAGAATAGAAAAGAATGCAACGATATAAATTGTTTACGCATAACAGGCAAAAATAGTATTAAATATCTTGGTGTTATAGTTGACAAAAATTTAAAATGGAACGAACAAGTCATAAATACAGTTACGAGACTAAGAAAACTTATATATATATTTATCAGATTGAGAAACATCTTATCATTAAATATGATCAAAACCATATATTTCTCACTTGCTCAATCTATTCTCCAATATGGTATTATCGGATGGGGAGGAACCTTCAAAACCAACCTCTCGCCTGTAGAAAAAGCACAAAGATTAATTATTAAAGTTATACTACGCAAACCATCGTTCTTTTCCTACTATGGAACTGTTTAACAAATTTAAAGTCCTTAGTTTAAATAATATTTTCAAAAAAGAATGCGTTGTTACAAACCCACAAAGACCATTTCAATTCAACAATTTCCACCAAAATTAGTGTCCGACCAAGATCAATTGGCAACATAGAAATCCCTAGTTTTAAAAAACAAGTGCCTCACAACACCATTACTCTTATCAAGGTATCAAATTTTTCAATGCTCTCCCGTTGAAAATTAAATTGGAAAAAAAAAATTATGTAACTTTTAAATCAAATATCAAAAAAATATTGGAAAACTCCACCAGTAAACACGTTTTCTAAATAATTAAAAATGAAAATATTTATATTTTTTTTTTATATTTATATATATATATATTATATATATATAATAATAGTATTAATTAAAAAAAAAATAAAATAAAAAATAAAAAATTAATACAATTTAGACACAACCTCAAAATTTCATTAATCTTTTTTC
Source organism: Drusus annulatus (assembly GCA_022651775.1). Taxonomy (NCBI): domain Eukaryota; kingdom Metazoa; phylum Arthropoda; class Insecta; order Trichoptera; family Limnephilidae; genus Drusus; species Drusus annulatus. Next base: position 75,366 of record JAGWCC010000474.1, on the reverse strand, counting down.
GAAAATGAACCGAACTCTCTATTTGTACATTTATTGATTTAAATTGTTTTGTATAATTTTGTGATCTACCTTCATGTATGAGTATTTACAACATGATAACGTTGCTCCCCAACCCAAACACGAGAATTGATTTCTCTCCTGGGCTGGGTATTCTTGTTAAAAATGTATACATATCTGTAATAGTTTAAAGAACATTATACACTGTTTATTTTATATAAATAAAAATTATTAAAAAAAAAAAAAAAAAAAAAAAGATGGGAAAATCTAAAAGTAAACTCATTAACAATCAGTATTCACCAACCTTTCATTATATGAATACATTGTCAATTCAAATTTATAGAAATGCAACTGTAACCCATCTTAAATATTAAATAAAATAAATAAATATTCCAGATAGATATATAGAAAAAATAATACCAATAAATGAAAAGTAACTTTTACCCTGTAACTATTAAAATCATGCAACAATACTGATGAATATAATTAAAGTAAAATCATTGTTTACTACCCCTGACATCCGTATATAAGCCGTAGGTTAACAACAAAATGTACTAGTCTGAAGATGGCCGTCATAGGCTGAAACCGGTCCAGTCATAAAATAAAAGTGGAATAAAGTTATATATTTGTTTTATCAAATCATTAAAATGGAATTCCACCACGAATTAACAGTTTCAAAATTAGAAATAATGCTTGCTTTGATTTTGAAATTCCAGACAGAAAATAAAACAGCTCATATTTCACGACTTCAGAGAGTTATTGTTGCTTAGAGCGTACAGGTGTCTACTCTATTTTAAAGATTGTTAATTGGGTCTACAATTAGGGTTCATTTCATCCGTTGACCTTTAAATCTTTAACTGTTGCCTATTCGTTAATTTTCATTGTCTTTTTATTGATTATTGTTTTTTTTCGATCTATTCAATTTTATGTTTATTTTCTATTATGCCACAAGCATAAAAGGATGCAGATTCGAGAGTTCCAATAACAGGAAACCTGCCAAGTACCTACCCATTTAGCGAATTTCCATTCCACAGTTGTCACCCTGCAACGATTCAAAAATATTTAGGGGCGCAACGTTGGCTAGATTGGCGGAGTACATTTGGCGCTTCCACTGTCGCAAACAAAACAGACCAAAATTTTGGTTTTACAAATCTGGCATGGGAAATCGACTGAATATTGAAAGGAAAATATGAAAACAATTTATTTGGTTGAACAAGTTATATTTTCAGATTGGTGGTCGCCATGGTCAGGCACGTTCCGTTTTCCAAATTTGAATAAATGCATTCGTTTCGTATTTAAAATGGCGCCGGGCGAGAATTGTAAACAAAATGCATTAATATTCATACGGTCGGTTGAATTGTAAACTAAATTCCAAATATCGGTGTGATTATATATTTGTGTATTTTCGGAAATTTGCATTAATTAAATGTCATTCACATTTATTCAGGCCCCGCTGAAAAATAGTTACGAGTTATCGATAATGCTAAAACTTATTGCGTTCAACTTTTTTAGGTCAACCCAACTATTTTCAACTAAACAAGGCTATTTTCATCGGAAGCTGTGATGCCTATATATCTCAATTTATCGAATAATAATGAAGAATCTTTCCGTTCTAAAAGTGAAAACCGCACATGATTCCAAACTAGTATCAACCCTCTGATACCAGTAGAACTATTTCATCCCCAACTGAAGTATGTTGTGAGGTTTAGGGTAGTAAGGAGAGGAAGAAGATGGGAAAGAGGTAGGTTAGGAAGTACCTGGCTATTGAAATTGATTGCTAAACTCGGCTGAAGCCATTTCAAGCAACTTTGCAATTCTGAATGGTGATATTTCACCAGGGTGATACTTAAAGTACCTACCACTCTGGAACGTGCCACAAGTATTCTTTATATTATTATTTTACTAAACCTGAAATAACACATATCAATTAAAAGACATTTATTTGGGCATGCCGGGATTCAAACCCGCGATCTCTAGATTTGTAGTCTAGCGTCTTAACTACTTGAGCAGGGAGGCCGTCAATCTAGTCCTCTTGTTTTACCCATATTTTCCCTTTTTAAAGTGAAGTAGATATTTTTAGTTTTTGAATGTAATACTTGTTAATTATTTACTCAAGCAAACTTCATACTGTATAGCTATAGTTTAATTTATTTCCTGTATTATTTCGTATTGTGTAGGTACTATATTTTCAAAATGTTCATGTACTAGGTAGCTAAAAAAAAAAATTTTACAAATCGTCATCCCAACACAGGCGTATTCCTAGTGAGATGGGCAATATACCAACCAACAAAAAAATTGTTCGAGTAAAATAATAAAAATAAATTAATTAATAGCTTTGAAGATCCTTGGAAAAGGTAAAAAAAAATAATTATCCACTCTAATGTACATCTTTAACGTATTTTCCATATTGATGGCACAGTACACATACATAATATTTGAAACAATGATAAAAATAGGACCAAAATATTAATTTGAAAGAAAATTAAAGTCATAGCCTGAATAAGGTATTGGTAGAGTCGTAAAGAATGACAAAAATCATTTAGACTGGTACCAAAAATTGTCAAGACCATGGCTTAGTTAAAAAGTTTCGACATTTTGGACAGTGGAGAATGATGCCCATAATTAGTAGAGTGATGATTGAGGAACAGCAATTCAACGTTTCTAAGTCTACGACAAGGGATGTTGAACTGGGTGAGTTGCAACAAAAAAGGATAGTCAATAATACAATTGATAATTTTGAAATAGAAAATTAAATCAAAACCATTCCTACGCTTTTCTAATGAAGACATTTTCATCATGTGAATAATAGCCTCTTTCTCGACCTAATAATCTCTATGCAATTCCGCGTAAAAAGCGATAGATGTATATTTAATTAACAACTGATCTTTATTTCGTTCGAACAAATAATTTTTTAATATGTGTATTTATGTGTATATATATATATATATATATATATATATATATATACACATATATATATAAATAAAAGATAAATGAAATTTTGAGGTTGTGTCTAAATTGTATTAATTTTAATTTTTTTTTTTTTAATTATTATTATTATTATTATTTATATATATATATATATATATATATATATATAAAAAAAAAAAATTAAAATTAATACAATTTAGACACAACCTCAAAATTTCATTAATCTTTTTTCGAAAATGAACCGAACTCTCTATTTGTATATTTCTTGATTATATTGTATTGTATAATTTTGTGATCTACCTACATGTACAAGTATTTACAACATAATAACGTTGCTCCCCAACCCAAACACGAGAATTGATTTCTCTCCTAGGCTGGGTACTCTTGTTAAAAATGTATAATATATAATAGTTTAGAGAACATTATATACTGCTTATTTTATATAAATAAAAATTATTAAAAAAAAATCTTTTTTTCAATGTTTAATGAACATACCTTTAAACATGAAAGACCACCATTCAGAATTAAAGCGTTGCTTTAATTGGCTTTAGCCGTGTTTGGTGACCAGATTTGAATAGTCAAGTACTTCCAAACCTTCATCTTCTCCATCTCTTTCCCCTCCCCGTTACCTCCAGCCTCACAACATACTCCAATTAGGATGTTATAGTTCTATAATCTCTAGACGGTTGTAAGCAGTTGTGCAGTTTTTACTATATTTTTTGTTTGTTTGAAAAAGCAATTTTATTATTATCGTGTGTTTTCTTTTTTAATGCTTTTGAGACTTTTTCAACAGTTTGACTATGCTATCAATGTATCCACTGAATAGACGATTTCTAGAAGTGTGACTTATACCGATTTGAAAGAAAACTGTTATTGCCAACATATATTTTTTTTGTTATTTATATATCCTTAGCGCCAGACAGGCTAATTCAATAGATTTTCTGTCCAATATTTGAAAATGTACGAACAATTTCACCAGAAACAAATAAAAAATTAGCTTAATTAGGGTATACAGACACGCCCACAAAACGCTTCTATCAGTTATCTCAGTGAATGTACCCCGCACCAAATCAGAGATGCAATAAGTGCAACGCGCATTCGGTCGGTTGTACGGAAATTAGGGCAACCAAGCGGCGGTGTCGTGCGACACACTGACGTCAGATTAACCCTAATCCGATAACCGCATTGTCACTTTTGACCGTAGCGCTCCGGAAAATGTCAAAAGATTTTGCAGGCACGCTCCGGATCTTTTTGTTTGAGTTGAGGTAATTGTATTTCAGTTTGTGGCGAGTTACTTAAATAGACCTGACAGTTAAATGAGAAATTTCATTTTCATTATTTAGGTATAAGGAAAATTATGTGGATTTTTCTAAGAATGCAATAAATTTGGAAAATGTGTTTCTGCAATTTTTCTGTAAAATGTGTAGAACTCCATTTATTTGTGTTATCGTTTAATTTCAAATTTAATAATATTATTATCTTATCGAAGGAATGAATCACTTTGTAGCTTGACATTATAATTTAAATAAAAAATATTTTATATTTTCGTAAAAAGCATTAACTTTGTGGCTTGCCATATTTATAAATAGAACACATATACTTTGTTTTTTAACCACTTTTTTTTTTTTTTTTAAAAGTGGTTAATAAATTAAACTACAATATTTTTTATTTAAAATATTCATTTTAGTTACACAATTCATATTCATAAACGTTAATACTAATTTTCATTAAATGGGGAAAACAAAATTTAGAGTAAAGTACCTCACAGAATTAAAAATTCAAGATAATTTTGGTTTACCAAAATTAGAAATTAAAAGTGAACTGAAACTATAAGTCGTTTCCATTTAATATAACCGCAGTTTATTAATGACTTTGAATTCTGTCACTAAAATTAAAATTAAAACTAAATAATAAAAATATTTGAAAAAACATGAAGTAAATACAACTCTTAAAAAGTTTGACAGAAAAAAAAGTGTTTCAATATTCACTAAAACGGTTTTTTTTTAAATCCCGACCATTACTTTTTATCGAACGCAATGCGATGTGTTAGTGAAAAAAACCTTTTTTTTCCATTCAATACGTATTTAAGATGTGTCAGTCTGAAGAACCCGTAGTTGGTTAAAAGCATCGTACGGTCTTTCCGCGTCCATGTGTACGTCAATTGCCAATATTTTTAAGGAAAGGTCGATTCAAAAGGTTGCTAACAGTGTTGCCTCTTCCTCACATTCATGTGAACATCGCGCCTGACACTTACAACAAAACTCCCACCATAGACTGTATCCATCACCAATATGTATTCCTTTAATCAAAACATTACTAAATGGCTAATGAGTAAGGACCGCAAGAAAATTGAAGATCTCCTAAAATAGCATTTGAAATTCTTCACCATGACAAACTAGAACATTGTGTAACAAATATCATCATTTTTTTTTAATTATTCTACTTGTACTCACTGTCATTTAGGTCAGAACAGGTTCTTATGACCTAGTGAGGTAGGTTACGTCAAAAAATAATGTAAGAAACAAAAGTTAATTTATTTTTATTTTAATAATGCTGGCGTCCCACAGGGATTGGTTCTGTCTCCAACTTTGTTTTTGTCGCACATCAATAACCTTTTGTTATGTGCACCAATACACTTCTATACAAATTATAGTACGATTCGTGAAAGGTTTTTTTAACAAAGCATCCCTAAAGATTACGTAGGCATTTAAGGAAATAATTTACTCTTGTGTGGAGTTAATGTTAAAAAAAACAAAAACTCTGGAACCGTCCAAAATATAATGGGTACATGAAATATTGCATTTTTGATCAAAGCGTTGAAATACTACCCCACACAATGTTATGATTCACAAAAAACTCTAGTACGATTCAGCCCACATCATGTTTGCCAATTTTCACCGAGAAAATATTACTTTTTTGCTATTTGTTTTATTTGATCCTGGTTAGTTCTGAAGAGCTGTAAATCATGGATAAACATAAATCACCCCTATCAAAATCAAACTGATCTTATTCGAAACAACTTATAATAAGTTTTATCAGTTCCATCACCCTTGTTTTTTCGATGGAAACAAAAAAGGTTAAATTAGCGAGGATAAAACTAATGCAAAATAAATAAGTAAAGGGAATATAAATTCTTTTTTCAGAAACCTACAGTAAGGGAGAAAACTTGACCTAACAAAAAAGTGTCATATGTGGCTTAAAAATGTTTCTGTCTAAAGCTTTATAGTAAATGAATGAGTGAGCCGTGGCAATAGCCTGATGAACTAAATATTCATATAAATAGGAAAGGTGGATTTGCTAACATGATGATATATCGTAAGTGTCCAAAATATTACATTTTCACTGAAAGCAACTAATAGCCAATATTTAGACATATTCTTTTTCTTCAAAGCTTCTTGTAAGCCGCCAAAAAACAAAGTATGAAACTTTAAATGAGCAACACCCCAATTTATTTTTTAAAAATAATTCAATTGAATTAAATTTAATATTATTATTATTGAGTTCTGCTATTTTAAGTTTTTTATTTTTGTTTTTAGTGACAGCTGTTTCGGCGTTTAAGGCCATTGTAAAACTGTCAAACGCACGACAATGACAAAAACTTAAAATGAATAATAATAAAAATTAATTATATTTAAAAAATTAAATGGAGTTCTACAAATTGAACACAAAAACTATAAATAAACCCCAATTTATTATTTAAGAATGCTAGAAGATATAAAGTTTATACAAAACAGATATTCCAAAAAATTACTCGAATTATTTTTAATGGTTATATTACAAGTTTGTTTTCTTAGGTCATTCGTCATGAGTGGTAAGTTTTTTTCTTCTTTTAAATACTTTTTTTGTAAGAAAAAAAACATAAGACATAATATATAAAACGAGTTTCATAGTTTATCCATGTACCATTAACAAAAAGAGACTGGCTCTTGTGCTTATTAAAAATTATATTTCCCAATAAAAAATTATAGTTTTTGTTTTCAATTTGTAGAACTCCATTTTATTTTTTTATATAATTCAATTGAATTATATTTAATATTATTATTATTGAGTTCTGCTATTTTAGATTTTTTTTTAGTGACAGCTGTTTCGGCGTTTAAGGCCAGTGTGATAATGGCTTTTAACGCCGAAACAGCTGTCACTAAAAACAAAAAAAACTTAGAAAAGCAGAACTCAATAATAATAATATTAAATTTAATTCAATGGAATTTTATAAAAAAAAACAATAAACATCAATTGTTTTTCATTAACTTAGCATTAAATTTTGGTGTAGCGGGATCTCAATATTTCATATTAATTTTACATTTAAATGCTAATTTCTTTGCAGTTTTGGATAATTGAGGTTTTTATGTAAATACGTTTTACTATTGTGTTTCGAATGTTGTACAGAGCTTTTTGTTCATAATTTTGTTAATTATTTTCACTGTTTACATACTTTACTACTTATTTGATGTATATTTTTAATTTTTTTATTGTATGGTGTTGTATGTTTTCATGTGTCATCTCATTCTTCATCTGAAACTGAAAATCGCAGAGCTAATAATATGAACGTAAGTAACTACGTTTTGCAAACTATGTGGTCGGAAGGAAACGTAAATTAATAATCACTCCTAAGAAATTGTAATATGAAACTATTACTTAATAATAACCCGGTTAATTTTGAACCTGTATTTACTTCCAGGTATTTATATTTAGATTTACCCAAAATGGCGGAATAACAGAATGGAGTCTTCCCGGAGTTTCAGGAAGGGTAGAATTCCACACGTGATAATAATACGTGGTTTCCGTTATGTGGTTTATATATAGATAGAACTAGTTATACTACCCAGCCTTGCTCGGAGATTTCATATGTTTAAATTTTAAAAAAATATATAAAAAAACCCACTGAACAGTTTTTACATTATGGAAAAAAAATTAGGAGGTCTTTGCTTTTTTAATGTTAAATTAATATTTCAACGCTCCGTAGTTTTTTGTGGAAATGACGTTGATAGCTCGAAATAGTTCCGGACAGAAAAATCTGTAAAAAGCCTACATTCACTCGTATATATTAACGAATGAGTTTCAGCTCGAATATAAACAATATTTGTAAAAATAATCGCATGGTCATCTGAGAGAGATAAAGGTTTTTTTAATGCAGATTTTCAGAGTACGTTGTCTAAAAAAGAAAACCAGTATATTACTAAAAAATTAAAAATATTTTACTTACGATAAGCATCTACATTATTCTAATAATTTAATTTGGAGTCCCGAGTCTCAAATCCGGAACTCGTAAAACCCCAATTTAGGGAACTTTATATGTGGTGATGGGAAGAATATTGGGAAGTACCTGACTATTCAGATCTGGTCACTTAATACGGCTGAAACTATTGCAAGCAACACTTTAATTCTGAATGGTGGTTTTCTAAACCACTTCGAAACAAGGTGCAATTATAAAATACACTTTTTTTTAACTATAAAATTGCGAAAATAAGTAGCAAAGTCAAGTCATATTACTGACACTTAGAGAATTCTTCAACATCAATATAATATCATGAATCGTTAATCATGTTAAAATCTGTCTATTATATAGTTTCTCAGCGGTGTAATGTAATGTACGTTAATAGAGAAATAATCAACTCAAAAGCAACTCCGCAATCCTAATTCAACTCTAATCATCATCTCACGTGAAATCCGCAGTCAGGTCTGAATAAGTAAAGAAGATTGTTCCTGGCGCACTGTGAAGGAACATCTAGAGCTAAATGGTCATACAATAAAGTATAAAATTATCGCCAACTATTTATTTTTATCTTAAAGAAAGAAAAAAAATCCCGGGAATGATACAAATAACCTGACAAAGTTTGAATTTTTTCTACTGCCATCCCAACATTATAATTTTTAAACGTTACTTGTGCAACGAAGGAGGACTTGGCTAGCAAAATATTAAGCTCGCGACATCTAGGTGGGAACCTGGCGCTCTGGACTAAACAGCTACTATCCGGTCAATTTATTTGTATAATAAATAATGTATACATGTTTAGAAAAAAAATACAATAAAATCAGTATTCTGTTTCTAATATCACACACTGGTGAATAATTGCAATAAGTTCTAAATAATATGTATATTTTTAAACTTTTATTAAAATAGAAGAAAAAAATATATTTACGTATCCACCTACTTGAGTTTTACATTTAGTAAGTGAACACCGCGTACTCGTATGTGTGTATTTCAAGTACAATTCACTTGTAAAAAGTAAATAATGGCGGATGGTTTTTTTTCATAAATATATAATTAGGTATAAAATAGCTGTTGCATAGCTCTTTTTTTTGTGTATGGAGATAGGTATTTAAAGAAATGTCAACAGCATAAGGACATCGTTAAAGGTTGCATCAACAATGTCGGTGATTTTTCACCATTCGCGAGCATGACTGTAAATTGTCAACGAACAAACGACATTTATTTATGGTTTTAAAGTTTATTTTGTAGAACTCAATTTTAATTTTTGGGTTTTTTAATTTTATTTAAACCATAATTATTATTATTAAAATTTATTTTTTTTAAACAATTTTTAGTGAAAAGCTCTGCGATGTTATTATTTTTACAAAAAATTGATTTAAAAAAAATAATAATAATAATTATTATTGTTAAAATAAAATTAAAAAAACCTAAAAAAAAAAAAAGAACAAACGACAGTTCACATCGATTAAGTGTGGTTAATTTAGTTGTTATTATCTAACTCTTCTTGTTGCAAACTGATATTTTCCCATTTAAAACTAACTATTAACCATCACACCGTTTCGTCGACGGCCTCCATGGTCGAGTGGTAAGACGCTCGACCACGAATCCAAAGGTCGCGGGTCCAAACCCGGCGTGTGCCAATAACTTTTTGTTTAATTAATATGTGTCATTACACATTTAATTCATACACAAATAAAAAAAAATATATTTGCGGCACGTTCCAGAGTGGTAGATACTCTAAGTATCGCCCTGGTGAAAGACCACCATTCAGAATCGAAACGTTGCTTGAAATGGCTTTAGCCGTGTTTGGTGACCAGATCTGAATAGCCAGGTACTTCCCAACTTTCCTCTTTCCCATCTCCTTCCCCTCCCTACTACCTTCACCCTTACAACATACCCTATTTCGGGATGCCATAGCATCACTGGCTCTAGACGGTTGGGAGCAGTTGAGACTCTTGTGCGGTATTCATATAAAAAAAGGGTAGACAGATAGGATGGTTTGTCACACAACTCTGTCTTAGCACACACTCCTAGTTTAATTCAAATTCATACACTTTCTAATACGTACTCTTCTGTTATTCTGACTCTTCACATGCCTCGACTCGAGTATTTAATTCACTTGATCGTTCTATGTATTTCTCGAGCGTTCACGACTTATTCTTCTATTCACTTTTGCGTCATATATAATATTAAATAATTCGGTCTAGATGACCTTAAAATATTTGTTTAAATCGGATTTTGATTATAAATCCCCAAATCTAAACAATCCACCACTGTGCGGTAGCAAAAAAGAGAGCAGGATTGAGAACTTGCACCATTACCGGATTCACAATCTTTTTGTTGCACCTCCACTCCGCCACGTAATCGCGCTGTGAGCACCCGACTACCACTGCAACGGCCCGTTAGCTTTAATGTCAGTCGTTACGGAATCCGTTGCTAGCCGTTAGGGTTTATTACGGTTTGAATCTTGAGATATTTTCCGACGCACAGTGGTTGAAATAAAAGCACAACAATTCGATTGCGCAGATGAGTTGATGTGCATTTTGTTTTGTTTGTGTTTTAGGGGATTAGACGTTTGGCGACTACTTTTGCAACGATCTTAACTTTTAAAGCAATTAGAAACAAATTATTTAAAAATGAAATAGCGATTTATTGAATTGATAAATTTAAAAGTCGTACGATAAAGGTTTTTTTTTATGAGACTATTACAGTATTTTAGAGCACCTCTACGTCACGGAATCGGATACCGATACCAATAGCGCAAACTATTAGATGTCAAAATTATCTACCACGGCTGCCTGGATGAATAATAATATTATTTGGATGATTTGTATAGCGCCGTTTTAATGAAAAATCACCTCAAGAGCGCTGTACAGATCTTTCTGAAGACAGGAGACCATCAAAAATCGTTGTCGGAAAGGCAAAAGAGTTGAAGCGCCATTTGGGAAGCACACACCAGAGTACTTTAAAGTTTTTTTTTACAATATTATATTTTTTTAAAGTCCTAAGTACCTGATTGGGTATTGAAAAAAGGGGTAACTCAACGCTCTCACCGGGTTACCTGTATCAACAAAAAGCAAAACAAGCCTCCTCCCAAATGATAAACATATTTTTAATTTTCGTAGAAAGCCACCACTTTGTGGTTTGACATATTTAAGAAATTAAAAAATTACTTTGTATAAGACCACGGATATCATTTTGATTTTTATGACCAATGTTATTATTTTGTTTTCTCATTGTTCCGTTATTTTATTTTATATTTTTTACACACTTTGTATTTTTTGTTTAGTTTAATTGTTTATCCTGATGATGCTTAGGCTAAGCGAAACCGGTCGGTCTAAAAATGAAAATTATATCCGTGGACTTATAGAAAGTTACTTTTTAATTTAGACGTATAAAAAAAACTGATCAGAACTGCATATTTAACCCATTTTCGACCAAACTGTCGCTTAAGCCCTCTTGCCTTTCTAGCGACGACATGCTATTTTGTACACAAACTTGTTTAGGTGGATAAATAAACGTATAAATTGCACATGCAAACATCTAACGAGGTTATTTTTTTCCAAGTGCTTGAATCAAAAATAAAACAGTGACATTAACATTTAAGAGTCCCTGTAACGTTCTTACCAAAACAATATTTTTGTTAAATACCACAAGACATTGACACAATATGGTTTAAGTAAACAGATACAGACATGCGTAGCGTAGTGGCTAGTCGAGTGGCTTTGGCAATAATCCTAGATTCAGACCCAAAGACCTAGAAATATTAATCATAAGTATAACAACAAAATTCGCCTCCCCAATACTGCCTGGTACGGAGGCGATGCTTAAAATATATACTTGTTCATATGTGATGGATCTACACCGAGAGATATATAATATGTGAAATTTCCTTTAATTTGGTTTTTGTTCATGATTTTATGTGCGTTGTGAGGGATGAGAGCCCAGTAAGCAAAGGCAACTATAAAAGAAAACCCATTAAGTATGTATAAGTAGGTACTTTTCTTTTAAAAAAGATACAATTGTATTTTCTCCATAAAATATAGAACAAAAACTACACTTAATATCTACCGTCTTGCCTTGTCCAGTAATATCAACTGCTTTAATTCATAGAGTGGACTACTAACGTTAAAATAGTTCCAATGAAACTAAGCCTAATTTTAGGGGCGTATTCACCGTTTTGCCAGATATGGTTACCGCTAAAAGGGCTGGACTTCAAGTTGATTTAAAAAATCCTCTCTTGACAGATAAGTATTCATATGAAATAATATTATCGCCGGAAAAGCAAAAGGGCTGAAGCGCCATTTTGGGAAGTTCACACCAAAACATTTTTAGGTTTTTTTGCTTTACTATAGTCTTCAGCACCTGATTGGATTTTTAAAAAAGTTGACTGAGGTAACTCAACGCTCTCACTCAGTTTCCTGAAGCAACAAAAAGCATTAAAAGTCCCAAACCTTTGACGCTTGAGTCAAACCTTCTCCCAAATGCTAAATATATTTTAGAAGACTGGAAGGTCACAAAAGTTTTCAGAATCAAACGAGAGTCAGAGCATTCGATACAGAGAAAAAAAAACTGATCAACACTGCGTATTTACCTCATTTTTGACCAAAGTAATCGTTAAGTATCGCTTAAGCCTTTTTACCTTTCCAGCGAAGATATAATTTCTTATACGCTTAGAAGCTGCATGACATGTTTTGCATATACAATATAGGTTTTTTTTTGTTTATTTTCTGTAGAATTATATAACGTACAACAATATTTTTGGCTTGTACATATCCAAACATTAAGAAGAAGAAAAAGATCTATTTTCCATGTTGGTTGTGAGTTTGTTGACTCGTGAACAGGTTAGCCCGGGCCCGGGGGCATATAGCCGCGCCACTGCCCGAGATCTCAGTAGCGCCCCCCCGCGACCCGTTAATCCATCAGGAGATTACTCAGACCTATTAAGACGGGGCTGATTAAGCCTAACAAAGTGTCGCCAATGGCGCCGCCAATTATTGCAGCTTAACTCGGGGCAGACGCGAAGGCGCCGGCGCCCCAAGACGTAAACAGAACGCGGAACGTAGAACTAAAGGCACCCTGATAAATTACGAAGCTAATTCTGGATTAATTCGGAACGCAGTGAAACTGAGACACGTTCCAGGAAAACAGCGAGGGATATTGTTGCAGATACAACGTGTTCCGCGCTCACATCGCGAATCTTCAGGGTGTAATTGATGTTTCATGAAAAACTAAGAAAAGAGCTTTTTTATCGTTGAGATAAAAAAATATATTCATAGTCTTGGGTGGCTTTCTAACTAACTAAATACAAGTAACTAACTAACAGAAAGGACGAACTTCCACACAACTCAGTCTTAGCAAACACTCCTTCCTTCATTCACATTCATACATACTATTCTGTTATTCTGACTCTTTACATGACTCGACTCAAGCAGTTGATTCACTTGATCGTATCATGCCTTCTTGCGCGTTCCTGACTTATTCTTCCGTTCATTTTTGCGTCATATATTCTTTTCACACTTCTTTCTTCGTTCATTCGATCTACATGCCCAAAACATCTAAGCGTCTCTTTGTTGATCCTATTCATTACGCTTACATAAGCTTTGCATTATTTGTAGATATCCACGTTTTTAACTCGATCATACATGATTTTACCGCATATACGCCTCAGAGCTCTTATTTCTACAGCATTCAGTCTACTTTCATCCTTTTCTGCCAATTCCATGCCTCATTGTCACACATCAGGGTTGGTATAAGCACCCCATTCTGGATTGCTAGCTTCGTTTCTTATGACATTTTTTTTTTATTTGCGACAACAGCATTCAGTCCTTAGTTAAATAATTATTTTGAAGTGTAAAAATACTTACAACGCAGATTTTTTTTAAAGCCATTTTTTTAAAACTAAATAATATTTTTAATAATTAATGATTAATAATACTATTATTTAGTGATAAAAAAATGGTTTTTGATAAAAAAAAATCTGCGATGTTAGTATTTTTACAATTCAAAATAATTATTTAACTAACTAAGTAGTTAAATATCACAAGGGTGGGTAGAAGGATATACTGCCACACAACTTTGTCTTGGCACATACTCCTTGATCGATATTCATACCATATCAATAAGCTCTCTTGCGGAACAATATCGGCACTGAGCGGAACCGGACGTTGGTGTGAATCAGCCTTTAGCGTTGGTTTAGTTACACCGGACGTAAGCCATTAAATAAGACAGACAAGCTATGGTTTTAAAGCAAGTTCATCGCTATTCCGACTTCATAACACGCATAACATTTACACCTTGTTTATAAGTAAGGGGGTAAGTGTATTAAACGTATCCTTACTTTCTAGTTTTTTGCAAACACGAGCAAATGCAATTGGTTAACTTAACCATATTAATAACACAAAACATTACCACAGATTATTGTCACGTTTGAAAAACTTTTATGATTTTTTTTTTAATTATCGTGACTTTTCACCAACTGAAAAAAGTAGGTAATAGGAACACCGAAATAAAAACTTCAATGTTGTCCTTTTTTGCTTTGACGTACTTCATATTTTTAAATATATTTTTTACAGTTACCACTAGCAGAGTCCCAACTGCTCCCAACCGTCTAGGGCCAGTGAGACTATGGCATCCCCAACGGGGTATGTTGTGAGAAAGGAAAAGCGATTAAGAAGAAGAAGGTTGGGAAGTACCTGGCTATTTAGATCTGGTCACCAAACACCGCTAAAGCCATTTCAAGCAACGTTTCGATTCTCAATGGCAGTCTTTCACCAGGGCAATACTTAGAGTATCACTTTGCAACGTGCCGCAAATATAGCATATACGAGTATTGTACTATTTTATTTGAATTAATTGTTAAAATGCCAGGTTTGAATCTGTGACCTTTGGATTCCTAGTTGAGCGTCATACCACTCGACCACAGAGGCCGTTAGCTATAATCCAGTATGGTCCAATTTGAGAGTATACATTTCGATTAGACTACTTTTGTCTCCTAAACTTTCTTAAAACGAATCGAGAAAACAATACCTCTTTCGTTTGAATACTATGAAACTTTTAAAATCTAGTTCAATGTAGTAAGATTTCACAATAAATTATTATTAGCTCTAATTTGACGTTTTTGTGAAAATATAAGGTATTTTTTCATATATTATAATACATCAAAATTTCAATTATCAGACACCAATAAAACTAGCTTGGTGTCCCTAGAAGTGCCGGCTTATTAAAATTAAATCAAATTATTAAAAATACAATTTCTGCTGACACCGGGTACTCTGTGCCATTATTGAAATTTGGGAAAGCGTTCCCATGTTATTAGAAAGAAATTAGGTTGCTGGAAAAATGATATCCGGAAAAATTGTAAAGCAGACGTAAGCGAAATGATTTGAGATACAAATAAGGACGCTTATCCCGTTTCGACAAACCCAGCGAAAATACGAAGAATGGTGTTTTATTTGCAAAACAATTAATTAATATGCTTCCTCTGTTTTACTTTTATTCACACATCGGTAAAAAAACGAAATTATCCGCCCAGGAGGCCCAGGGGGGTTGCTTGCCTCCGAGCTGTAAAAATGTTAAAATTAATTAAATGATAAAAATCTCCCAATTGACAATATAACAAAGGGGTGTGTTATTTTTTAGTATCTGCGTCCAATTATGAGAATACTTTTAAATTACCGCCTAAACAGCTGTCACAGTAACCTAAAAACGGGCAGAGATGGATCCGAAGCTGCGATAAAACCTCGAATGTGTTTTCAGCTTCAGATGAATTTGGAAAATAGTGAACTTTAAAACGATAAACTATACTACCCCCGATGAAAGTGTCTCATTATGGATGTGGAAAGGTTATTAGAAATAAATGGAAAATGGGAAACTATTCACTCACCGATGTAGTTAAAGTTAAGGTTTATGATTATTCTTACACATTGTATTATTTGAACACGAATCACAATAAAACACCATACTAAATATTATATTACTTACAGAACAACACCAATCCGACGAACAAGCGAGAGACCAATTTACCAACACGAAACATATTTTTTCACATAATTCTCTTCTGTTTTGATTTTCAATTGTTTTCGAACACAGTGTTGTTAAATTTAAAAATAATGGGCTAATAAGGTGGGAACTGGATGATAACATGAAATTAAGAACCTAAAAGAATTATCCCTTTGAAATCCAACAAGCAGATTTTAATAACAACATTATTAAATTTGAGTAAATTCAAATGATAAAAAAATAAGCTTTCATGATTTTTATTGCGCCGTGCGTATAATAAAATCCCATTACGGGTGAGCACCCAAAAATACACCCTCTTTGGCTTTCTAACTAGATTTTTTAAAAATTTATAACAAAAAAATTTAACTTTACGGGAAGTTAGGAAAATGTTAAATATGCATATTTAATCAGTTTATTTTGTTGTCAGTTTGATTCTGAAGATTTTTGTGGCTTTTCAACCATTTAAAATATTTTTACTGTTTTTTGTTTTTGTTTTCTTGTCGCTTCAAGTAACTTTGCACTTGTAACTTACATCGAGTTGCTAAGTTTTTTGTTTTCAAAATTCAACCAGGTGTTGAAGACTTAAATTTTATTGTAAAACAAAAATAAACTCTTAAGTTCTCTGGTGTAAGCTTCCCAAAATGGTGCTTCATTCTTTGTGACGAGGTTCTTTTGATATATCAAGGTGGAAAAAGTCAAGGGAAGCTGTATCAATCAATAGAAAGTATGGCTGGTAAAATAAAGAAAAATGCGCGCTTATCAAAACAAAAACCAAAATAGTATTTACGAGCAGATTCTTAGTGGAGCATTTCACCCTGAACCAATCCACTCTAAGGCAGCTGTGGTGAAGCAGTAAACCTTGAGATACGCATCAGAATCGGGTGATTTCTCTTGATCGCTGTATCCAGAATCAGACTACAAAACGCGTATTGTTCTACGTCAGGAATAATTGATCAGAGATATCGGGTGCTGTTGGGTTTGAATGCGGTGCTGTAGATTATTTCCCGGAACACGCGCTAGACCAACAAAGCGGAAACGTTGAATGTAATTATGTTCGCGAAATCTCAATAATATCACATTTCAAATGTTATTAGAGTGACACTGTATGAAATCAGTACTGGTAAACTAATTCTATAGATACAGCAAACACATTATCATTACCAACATAAGTACTTCCAATATTCAAAGCCATAACAATGTTTATAATAATGTTATTTATGTTTGAAATGAGATCTTTGAGACGTATGCGCGGTAAACCATGAACGACCGTATTAAAAATGTGGATATCCGGAAAAAATGCAAGGCTGATGTGAGCGTAATGAATAGGATCAAGAGAGGGACGCTTAGATGGTTTGGGCATGAAAAGCGAATGAACGAAGAAAGGAGTGTGATAAAAATATATGATGCGAAAGTGAATGGAAGAAGAAGTCGAGGACGCCCGAGAAAGACATGGCACGATCAAGTTAATCAAATACTTGAATCGGGTAATGTGAAGAGTCAGAATAACAGAAGAGTATGTATGAGACGATGTATGAATGTGAATGAAGCAAGGAGTGTGTGCCAAGACAGAGTTGTATAGCGATCTGTCCTCTTTGCCTACCCCTGCGGCGAAACAGCGTGATGGTAAGTTGGTTAGTTATTTATGTTTGTGAAAATCTCTTCACTTTTATTATTATTATTTTTACAGTGAATATCGCACAAAAGTCCCAACTGCTCACAATGGTCTAGAACCAGTGAGACTATGGCATCTCCGATTGAGGTATGTTGTGAGGCTGAAGGTAGTGGCAATTGGAAGGAGACGGGGAAGAGGAAGGTTGGGAAGTACCCGGCTGTTCAGGTCTGGTCACCAAATATGGCTAAAGCCATTTGAAGCAAGGCTTAGATTCTGCATGGTGGTCTTTTACCTTTCCTCTTCCTCACTTCTTTCATCCTTACATTATACTCCGATTTAGGATGTCATAGTCCCACTGGCTCTGGACAGTTAAGACTCTTGTGCGGTATTCATCTACAAAAAATAAGATCTCGCCACTAAGCCCGGCTAAAATAATTCAAAACGTTTCGATTCTGAATAATGTTTTTTCACCAGGGCGATACTGAGAGTATCCAGCTCTCTTCAATTGGGTGCAATTGTAGTGATAAATTATAAGAAGAAGAAATTTCACAAGAAGAAAAATGCAAATTTAGTAAATACAGTAAAAACGAGGCCCTAGAGACGCATGTGTGCTAAAACCATTTATAGTCGTTTTACAAATGGAAATATCAAGAGAGCACGACACGATCAAGTAAATCAAGTACTTCAGAACATGCCAAGAGGCGGAATTACTAAAGAATCTAAATAATTAAAACGATTTATGAATGTGATTGAAGCAAGGAATGTGTGCAAGAGACAGCTTCGTGCGGCATTCCATATTTTCTGTTTGCTTAGCGTTTGGGAAAAGGCGTGTTTCAAAGTTTTTTTATCAAAAGACTTTCTCTTGAAGTAAATTATTTTGTTATTGCCATTTCATATCACATTCCACCGTCTGCAAAAAACACTACAACCCCATATCGTTAATCTTAATATTAAATAACATCCTATTCGAGATGTTTTCGGGAACTGAAGCTGTTTATAGTGTTCACATTCTCTGGTACAAAGTCTCGAAAATGGTCCTCCACGAATATTTTATTAGCCTCGTATTTCAGCCGTAAATCTGATTCTGTTATGATGAATGATTTTTTCCGTTTTGTTTATTGAATTCCCGTCAAAACTTTGACGGTCTGGGCCGGAAAAACGGAATAGCGGGGGAAAGCGAGGAAAAGCGATTCGTCTTTAGCGGAAAAACAACTAGGCCTAGGTAAGGCTTTGAGGTACTTACCGTGATTACTCTACAATTTCTAGAATTAGGATTGGGGAGATTAAGATAGATCTGACTCGTTTTATCGACAGATTTTTTTTGTTTTCCTTAGATTTGTTGACCCCAGATTGACCACTTTAGTGTTGATTGCTTTTAGTACTAACAGTCTTTCATATGACCTACATACTTGTATTTTATTGGGCATCAATTTATTAGAGTACTATATGACAAGATTACTTACTGTAATAATAGAAATTACTTCTAAATATATAATATATACATGTGTGTATTCAAAAAGTTTTATAATAAATTTGAAAATCACTCATAATTAATCGATACCATGAACTTTGCACTCAAATCTAAAGTCGTAAGTAAATGAATCTCTATTCCAAGAAGTCTATTATTAGGAGGTCTCAAAGCTGTTTTAATTATTGTTTTTCTTTATCCTCCTCTCCTTGTTGGGCACACTGCTTGTTTGTAATCTGTGCTTTCCGCTGTGTCTTCATAAAGCTCCTTTCCGAACGACTTTTTCTACTTATCATTGAGCTTATTTTCGTCATACGCCTAGGTTCTCTTACAATGTAGTACTGAGTCATTCCTCAGTTCCGTAACAAACTTTGGTTCTTGGCCACGGAATGTCTTCCGAAAAACTCCTTTGGTTAAATCTACTGCTACAAAGAATGGATGGCATGGATCACAAATGAGCAAGTTTAAAACAGAACGGCGAGAAAAGGAAAATGCTAAAAACAATCAAAAAAGGAAAACGGAATGCTTTGAAGACACGCCATAGAGCGACAAGTACAATAAAGTCATAAAAAGAGAAGACGAAGGACTTTGGAGTCCAAGGCAATGGAAAATTTCATGACAGAGTAACATTCGTCGATGGAGCTCTTCCTATTGTACGGTCCTAAACATTATTTGAAGAATATGGCATCCCGTAGAAAACAAAAAAAAGCCAAGCAATTCGCTTATGTGGTTGGTATTTTTGTACTTTTATCACCGCAGTTTCATTGTTTATACTGGTTTGAAAAGGTTTTAATGTAATGAATCCGCAAGGAATATTGCACTGGGGATACAACTGTCGTAAAGGATAGTCCTTCCGTCGCTCTTTTCTGGTTAGCAGGCTAATTGTTGCGGACGGTAAGTGAAAAGTGGAGTTGAGTAGTATTTTTCCTACAAATTCTGTAACCAGAGTTTCCACTGTCCACAATAGAATACCCAATCAAATCACTATCATGTCAACATCTGGAATTAAGAGTTGGAAAAACAGTTTAAGCCTCAGCACCCAAATTAGCTCTAAACGTCATTTTTAAAAATTTTAATACAAGCAATACTACAAATGATTTATATATAAATTCTACACGGGTAGTTGGAAAAATTTCTGAGGTTTTTAGTGAATACAATTTTTTTATTTTAATTCTTTGAATTCTATGAAAAAACTACCAATATTTCAGTAAAAGGCGCAGTTTAAAAACCTGCAAAGGCATTTTTTAACGTTTTTCTTTAAATTCCAGTATACATTTCATAAATAATTCAAAAAATTACTGCTTAAGAATTGTATTCACTAAAAACCTTAGACATTTTTTTTAACTACCCGTATAGAATTAACAGATAAATAATTTGTAGTTTTGCTTTTACTAAGAAACCAAAAAGTGTGTATTTTTGAGGGCTGACCCTAAAATAGATGGTCGAAGAAGACAATTTTGAAATCGTGTCAGGTTCTAAGTAAAAAAAAAAAAACTAAAAAAAAACCATAATTTGACTACCGCTCGAGTGTCCAGAATTGATGACGACAATTAAACACAATTTTTCAATTTACAGTTCAAGAAGGTATAGCTTATATCATGTTACCATCCCGATTAAAAATATATAAACTTTGAGATGAAGCTTTTTATTAAATATATATATATAAAAAACGACAAATACTGCAATCATAAAATGGTAAGGTTACAATATACCCCAAAGTCATAAATAATTCAAACCGTAACCAACATACGAAGAAAGATTATTTGAAATGCCTACCAAATACCAAATGCGAAATAAAGTGACGTTATCAGTTGAGTTCCGTTGAGTTCCAGACATATTCATACATAAATAAAGCTTTAATGTTTGGATTTCTGCCAAAACCTACGCTGGATCAAAACTGACGAGTGTCTTTCCATTACGTTGTTGACAAGACAAATACAGCGCTACATCTTCTTGCTATCGAAAAATTACAATACGCGATTCGAAGATTTTTCCTTGTAAATCCCACGATGGGTTCAAAGAGATAGCTTTCCAGGAAAGCACATACGAAACATTACGAATGAACTTAAAAACGACCGAAAGTGGAATTTCTCTCAGACGTTATGGAATGATTATTGGTGGGTGGTACAAAAGTAGCTCGACTTCCGCCTGTTTTTTTCGTTTCAGGCTATATTTTTAATAACTCGGAGTTTGCGATAAGTGAGTGATAATTATTGCAGATGTAAAAATAAACAAACAAAAAACTCTTTCGAAATATTTCGCAAACAAATATTTCGATGATCAAGATTTTTTAAATTCTGCTCTGTTAGCTCATTATTTTTATGGGTAACAGCTGTATCGCTTTCATAAGGCATTGATAAATAGTAATCAATGAAACTCAATATAAAGTTCCCTTTCGTGTCATATATTCTCCTGGCGCCCCTCGCTCTACGTGCTCGAACCAACTAAGCGTCCATTGCTTAATCTTTCTAATTACGCTTACATACTTTCCGAATCCTTACATTTGACGGCCTCTATGGTCGAATGCTTATGACGCTCGACTACGAATCCAGAGTTCGCGGGTTCAAATCCCGGAATGTGCTGGTAAATTAAACGTAATCAAAGTATTATTAAATTTAATTTAGTTAATAGATAATAATATATAGTATATTTGCAGCACGTTGCAGAGTGATAGATTCTCTAAGTATCGCTCTGGAAAAAGACCGCCATTTAGAAAAGAAGCGTTGCTTGAAATGGCTTTACTTTTCGACCTTCCGGTTCTCCATCGCATTCCGTTCCCCGCTCCTTTTAACCTCGCAACATACCTCGGTTGGGGATGCCATAGTTCCACTGGCTCCGGACAGTTGGGAGTGTTAGGACTCTAAAAAGGATTTTTACTACATGGTTTTACCATATATATACTTCAGGGATTTCATTTCTACACCATTCATCCTTCGTCTGCCAGTTCCATGCATAAATACAACAGGTTTGATATTAGCACTCTAATGTGAACTGCTGAAGTGAATGATTAAAAATTCAGGGGCCCAAAAGGAAGACATGGCACGATTAAATTAATAAAATACTTATTAGAGTTGGGTCATGTCGAAAGTCAGAATAATAGAAGATTATGTATGAGAAGATGCAATAATGGTAATGAAATTGAAGATAGGGTGATGTATTGGTCCCCATCCTCTCTGCCTACCTCTCTAGGGAAACATCGTGATGGTTAGTTAGTTGGTTAAGATTGAATTATACAAAAAAAAACACAAAAAACATTGAATGCGTTTCTATACCGAAAATTATGTTAATTTTCGCCGAGTTGCACTTTGCACATGATCCCGGGGTTAAATATATGACGGCACTTGTATTTAAATTTCATCAAAATATTTAAAAGTCAATTTTCGACTCTTCGAAGCTTTACAATATAAGTTTGGAATGCGTAAAGCTGTTGGGAAATATTCAACCTGTGTGAAGTTTATACCTCCCAAAGAATGTGTTTTCGGGTCGAATAAGAAAAATACTTCTACAAAAAAACTTTTCCATTTTCCTAACCGTAGTAATTCGAGGGAATTTAAATAAGTATAGCATTTCCAGAAGGTAAACCAGAGGTTATACTTTAAGTTTCATACAAAAGAGTTACATACCTGTTAGAGAGTTATGCGAACACGATTCGTTGAAAGGCACTAGGAGAAAAAGGTGAAAACTTCAAATAATATGAAGTTACTAGTAAAAAAAACATGTAGGCTTTTTCAAAAATGTTACGAAATAATTTTATTTATTTTCTGTGTGAAATTCCTTATTAACCTTTCGGTGGATATTTTTCGAAGCCATTCCTGGTATATTTTTTAAGAATTTTTAAAATTTATTTGCTTTAAACATTTAACGTAGTCATTACTTTGAAGTTTGTTTTTCTGTAAATGAGATTTACCACATTAAACATTGTACGTAAATTTCGTTTTATTTTTCGATTTATTTTTCATGCAGGTATGCCATTTACCTTGTTTCGTGTATTGCGTTTGTTGGTTAGTGCTTGCTTTGTGAGAAACAACTTAGGTTAAAGGCAAATCCTTTGTTATTATCGGTTATTATTTTTGTTTATTACTGTCTTTATCCGTGTTGTTTTAAAAAAAACGAGATGTAAACTGTACTAAAAAGGATTTTTGTGAACCACTTAAAAGCGTTTTTCACTGAGTAAATGTTACAACATTGTTTCGAAATGAGTTAGTATGGCTTTTGAACTCTACTTGTAAGTGCATGTTATGTTTGTTGACATTGTAGGCGACAAGATCGAGTAAAGTTGTACGTGAGTGCCTAAGAAACAAAGGCAGCAAAAACGGTTCTGTAACATTGTTAACTTTTGAATGATTATTATAAGTACAAAATGTTTGTGTTTATTAAACTAGGAATAATTTGAAATAATAATTTCTAAATGTATCAACATTTTTACGAAAGAAAAGTGTACAAAACACTTTATCTACTTTTCAAGAAATAATTTAGGATTAAAAGATTGCTGCTTTTACTTCTATATCCCTCACATATCCGATTCAGCAATATTCAATAGCGCATCATTTCGAAAGGCAGTGACTTTAACTTGTAAAGGTGGTAAAATTAAATGAACTTATACGTGAAACAGCTAGTCAACAACCCATAGTTTGCAAAATGACTCCATAACGCTTTTTCTCCAAATGAAATTGGGAAGGCTTTCATACAAACATACAAAATGTTTTCACTACAGCAAGAGTCGTGTTGTGTTGCTAATTTTGAATAAAACCCAACACAAAAACTTCACAGCACTATAATAACTCTCGTCTTTAGTTTTGTGGTATCTTAAACGTAAAATACTGCCTTTATACAAAAAAACGTGTTTTCTCGTTTTATAAGTGTAATTTATTTACGAAATATTTTTGCATTTTTCACCCTTATAAACAATACAAGTGTTACTTTCTCACCGCCTTTCCAGCCATTGTATAATGCAGTAAATTTTTATTCCTCAGTTACCGGGTATCTTATATCTTCGGGAATTTCCTGCACACGATCGTGGCTGTACTCAGCGAAATGAAAACAAAATGACGTAAAAAAAACCCCACCAAGAATTTATGTTCGTGAAGATATTGGCCAATGCAGGGCGGGAGCCGGGCAGATAATGGCGGACACGTGAAAGAACTGCAATACTTTAAATATTCTATTCGATCCACTAAACATCCAAAGTGCTTCGCCAGGATTAAGTTACGACCGTACATATTGGCTTGTTCGAGCGTGATTTCATGTTTTACTCATAGTCTCACGTTTTGTGAATACAACGAAAGTATTTATTAATTATTGTGGAAATGGAACAATATTTTTGTTTTACATATATCTTACGATAGTATTTAAGAAAAAAATAATTAGCACATGAAATATGATGATTATTTCATTTTAAATGACGGAGATACTTTTAAATTAAAAGTTTTAATAATAACCAGTGAAAATAAATTATACGTAGATCATATAAAATAAGTAGGTAGAAGTTACTTACCAATATCACGAGACATAGGGTGAATTTTTCGGTTATCTCAATGTATGTAATAGTTCTTACCTGAAACAATAAGAAATAGAAACAAATTATAATGTTTTTTAATAGTGAATACCGCACAAGAGTCCCAACTGCTTCCAACCGTCTGGAGCCAGTGAGACTATGGCATCCCCAATCGTGGTATGTTGTGAGGCTGAAGGTAATGGGGAGAGGAAAGAGATGTCGAAGAGGAAGGTTGGGTAGTACCTGGATATTCAGATTTGGTCATCAAACACGGCTAAATCTATTTCAAGCAACGTTTTGATTCTGAATGGTGGTTTTTCGCCACGGCGATACCAAGAGAATTTACCACTTTGGGAAGATGCTGAAGAAGTTAAAATGAAATTATGAAGGGGATAAAAAAATATATTTAATTTTTATATTACTGAGAGGTCCGTTGTAACCTCTTCCTCTTTCTCATAAATGATGCATGATCAAAAAAATAATTACAACGGAGTTCTCAGCAGCAAGATCACACGCCAGAAATCAAAAATAAAATTGACACTAAATCTACAACAATATTTCAATATCAGATTCAGTTCATATTCGCCCAGCACGGGCTAGTACAATGATAATTATCACCGTTATTATTACCGAGTGTTGAGCTAGTTCAAAAGATTGACAGTCTTAATAGTAAATTAAGACTATCAAAAAGTTTACGCAGATTAAACAAAAGTAAAATGCTTTCAAAGAAATGAAAAAATAACTTTGTATAAGACCACGGATATTACGACCGACTGGTTTCGCTTGGCCTAAGCATCATCAGGGTTCAAAATTAAATGAAAATAATATCCGTGGTATTGTACAATGTAATTTTTTTCATTTATTATTTATATCAAACTACAAAGTAATTGCTTTCTACGAAAATATGAAATGCTTTCGATACAGTCGAAAATGTAAACAAGTACAAAAATATTATACGTACACTCTTCAAACTGTTTATTTTGTTACTTACCATAAACGTGTCAACGGTTTGCACCGTTTCCTTCAGCGCAATATTGATGCGTCGTGACCGGCTTGACACCATAAGGATTTATTTTACTACCGCATTACCTGGACGGTGGCTAAAGCATTGGGACCAGCCCCATCCCCTGGCCTCGAGCAACCTCCTTCGCACCCACCACTGCACTGACTTCCTTATGGTAAAGCTGGTAGTAAAAGAAAAGCTCCTAAACCTCGTGACGCAGAATGACTCAAATCTCCTGCATTTTTCTCCTAACTATTGTAATCATTTTTTTAAAATTTTAATTGACGCACTTTCAACCAAGAACATTAACACAAAAGGACCCTTCGGAGGAGATTTTTAAAGAAAAGAGCAAATAAACATAATTTTTGTCAGAAATATTATTACATATGGCCCTTGAGGTGATTTTTCACAAAAACGGCGCTATACAAATTATCCAAATATTATGCCCACAAAGACGGACAATCCAAAATGTTTAACATAAAAAGATTGCTAGATCGAAAGAAATTGAAAAAATTCCGAGCTGAAATCTTGGTCATATTTCTTTGAAAATTATTAATATTGTTTTAATGATTGAATAATTGTCAAAAATATTTAGATTTTTCCAATCGATTTTTTTACAATAAATATAAATTCGGTTTCTTATTGACTTTTAGCTAGTAAATAAAACTAAATATTTGACTAAACAAATTGTTATTTGTAGAGATTTATTACCACTCAAGCTTTTGATAAAAACTTTTACGCAATTGGAGATCAACAAAATTGTTGACAATCGTTGGATTGGCAGTTTTTTATCTATCCAAGGTCGTATTTTTATATTTTGGTCTGAATTTTTATATTTTGGTTGTGATGTTTTGTATTTGTCGAGTTTACGCACACGGGTTACTGTCGATTCGAGAATAGATAAAAACAGTCTCAGTTAACACTTTTATTTTTTTATTGTTATATTAACAATTTTAAATGCTCCAACCTCGGTTCTGGCTCGTTAATTGGATTTATTTGAAGATACGTATTGTAGCTTAAAAGTGTCTGTGATGAAAGAAAATAAAATGAGTGATCTATTGTTTATATAAAGTTTGACAACAGATGTATAAAAATAAAAGAAATTGTCTATTGTAAAAGTGTGCATCCACAAAATCACATTAAAATAAAACAAAAATAACAAGAAAATAAATTAAATCAGTTTAAGTGCCGAACAGGTAAGTGAAGAAAATTAAACTTGGTTTTCAATATAATGCATTAAAATAGTTATTAAAGTAATTTAGTATGAAAACTCTTCGTAACGTTCCAGTTTCATACTTCAAAACGTTTCTAAGTGGCGTAGTTTGCGCCGGTAAATTTTCATCAATATTACTTAATTAGTTCGCGTAGGTCCACATTAAACTAATAAATAAGCTATAAACTTGGAGCAAATTAAACATCTGAGGCAACCTGTTTCTTTGTACGTCATTAATCAGGTAAAAATTATGAATGGCCCAAGTTTATTTGGCGAGGCGTGTTCTGTGTTAAGGGAACAAATTTACAACAGGCAAAATGTCATTACATAAATATTAATCAAGTGAACATCGCCAACATGTAAAGTTTTATTACGTTTTGTGTCTATGAAGTTTGCGCTGAGAAAATTCTCTTCGAAGGAAAACACAGAAATTTTTGTAATAAATAAAATGAATTCTATCCTTTTAAGTCACTTCAGCCTTGCCTAAACTTCTATGGGTCCTTCTAACTTTCTCTTTGTTTTTTCATGCCCACTTTTTAACCCAATTATTGTAACTTGATACAAAGAATGGCAGCGATTTCTGGTTTAAGTTGTACAGAAGTATTTTTGACAAAACTTTTTTTTACGGGTTCTGTAGAAATGTCAGCATTGTATTATTTTAAATTTTTTTGTTGTTGACTGAACGATTTTTGTCTTTTTTGTCAGTAGGACTATGCCATTTCCAATTTAGGTTGTGAAACTGAGAGAAGTGGATAAAAATAGATCTGAAAAGAGGAATAAGATGTGGAAGACGAACCTGGCTATTCAGATCTGGTCACCAAACACGACTAAAGCCATTTTAAGCAACGTTTCGATTGTGAATGATGGTCTTTCACCAGGGCGATACTTAGAGTATCTACCACTCTAGGACCTGCCAAATATATACTTTTATTATTTTTTTATGAATTAAATGTGTTATGACACATATTAATTAAATACAAGTTGTTTGCACGTTATTTGCAGTTAGGCGCACGCCGGGTTTGAACTCACGACTTTTCGTAGTCGAGCGTCTTACCACTCGACTACGGAGGCCGTCACTAACAATTAAATATATTTCATCTAATATACTTAATTGCCAACATAACTTAACAACGCCAACTTAGCAGTGCCATTCCTTAACAATCGATATCCATTTTTTTCAAAAGTAAAAAAATCGAAGAACACACAAAAACGTGACTAACCTTTCCAGTTGTCAAAAACAAACCACTAATCCAAAATGGCTGATAATGCTAACAAATGATAAACATATGTGTACCAACATAACAACAACAAAAAATCGAAAATCGAATGTACACACACAGCCCGCAAAAATTCTAAATTCACCTTTTCTTTTGAACAGGCCTCGTAGAAGGACACTCGGCTAGGATGGCTTGAGAAACCATCGCGAGATTCGACCTTTTGCAAAGCCCCCGCTGCTAACGCATCTTAGTGAACTGCAGGTGTTTTGACTGAACGACAATTGGGCGTTTAATTGATATATACTCTTTCCACTCCAATGTCGAGTATCACTTAACATTGATTTTGTTCCACCAGCTCCAATATCGACCAATATGCCTCATCATAATGATTTGAATTTTAATAAAGTATCACGCAATAACTCTCAAAATACAAGTTTTCAGATTTGTTGTTCTTCTTATTAGAATAAATGCAATTTTAGCAAGGAGCTAAAGAAGGAATAAAAACAAATAAAGGCTTGGAGTCGAAAAATTTAACGATTTAACAATGGAAAAACGACCCTGAACCATATGACGAGTAGTTATATATTTAATTATATGGAAAAATGAATGTATCGAGAGAGTTTTACGGTCAGTGTCTGTTGTATCATTTAGCATTGTGTAGCAAATATCAACATATTTTATATTATTCTACTTGGACTCACTGTCACCTACCTCAGAACAGGTTCTAATGACCTAGTGAGGTAGGTTATGTAAAAAAATAATGTGAAAAACAAAAAGTTTGTAAAAAAAATAAATAAAAAACAAAAAAAAACAAAAAAAAGTTTTGATTTGGATGAAAGTAGACTAAAGTATAATTGTGATTAAGTATTAGGATGTGTCTTCGTGGCCGAGTAATAAGAAATTCGACTACGAATCCAGAGGTCGCAGGTTCAAATCCGACGTGCGCAAATAACTTTTATTTAATTAATATGTGTCATAACACATTAACTTCATAAAAAATAATATTTAGTATATTTGCGGCACGTTCCAGAGTGGTAGATACTCTAAGATTTCGCCCTGGTGGAAGACCTCCATTCAGAATCGAAACGTTGCTTGAAATGGCTTTAGCCGTGTTTGGTGACCAGATATTAATAGCTAGGTACTTTTCAACATTCCTCTTTCACATATCCTTCACCTCCCCACTACCTTCAGCCTCACAATATACCCAAATTGGGGATGCCATAGAAAAATGTATTTAGGTCAGGATGACAAAGCTGCATTTTAAATTATTTGACGATATATCGCTTAAAGCTTCTATTGATTCGAGTATATAATACTTTGACGTAAATTTTTCCACTAGTATGAAAAACCATTACCTAATGGTATAACATTTTATTATTATTATTATCACCGGTTGAGTAGCAAAACGCTATAAGCGAAAAAGTAGTTAGAATGAGTTGATAAATAGCTTTTCGAAAAAATACAGTTTCACAGGCGTAAGAAGTGCTTTTTTATTTAATGGATCCCTTGAGTCATACACGAGTACATCGAGCACGTAACTATGTATACATGAAATATCAGCTATCATAAGCTGGTAAGCAATCAATTATCATCCATTTGGTTCAATTTGGATAATCACAAATGGAAATGAATACCTTCAAAGTTGTTTTCATTGTTGTCGAATTGTGTATCGATTGTGTCATCAGCGACAGGTCAATATTGAAACGGTATAACCCCAACTTTTTTGATTAAATATATATATATAAAAACTGTAAATTGTTACCACCACTACAAAAATAATATGCATTTTTCAGTTTGTGCAACATAAACATGGTTAAAACCTTGAATTGAATATTAATGGTAATGGTTTTAGTTGCTACGAAAAAGTCAACCGAGCTATTTTTTCTCCATTAATTATTTTAACAGTATAGGACCGACGAAATAGCGTATTTACTTGTTGAATGAAATGAAAGAATAATAACTTTGTGTGAGACCACAGATAGTATATTAATTTTTATGACCGACCGACTAGTTTCGTCGCTTAGCCTAAGCATTATCAAGGGTACAAAATTGAACTTTTGTACCCTGTTGATACATAGGCTGAGCGAAACCGGTCGGCCATAAAAAGTAACGTTTTATTTGTGGTCTCATATAAAGATATTATTTTTTCATTTCATTAAAAATGTCAAACCACAAAGTGATTGTTTTTTACGAAAATATAGTCTTTACTCGTGTTCACAGATGTTTCCAAGCTCTGTAAATCATTAGAGGAATGACATTGGAAGTTTGAATACATGCGCTAAACTATTTAATTCAGACTGCAGATTTCATGACACCGAAGCTCAC
The DNA here is from genome assembly GCA_022651775.1 of Drusus annulatus. Taxonomy (NCBI): domain Eukaryota; kingdom Metazoa; phylum Arthropoda; class Insecta; order Trichoptera; family Limnephilidae; genus Drusus; species Drusus annulatus. The sequence goes on along the minus strand of JAGWCC010000474.1, from coordinate 44,893 downwards.
CGCTCAGACCGATTTAACGCGCAATATCAGCGTAGACGGCCCGTTCGCAGATGATCCCTATTCTCTGCTGTTTTTTTTCATTCTGACAACCGTGAGGTGCAGTCAAGTTGCAACATGTTTCCGAACGCGGTGAAAATGTCTGCGACTTATTTGTGTATTTTTTTTTTTATTTACTCGTAAAAAAATTTTTTTAGTTCTAAATAAACTAACGTACACCTTTTGACATTTGTATACAACATCACAAAAAAAAACATCTACATACTCAATGTCCAATTTTCAATTATGCGTATCTTGTTCACTCTACAATTTCCTATTTTTTTTACGTGATACTTTAGATCTTTTCTGAATGCAAGGTTTCCTCTATTTGTTTTTATGTTATTTGTATCATAACTTTTAATCTTTTTCTCCAAGATGATTTTTTCTCTTGTTTCCTAGAAGTTCATGTTTACTTACTACCTAAATATCCTGGTAGCATTTTAAAACTTTTCCTATGTTCACTTTTAGTGTAGGTACGCGAGTAAACACCGTACTTGGTGACTTGACTCCAGCTAAGTGCTAGCTTAGTGTCTTCTTGCTAAACTTTTTTGGCAAAAGATCAGCTACATATTTTAGGTAACGATTTTCTCTCTTGGTTAAGTAATTAATTTCTCGAAAATTCTAGATTTTTTAATCTTACTCTGTAATGTTTAGATTTTTCTTTATGTATGCTTCTTCTCACATCCAAGAAAATGTAATTTTGTTCTAAAGTAATCGTTTTGTGATCACAAAATACTAACAAGTTTTCAAGATTTCCAAAATAAATTACCTGTGCTCTTTTTTTGTATTTTTTTCATCAAACATATTAATATTAAAAGATAATACAAAAACAGAGATAATATATAATACATTATATATATAAGTGTTTTACCAAAATATATAAATATATATATTTTATATAATTTTTTTCATTTTACTGAAATACCTTCTTAAATAGGCTGTGCTTATGTGTATGGAGAGTTTTATATCTTTAGTTTCGAAAATGTTTTTTTAAATATTTATTTTATGTTTTCAGTTTATATATACCTTATAAGAATCCAATCTTTTGAACCTATTGAGCGACAAAATCAAAGAAGTGTCATCTATACAGATTCGTCCTTCCGTCTCTTAAGCCTCTGATATATCAATGATTTGTTTTTTTATGTATTTATGAAAAAAACTCGATATTTGAAAAAATTCGATGAATTTCATTAGAAGTAAGGGAAAATTTACTTTGGGCACACGAACACTTAAACCTTGACTAATCTTTTTAAAATAAAAAACTTATTTTCTCGACAATTTTATGAATCAGTGATTTATCCTATCTGTTCGACCTCTGTGTGTGAATGTCTTTCTTGTTGTATTTGTGATGTTTATCTAGTTGGTCTCTACTCCTATGAGTCTCTTTTCTATGAGTCTCTTTTTATGTGTTTTTTTCGCTGGTTCCCTCTTCTTTTGTGCTTCCTATTTGGAATTTGTAAGTCTTTGTAAAAATATTTTTCCTTTTTGTTTTATAATGTTGCCCTTCCCAGAATGAGTTTTTTTTAACGCTTCGGGATTAATATACCAAATGTTATTTTGTATGTTAACATTTTAATAATATATTTTTTTAAATTGAATCCGGATAAATACTAAGAAGTAATAAAAACATACGTTATCGTTTCCTTATTTAGTTTTATAAGAAATCAATGTTTTTCTCGAAAAATAATTTGCAATGGGTAATTTGAAAAAAATATTTTTCTGGCTTCTTTGAAGCTATTGTAACAAAATTGGGGTCAGTACTTACAACTGTAAAATGTTTTTTTTTTAAGTATTGTTGCGTTTTTTTTAAGTTTACCAAGTGAGGGGCCAAAGAGTTTTTTTTTGACAGACAGGAAAATACAACTTACGAAGATAAGTCCAAAAGAGTTTTTTTTTCTCGCAGAAGGTAATAAAACTACTCGGCATATTTTAAATTGTAATTATAAAGCTGCCTATGTCAGCATTAAAACAAAACCCTAAGCCGCAGATGTTCACCATGACATGGACTTAATTAGCGTCAATTTCCGACGTTAATAATATATTGTAAACCATAGATTTACTTTAAATTGTACTACTCCGAAAATGCCCGTCATAAGGTGAAACCAGTCAGGTCTTTATAAAAAAATAGGGGAAGAAAGTTAAAAATTTGGTATTATTAAATCGTCTATGAGAGAAATAATGCTATTAAAGAAAACTGGCAGATATTTCTTTAAAGATCATTTTTTGGTTATAGCACCTATTTTTAAATACAATGTACCTGCATATATTTCTTAAGAGTGTGTTTTAAATATTAAAAAAGCGTATTGCTAAAGCATTACAGAAAACAAGTGCTATCGGTTAACTATTCAAACTATTTTTTATAGTAGAGTACGTTGTTCTATTAGTTTCTTACGCGAAAGGTTCATCCAACTTTGTCTTTTTCTTAAGTTTTTTTTTTTAAGTTTCGGTTAGCGGTACACAGTATTATTTATGTACTATTTTTTATATAGTTTTATTTAACTACGTGTGTGAGCCTACTTTTTATTTGTATTACTTAGTATTTTTTTAAACGAAATGAACAGACCTTTTAATTTCTTTATCAACTTTACTGTCAATATATTTTATTTTTCTACAGTGAATACCGCACAAGATTTCCAACTGCCTAGAGCCAAAGAGACTATGGCATCCCTAATCGGGGTATATTGTGTATTGAAGGTGGCGGGAAGGGGAAGGATATAAGAAAGAGGAAGGTTGGGAAGTAAACTTGGCTATTCGGATCTGGTTGCCAAACACGGCTAAAGCCATTTCAATCAACGTTTCGATTCTGAAAGGTGGTCTTTCACCAGGGCAATAATTAGAGTATCTACCACTCTGGAACGTGCCTTAATTATGTCATTTATTATTTTATATGAATTAAATTTGCCATAACACAAATTAATTAAATAAAAATTATTTTCACACGCCGGGTTTGAACCCGTGACCTCTGAATTTGAAGTCGAGCATCTTACCACTCGACCACAGAGGCCTTATTAGTTAGAGGACGTAATTAGGTTATGTTGCCTAATATGTAATATTATACAGCGCCCTTGAGGTGGTTTTTCAGAAAAAACGGCGCTATACAAATCATCCTAATATTATTTTTATTATTATGTTATTTAATTAGTTATTATTATTATTTTGAGTTTTTTTTCCATTATAATTGAAAAAATATTTATTTTTACAGGAAACTTCCCTGTTCAATAAAAAATAGTATTCACGTTCTTTATCAACACTTAAATACAGCTGTTTTTTGTTCTAAATATTTTTTTTAAAGTATAATAATACAATCTGTTGATTTTCTTCTCGGATTGATAAATAATTTCTTCTTACCTGGTTAATGGGTTAACATCCAAAACCCCAAAACGTCGGTTCCTTTTATGACGAAGGTAGAAAAAACACCCTCCCATTGTCTCATTCTTCCCATCGTAAAAAAATGTTTTGATAAAGGCACCTGTAAGTGGGTTTTTCGATCCAAGGAAAACCTTTTAGAAAATGTTATAAATATTAATATTTTAATGTCGTTCTCATCTCCGAAGGTAGCACGTTCCTATTCGGTGAGCTAGGTACAAGCGTACACACACACAAACACATAAATGTGTCATACTTAAATAACTTTTATTGTGTTCTCTGAAAAAGGCTTTCAAGATGGAAAAAGAAAGCGACAAGGAGTAATAAAATTCTCCGCATGAAAGTTTTCTCGTAATTTTAAAGTTGAGATATTTATTATGCCATGCTTAAAAAAAACCTAATCAACTGTCATTATTAACTCTGAAAGATTCAAGTTTTGAATTTGCTTAGAAACTTGAAATCATTTTGATATGATGTACAACTAACTGAAGTTTGAAAGGAAAGAAAGACGACTTTATGATTGCTAATTTTCAAAGAATGCAACAAAAACCGTAGGCTGTTGTTCCCAATCATACTTGACAACTGTTGAGCTGAATATTTGCCTGAACCATGCACAAATACGCTCTTCCCGATGCAACTTCACTTATCTTGTTGTGAACCGAGTCCTTAAACTAGGTAACCAACCAACTACGAACTAGTTTGAAAAGTGACAACAGGGTGACATTTATCTAACATTTGCGTAATTCAAAATTTGAATTTAGAGATATTTATTGAAATAGTCACAAATAATTAGATATTAATGTTGAATGTATATCATAATACGAAATAGATATGTTGCCTACGATGTGTCAGAAATCTTGAAAATCATATTCACTTTTAAATATCATAACACAGTATTTACGAATATATTGAATTTTACGGTCAAAGCGTACTGAATCAAAATAACTGTTTATTGACAGATATTGTTTCTAAAAGAAGAAATGTGTGTAAATGTAAAATAAACATTAACTCATAATAAAAGCGATAGTTATTGATTTACGATAGGATTATGTTAAATTTGCATTAAAAGTTTTACTCTTGATGTCATTATTTTGTCCAAGGATTTTAGTAGACGGTGGGTAGCTATGAATTATAAGGAAAAAGTGACTCAAGCAAAGCAATAGTAGGAACAGGCAAACAGTACATTCATTACTTGTGTTTTCATATGAAAAATCCAGAGAAAAGTTGGGAATAACGGACGTTAGTAAATAATATTTTTTTGTTATTATGTGTATATTTTTATTTTTTTGCCATTAAAATTAATAGTCAAATTCTTAATAATCAGTTAAATGTGTCCAGTATTCCAATATTAGGTATATTTCCCGTAAACTCATAAAATTTACATTATTCTTTAATCACCTTCTTAGTTGACGTTTTGCCTCTTTCATTTCATATTATCTGTCTCTTTCTCCCTTGCTTTGTTATAATTTAAATGTTATTCTATTGTTTTTTACTGTTCTCTTTATTTATTTTAGATTGTGTTCTCCCTCAGTACGTAAAAATATATATTTTATTTAATTTTTTTGTAAAAAGAAAAACAAAAATTCCCGGGTTATGAACAACCTGAAAATATTTGAAAAACTTCTACTGCCATCATAAAAAGCGGAAGATGTAGCTTGTGCAATGATGGTGGACATGGCCAGCAGAGGAATAGAACGCACGATGCCCGGGTTGGAATCCGACGCGTTTGTCCACTCAGCTACCGACCGGTCGAATATAACCGCATACTATGTTTTTATTTTTAGTTTAATTTTATGCCCGATGATGCTTGGGCTAAGTGAAACCAGTCGGTCATAAAAAATAAAAAAAATTGTGGTCTTATACAAAGTTATTTTTTAATATTTCATTGAATAACAAAATAATCAAAGGTTTTGTGAATGCCGCACAAACTTATAGGATCGGAGCTAAGTACTTTACCGCTCTACTAAACGGTAGTCAAAGTAATCTTTGTTCCGTTGGCAATCTTAAATTTAAAAAAAAAAAGTTTTTGTTCTGTTTTGTATCTTTCGAAGCGTTCTCATATATTTTTAATCATCTAAGACCTGATCTGCAATGATGTTATCTGTAGTTCACTCAAAAAAAAAAATTATTTATTAAAAATAGAGACATAATGACTTGAGTGTTTTATCATTTGTTTATAGGAAAGCTCTAGCTGTATCCAATTTTTAAACCCTTTTCGTATCGCATATTTTTATTTAAAATCAAATAATATAACTTTTGTTTCGAAAATATAAAATGAAAATCCTTGGTCACTTTATTTAAAGACTGGACCTTTGTCAATGGCTTAAAAAAATATGCAGAACGTCTCCGTATTAATAAAAATACTACAAAACTCCCAATTTACACCGAAAGGAAATGATAAAAGCCTAAAATCTTACTCACCAACCAAGATACGTCTTTATGCGTAAAAAACGAAAAATAGGTCTACCAAAAATATTGGGCATCCAACTATACGAGTATTATGAGGTTGTTATTTAATGAATAATAATAAAAAAATAAACACGCTTTGAGGATGTGGCCAAGCCTCAGTTTATTTTGGTGGATTAACAAAAAAACATATTTTACCTAAGGACACTAAAATAACTTTTGAAATACTCACTTTTGACAGTGTTTTCATTGGTGATTCACATGTTTTATTGATGATTCAGTTTGGCAATACTTACTTAATATAAAAATAAAATATAGCATAGTATTTGACCGGTCGGTAGCTGAGTGGACAAACGCGTCGGATTCCCACCCGGGCGTCGTGCGTTCAATTCCTCTACTGGCTAAGTTTTCCATCATTGCACAAGCAACATCTTCCGCTTCTTATGATGGCAGTAAGAGTTTTTCAAATATTGTCAGGTTATTCGTAACCCGGGAATGTTTGTCTTTCTTTATTAAAAAAAGAAGAAAAAAAAGTATATTTGCGGCTCGTTCCAGAGTGGTACATACAGTATATATACTCGTATAGTAAGTATCGGCCTGGTGAAAAACCACTATTCAGAATTGATACGTTGTTTGAAATGGCTTTAGCCGTGTTTGGTGACCAGATCTAAATAACCAGGTACTTTCCAACCTTCCTGTTTATCCATCTTCTTCCCTTCCCCACTACCTTTAGCCTCATAACACACCCCAATTGAGGATTTCATAGTCTCACTGGCTCCAGATGGTTGAGAGCAGTTGAGATTCTAGTGCGGGTTAAACTATAAAAAAAAAATTAAAATATAACATTTTTGTTTAAATGAACTTTAAAATAATAAATAAAATTTCACAATTCGTTCGAATAAGCTATCGTCATAACCATCTTACAAGTCGTAGGAAGGGGGTTGCTATTCATAATTTTGCGAAAAGTTAGATCCGACCCTGTACTGTAAGCCTGATTTTTACTCAACACACAAACATAACCAAACTTCCTACGTTATTTGCATATTTATAACAACCCGTATAAAAGTTTGAGTAATCTTTGTAGAAGAACATCAAGGGTAATGTCTGCCAAGAGAGGATTTGTGGAAACCGTATTGAACTGAGAAGTAATATTATATTTAATGCTTGGGGGTACCGATAAAATTACTGAGTATGCAATACATGAGACATTTACGGTTTTATGATATCACGGAGAGTCATTACCCGGCTTTTGTCCTTTCTTTTTCGGTTTGTACTAATCTTTTTTTTTGAAAAAAATCACTGTTATACAATGCCAAAAATACTTTAAAAATATTATTGTTTTTTTTTTTTAAAGAAAGACAAACATTCCCGGGTTACAAATAACTTGACAAGATTTGAAAAACTCCAACTGCCATCATAAGAAGCGGAAGATGTTGCTTGTGCAATGATTGAGGACTTAGATTGAACGCACCATGCCCGGGTGGGAATCCGACGCGCTTGTCCACTCAGCTACCGACCGTTCAACTTCGTTTAACTGTTATTTTTGTTTTTTGGGCTCTGTTTTGATTATTTATTTACATGCTAACGGACCATTGTCCAATTACAAAAAAAAAATACATAACACGAAATAGGAAAAAAGAGCAACAGAGAAAGAATAGCACAGACATAATATTGTAATAAAGGAATAACAAAAATAAGACAAAATATACATTAAAAAAAACAATTAAATCAAAGCCAAAGTTTTGGTAGAGTTATAAAGAATGACAAAAATAATTTTTACTTTTCAATCAATTATTTTAATTCATTTTTATGCTCGGTTTTTTTGTTAATTTAATTCCATTGGTTTTAAACGTTATGAGTGAGAGTGTGAACAGCGCATAAAAAATAAAAACAAATATATCTATTCGGTTAAGCCACGTGAATGTATGTAGCTTATGAACAATAAAATATATTACAATTTCACATTTCGAGGGTGATTGTTGATGGGTTTAGAATGTATGATTTGAAAGAAGGCCGATGGAATTTTTAAACTTTGTGATACCGCACAAAGTCCCAACTGCCCAAAGCGGGTGGGAATATGACATAATATTTTGTGAGTGTGAACTTTTCAAAATTGGAACTGATTTTAATTTAAGCCTCAGCACTCAAAAATGGAGCTAAACATCACTTTTCGGCTTTTTTATACAAGCAATACTACGAATAACTTCTCTGTTAATTCTATACGGGTAGTCATATTTTAGTTGGTTAATTTTCAACAACTCTAATCTCGCAAATTCCATGAAAAATAACCTAAAATGTCAGTAAAAACTGCAATTTGAAAACTAGCAAAGGCATTTTCGAAGTTTTGACCTAAAATTTTAGTATGTATTTCAAAAATAATTTAAAAGATTACTGTTTAAGGTTTGTATTTACTAGGAACCTTAGAAATTTTCTTACCTAACCGTATTGAATTAACAGATAAATTATTCGTAGTATTGCTTGTATTAGAAAGCTAAAAGTGTGTATTTTGGGTGCTGACTAATTATCAAAATTAAAAATAATTCTTTCACATATTTACCTACATAATAAAGTACCTACCTATAATTTATTTTAGCAGACATTATTTTATATTTGAAATGGGTGGATTAAAGAAACTAACATTTTTTCTCGGCAAATCAATATCTATACCGTACTTTTCTTTACAAAAAACTAGTATATATTTAAATAATAAATGTATTTACGTAAGTGTTTAATTGACACATGTACAAACTCGTATAAATATATTAAATGCAATACGTTGAAAGCACATATAATGATAAGTGTTTTTTTTAATGTTGTTTGTGAAAGTATATTTTTCATTCTTTAGCCGTCTGTTTGCGCGAACATTATTAATATTTTCTCGATTCAATTTCCTCATACGAACAGATTTATTATTTTATTCTAACAATGTAGTCGCAAACCGTTTGTTATCTTTTAACTATCTAGAGAAGGAGAAATCTTTGATTTTGAAAATGTAAAGGGTACCGTACAACGATTACTATTTAAAAAAAAACTCACCACTTGAGACCTACTAAACATAGTTGATCAGAATCAATACAAAAGTAATTATTTTACTTGTTAAGTTACTTATAAATAATTGAATCTTACTTGATATTTCTATTTTTCTATTGAATCGTAGTAAAACTCCATCATGATGACATGATTTTAAATAACTTGTTCAAATCAGACATTTTTTTATATAATTCCATAAAGTCCATTTAAAATTGATAATACTCGTATATCGACGCCGAAAATGCAAAAGTCTGAAGCGTTATTTTGGAAAACTTATACCAGTAAACCTTAAAGATTTACAATAACATTCATAAATCTTCAGAAAATATAATATGTATTATAATATGTATAATTTAATGTAAATGAAATAAGAACTTTATATAAGATCATAGTTTTTTTTATGACATACTGGTCTTAGCCTCAGCATCATCAGAGTACAAAATTAAACTCAATTATACACGTTCAATTTTTTTACCTTGGTGATACTTAGGCTAAGCGAAACCGGTTCGTCATAAAATTTTTTAAAAAAAATCTGTGGTCTTATACAAAGTCATTATTTCATTTTTATTAAATGTCAAGCCACAAAATGATTGCTTTCTACGAAAACATAAAAGCACACATATTTCAGATGACTGAAGGGCCACAAAAGTCGTCGAAATCAAACGAGAGTTAGAGCATTCGACGCAGAAAAAAAAGTGTAATTCCTTTTTGACCAAAGTGTGGCTTAAGCCCCTTTGCCTTTTGAGTATCGAAATATACGTACATAAATATAATATATATGATAGTAAAATTATAGAACCAATCTTACTGAACTCATTTCATTAGAAGCGTGGACAAATTTCAACCGTGCAACTTTAAAAAGAATGGAGGTACAATACAACAACTCGTACCGGATGATTTTCGGGCTGTCATGGTACTGCAGCGCTTCAGAAATGTTCGCAGAAGGACGAGTTCCCGGTTTCAGAGCCTTAATAAGAAGACGCCAACTACCGAATATAGGCACGAGCGAAAACACTTTTGTGATGGCAGCACTGGACTTCTTGCAGGGCCCCGTTTATAAACAATGGAGTCATTTCGTCTTGAAACGAAGTTTAATTTTATTTCTTTATTGCTATTATTTATTACCATGTTATCATGTTTTCTATTTTTATTTATTATCTTTGTATTTTTTTTTTTTTTTTTCCTTATCTCTCTATGTATTATATGGAACTCATGGGATTGCACCACCCTCCCTGAGATCTGGAATAAACTATTAAAAAAAAAAAAAAAAAAATTACAATTTCAAGGTACTATTTTAATTTTCCTTATCTATTTCGTGTTGTTACGTTTTCTAGTTTACTTTAATGTTATAATTTGTTACATCTCTTCTACTCTACAGGCATTTCCATTTAATTTATTAACGTAATTGAAATGATAAAATCATATTAACAAAACCCTTTCTACAGATTGTTTTTGTTACAATAAAAAGTGATTTAAAATACCATGATTCTTAGATTTTAGAGAACACAAATGTTATACTTTAAAAATATAAATGATAAAGTGGTGCGTTTATAAAGCACGTAACATGTTCATTAACAAACAATTACGAATTTTTTTATTCCTATACACTGTGTTTTCGCGAGAACTCCAGCCGATTAAACAAGCTTCAATTTTATTCATAGTTTTTGTGTTTGGTTTGTATTTCTATTTTAAAATTTAAAAATACACATATCACTATTATTTATTTCTGCCAATTTAAGTTTTTATTTTTAGTAACAGCTATTTCGGCGTTCAGGGCAATTATCAAACTGTGGTTATTCTACATAGAAACGTCATATTCACATACTTTTAGTTCACTGTTTAATAACTAATTACAGTAAACACCAATTTATTTAGAATTTCCTATTCTGAGAGGTACTTAACTTTAAAATTTGTTTTCCCCCATTTAATGATAACAATGCTCTACTAAAGGTTGTGCAGGATTTTCTTGTTTTTTTTTTTAATATAGTGATTTGCCATCAATTCTTTCCTCACCCTCGAATGAAATGAATTATGACAATGCATTATTTAGTAAATCATTTTTCAAAATTATATTGCTTAGCGTTTTATTATTATTAGGTATTTTATTTTTGTTTTCACGAACATATTAAGGACTGTTTGATTATTGATTGATGTTATAATTAGATCATTTTTTCTTTTTGTTTATTTTTTATTGATTTAGAAAATTCAATCTAAAGCCTTTACTATTTATTTGTAAAGGCGTTTACATTTACCGACACAACAATCAATGCAACTCACCGTTGGTCCCATAAACTATCAGCTTATTATTTATTGGTACATAGACTCAATAACGTGCCCGTAAGCAAAAAAGCGTATGAAGTAGAAAAGGAAACGGTGGAAATACTTTGATAATAATTTGAAAATTTTGTCTTATCTTTTAATTTGAAACCCTATATAACCGTTTTCGGTTACAACAACATCAATCATGGCGTTTTTTTCAACCTTAGCACTCTAGTACTCTAAAAAGTCACGAGTTGCCACTGTGTACAAATTGTATTATTTGCGATTGACTGTTAAATGCCATTATTTCACTCATTGTGGTCTGACGCTGTTGTGGGGTCAGTCGTTACCGGCGCTGCGCTGGCGGGAGTCTAGTGGAGCGCCACGATGCCACGCTGCCACGCTGCCACGCTGCAACCCCTGCCACGCGGTGTAAGCTATGTCTCGACAGCACTGTCATTATCCGATGAAGAATGACTCAAACTGGGTTATTTCAAGCGCCGCAAATCTGAGAAAAATGTCATTGTTTCTGTGCAACAAAACTATATTTCATCGCTATTATTGTAATGCACTCCACTTCTCGTATAATTTTCCGCTTCTGATTTGTTTTTGAATTCTCGAAGGTACTTTGGTTTTTATTTACGTACGTATTTAGAAATGTATTGATATCTGGTTGTTACCTATAAAAAAATCAAGGGATGGAACTTGATTTGCTAAGAAAAAATATTAGTTGCTTTAATCTACACATTTTAAATATAGAATAATATATACTAAAGATTATTTTCAAAATTTTATAATTTCAATTAATATCAGTTCCAAATTTGAAAATTTCACTCTCGTACGGTCGTAAAAACTCTTAAAGGAAATTATTTATGGTTGTAACAATTAAAATGAATATGTTTATGCAGTTATCATATATTTTGGTTTAATTTTATTTTTGACCTCTAATTTTATTTTTTACTCCAAATATTCAATGTTATTTAGGCAGTGATTGTGTACAGATTTTATAAATCTGAACTAAAATTAATAAGTCGCTTCTAGGACTCGTTTTTGTGTTCAACAGCTCGGCTGTATTTTCTCCCTCCTATCTGGCCATATATACATATATACCTGTACATAGTTTTATGTGTATAACATGTTATGTATAAAGCAAAAGAAGCTGATTATACAAATATATTTAGTTTAAAATCTATTTAGATTGATATAAATATAGGTTTGATGATTGAACGGCTGTACTATACTTTGGCAATTATAATAACTACATTTGTTGTGAACACATTCATTTAAAGATATTTACATACATCGTTTGACATTTTAACTTTTAAATATGTTTCTGAAAATATCTTTTTTTTTCCAATAAATAAATAAAAATAAAAGAGTCGTGGTAAGATTTTAGTAATTTTTCAGACAAACTGTGTACAAGTGAGGTTCAAAATGTCATTGGTCGATGCAGCACCGTTAAGCATTTGAATCACCCTATATATAATAGAGCCGTTCTGATAAGTGCTAGTTCGAGTTTTTGGTGCAAATGACAATTATTTATTCATGTCGCCTTCTACGACTACATTGATTGAAAACGTACAATTAACCTTCTTTAGCATACGAGTAAGTGAAGCATACAGCGTCCACATACGAGAACTTCCAGAGATCACATGAACGATAAAAAAATTCAAAGCCTAAAAAAAATAATGAAAATGTACCTTCTGTTTTTTATATTTAAAAAAAAAACAATTACTTCTTTTTTTTTTTCTTCGTAAGAAGCAATCACATGGCGGTTGGACATTATATTAAATAAATTTATTATGATGGGTTTCGCTTGGATCAAGCTTCGTCAGGGCACATATAATAACTAAAGAAAAAATACAGAGTTAACAGGTATATATAGGTACAACAGTAAATGATAGAGTGAGACAGTATATAATACAATGAGGGAAGAGAGAGCATATATTAGTGGGAGGGAACAATTGAAAGTGCCTAATATATATTACGAAGAATTGGTAAATAAACAAGTGTACATAATAGAAAGATAATGATGTAATGTTAGGGGCAGACAAAGATCCTATATTGAATTTTTATATGAAAACTGTTAACTCTGTTTTTTTTCTTTAGTTATTATATGTGCCCTGACGAAGCTTGATCCAAGCGAAACCGGTTGGCCTTCATCATAATAAATTCTGTGGTTTTAAAACAAAGTATTCTTTTATTTAAAATAATTTAATACTCTATACACTTAACAAATATACGATAAACTTTTTTTATCTAGTCGAGCCGCCATCTGGCCGTGATACAAAGTGATGGGAAAGCACTACAAGATTCCTAAATTAAACTCCATCGAAATTTGTTGATAAATTAATTTAATTAAATTTAATATCATTATTAATTAGTTATAGTAGTTTTATTTTTTTTATTTTTAGTGACAGCTGTTTCGACGTCAAGGCCATTATTAAATTATCAAATGATTAATAAAAACCTGCCGTTAAAATCAATAGTTTGTCATTACAAAATGGGGGAAACAGATTTTAAGTTAATTAACACAGAATAATTCAAGATAATTTGGTTTTTACCGTAATTAATAATTAAAAAGGGAATCAATTTCATATAAATAAGTCGTTTCCATGTGGCCTTACTACAGTTTGATACAGTCACTAAAAATAAAAACTAAAACTAGCAAAACTAAATAATAATAAAATAATTCAATAGAATTATTTTTAAAAATCCTAATTTATATAATTAATTAAGGAATATTATAATTTAAGAAATAATTCGTAGATTTTTTATTGTAAGGAACCACCGATAATCGCAAATAAATCCATAAACGCTTAGATAACATTTATGTATTTATTTACTGAATGTATTTATTTTATGGAATCAGGCTTTGTTCAAATGAGAAGAAAATAATCACACGTGGTCTATTTCAGGTTAATGACAGCCCTAAGGTACCTTATCATTATTAAACCAATCAGGCCTTGTTCAGATTGGGAGTAAACAAGTCTTCCAGCCTCTTTTTATACCAAAATAAAGCGCTTAATCTAATTGAAGAATATTTTATAGAGGCATTGATTTGCTGGGGAAAATCTTCCAGATGCCTTTTAAGTATCGTCTTTGTGTTGTTTAATGAAGGTCAAATTACAAATGATAAAATACATATATTTTTTAAAACCTTAAGTTTCAACTTGTTTTTAGGTGTTCTATATTTGGATGAATCGAGTTTAATGCGTATCGCTATCATCCAAAATTACTCCCTTTTATAAGTTATATGTCCTCCATCATTGCAAAAGCAAAAATTACCGTTATAATGATGAAAGAAGAAGGATTTCAAATGATGTCAAGTTATTCGTAACTCGGCAAAATTTATCATTAAAAAAAAGTTTCTAAAAGTGTCGCGTTAAATCGTATAATCCGCATAAAGCTCATAGAAAAACATTATACGAGTATAACGGCAAACTGTTTTAATTAATCAGATTCGGTGATTAAAAATTGTCAACGTTAATTAAATTAACCCCAAAAAGCTTCGATAAAGCTTCCTTTTCTGCCATTTTTAAATCTTATTTAACAGAACAAGCCGTTCTTCTGATTTTAAATCTTTTTTCAACAACTTAAACCACAACTTCATGATAAACCAATCCTAAGGATTAGTTAATTTAAATAAAACACGCAGCCAGTGTTTTTTGTGCTAAAACATATTTACGGGGAATTCACCACATTATTTATTTTTAGTCGAAATGGAAAATTATATTCAAAACCCCATTGTTCTTAATATTATAAATTGCTCACGGAGGATGAAAAAGTTTGCGTTTTTATCTATTTTTCAATATTTGTATAATTATTTTTACCTTGTCGAAAGCAGATACGCTTTCTACCATGAATGCATTTTCCTTTAGGTACAACATGTCAGTTTGCTGAACCGGTCTTTTTTCATATTCTCCGGTAAAACCGTTAAAAAAACCTTACCTCGGGGAATTTTCTAAATGCTTCAAAAACACTCGTCCGCTGCGTCAGTCTTAACAAATTGTTTCAGTAAAATTTCCTACGTTTTGTATTAAGTTACTCAGCCATTCATTCTGGCGGGTTATTTAATACGTTTTACGAAGCAAAATGAGAAGATCTGGGAAAAAAAGATACCGGAACGTGTTAAATATACGATGGCTTAATTAAACGTAGTTATGCAGAAAGCGTCCAACCCACAATTTGCCAAAATCGCGTTCAACATGTTTTCCTATAGATAAATTCAAGATTTCTCTTTGCTGGAAATATTCAAGCTCTAACTGCAATAGATTTTTGGTAATTCAAATTTTTATTAACGCACATTGCAGATATTTGACTTAAATTGAAGTTTTAAAACAAGAAAATAACACTGATATTTACTTTACAAATGCCGCTTACGCATATTAATGCTAATTTATCGTCATATTTTCTGCGCCTTTTTCTCGGTATCATCTTTTTAAGGTTGGATCCTTTTTGCATAACTACGTCCAATTGATAATCAGTTGGAGCATAAGACAGCTGAATTGCATAACACCTGAACAAGTTGTTAATTAAAATATGAACTTACATTATGTATACAAAAAATAAAAGAGTTTAACAGAAGGACGATAATGCGAAAGAAGAAAATAAATAAATCTAGCACATGATTACCTCCGTGGTAGAGCGATAAGTACAGTAAGTAAATTAAAAATAAAAATATATACGAGGCCTGTTCAAAAGAAAAGGTGAATTTTTAATTTTCGCGGGCTGTCTACATTCGATTATCGATTTTTTTGTTGTTGTTATGTTGGTACACATACGTTTATCATATGTTAGCATTATCAACCATTTTGGATTGGTGGTTTGTTTTTGACAACTGGAACGGTTAGTCACGTTTTTGTGTGTTCTTCGATTTTTCACTTTTGAAAAAAATGGATCAAAGAATATGTATTAAATTTTGCGTTAAAAATGGAATAAAGTGCTCCAACGCACTTAAAATGTTGACTGTGGCATTCGGCGAGTCTACTTTGTCTCAAAAAAGTGTTTATAAGTGGTACAAGCGCTTACAGAAGGCCGAGAAGATGTTAATGACGATGAGCGTCCTGGAGTTGTGGAAAAACAAATCATGGATTTTATTCTTTGATCCATTTTTTTTCAAAAAAGTAAGAAATCGAAGAACACACAAAAACGTGACTAACCTTTCCAGTTGTGAAAAACAATTATCGTCATATTTTCTGCGCAAAATGGCTGATATCATTTTAACATATGATAAACATACGTGTACCAACATAACAAAACAAAAAAACGATAAACGAAAAGTTGTTAATTAAAATATGAACTTACATTATGTATACAAAAATAAAGAGTTTAACAGGACGATAATGCGAAAGAAGAAAATTCAGCACATGCTTTGAACAGGCTATGTATATGTAAGAATCAGCTAAATTTTAAGTTATTATGATATGGTGATTGTGTCCTGCCAGAAATGACCTGCCAGGTAAGTATGTTGCTGTGTATTTATAAAAACTAAAAATTAATATTAAGTAGAAATTAATGTTTGTACAGCGCCCTTGAGGTGATTTTTCACAAAAACGGCGCTGTACAAATTATCCAAATATTATTATTATTATTACCTTGGGTCTGGACACAGAAGCTGTCAGTTTATTTTTAGTTACTTCGTTCCAGAATAGAATATTCTCTCAGTTTTTTTATGTGGAGAGAAAACTATTATAAATTAAACCGCTGCTTGAAATAGATTTAGCTCTGTTTTTGTCTGTACAGCTGTGTGATGTTCGATTTTAACATATTTGCAAGACCTAATTCATGTATTTGTTTATTTACGCCCGTTAAATGCTCGCTCACAAATATTCACAAATAAAAAATATATATATTTAAAAACAGTGCGAACATATTGTACAAGAAAGAAAATTTAGTATTGAATAGCAGATACTTCCAGGATTAAATAGTTTTTTATCAAAGAAATTAACTCTAATAGATGAAAAAAACTGTACTTAGGTATGCTTATATTGTGATATTGACGTACTTAATATATCAACAACATCGGAATATAATATTGCGAATTTGAAAATAGAATTACAATAACATGGTAGGTACTGTCTTGTCTTGCCAGAAACATGAAATGCAATTAAATATAGGAATGTAAAGGTGTGAAAAAATCGCAAATAATTCTACGTCGAGACAATTCAATTAAATTTAATGAATACAGTAAATAATCGTAATCTAGGCATTCTATAGAATTACCACGAGGATGAATTTTATTTGGCAGCCATTCTTTTATACCGCTTTACCGGCCTTTTAAACTCTTTGCGCCAAGCGACGTTTGATGTTGACAATAAAGGTACAAATATTGACAATTGTTTTTGCTATATTAGTAAATGCACTGATACAAATTGCTTTTTTTGAGCAATCCTTTTGCATAAAAACAAGAAAATTGAATTCCATTTGAATGTGAGATTAAAAATTAACCTGTTTAAACATCGCATACTTCGTCGGAGATAACGTTTGGAATCCAGATATGGTTTAACGAGTTTTACTTATTTTTCCGAATGAGGGAAGAATGTAAACCAGGAAAACGATTCGGAGTCTCTGCCACAAAATGAACCATAGTGCTAGAGTATGTTAAAAATTTTGCTATTAGTCTTTATCATTATAGTCCCATTTTTCTTTCAGTACACGCTTTCTTAAAAAGCCTACAAACCTCATTTATTTCAGCAGACTAGTGTGAAAATGTTATCAGCACAAAAAAATATTATCAATTTGTATTAAAGCTTTTTTTTTCTTTCTGTAATTTAAATGCAAACAAAATAATGGCGGAAACCTGAAATTGTTTTTATTTGGTTTAGCTTGGCTTTTATTGATATTTAATATGACAAATAACGAAAACAGTTTTTAAAATATTTTCTTTATAGTGAATACCGTCTGGAGCCAGTGATACTATGGCATACCTAATTGGGGTCTGTTTTGAGGCCAAAGGTATTAGAGGGGGGAAGGAGATGGGAAAGAGGAATGTTAGGAAGTAGTTGGCTATCCTGATCTCGTCACTAAACACGGCGAAAGTCATTTCAAACCACGTTTCGATTCTGAATGGTGGTCTTTTACAGGGCGATTCTTAGAGTATCTACAACTCTGGAACGTTCGGCAAAAGTAATAAATATTAAATGACAATAATATGTATCTGACGATATTCAATCAGTTCATTCTTTCAACATCTACTATTTATCGGAAAGAGCTTATTATTTATTTGACAAAAAGTGGGCATTTTGAGTTTGCAAATTGCGTCAGGAATACACCTACTCTCTGTATTGTCTACAAGCTTTTAACTTAAAATTGTGAAACTCTAAAATTTAACTACAAACGTTTTTTTTATTTTTTCAGAAACAAACACCGAAAATTTCACCAATCCTGAATTTAGTTTCTTAACGTTTTTTGCCTTATTTTTGTTTTAAGGCTCTTTAAAATCGTTGCATTATCAACTGTGTAACGCTTAATACAAAACAAAACAGAAAAACTTTCAAAACTCGTAGTGTAAACTTCACAAAATCCCAATAGAGTAAGGTTCTGGGAAGCAGGGATGTAACATAATATTCTCTGCGCTGCAATCAGCCCCTGTCTCTCCTGTGTAGGTGGAACAAATAATATAAAGGTAGAAGCCTCATACACTGCCCCGCTTTAATTAAGTCCACGCTGCTGAGACGGGAAGGAGGAAGACTGCTTTTGCGGGTGAATTATCCACCAAGAGCTTGCTGCATTTGTGTCAGTGCTTTCTGCAGTGTAGCATGCTTCTTTTCTTACAATATGTAGGATAAGAACCCCTTCAAACGGGATATGAGCCAGTTCGGCAAAACAAGACTGTTCTTTACTTATGCCGGTTGAGTTGATCTGGTAATTTTAAACCGGTTCAGTTTGATTAGTTCAGTTCTACGTGCTCCATTCATCCGGTTCGTGAAAGGAACTGATGTTGTGTCACGATGCTAAAGTTCGGTTGACGGTTATATATTATTGTTTTATATTTTATCACTATTTAATTACAACTCGCTACCTCTGTGGCAGCTCAACAGTATTGAAAGTGATGATGTATTTAAATATTCAAAAATACAACTAATATTGCTTTTGGTTAGTACAACAGATGGGGAAATAAAAAGGACAATCTTCCTAGTTGGAAAACAAAAATTTCCATGCACTTAATAAACTAACAAAATCAATCTAAAATAACCATGCAACTGTTAATTCGCGATGAAATTTCGTTTCAATATGAATTCATAATCAAAAAAAACCTTTATAACTTATTTCAACTGTTTATTTTTGGCCGGAACGGTTTAATATATTTTAATATAATTCCTCAATATGGAATCCTTTCTTCAAGTAATTCTCATTATATTGAGAGAATGCAGCATAAATTCATCAGAACAATTCATTTAAAATTGGGAATTCCCGCTGATGATATTAATTATGATGCAAAATATGGACTCTTAACTTTGAAAGATAGACGAATATTCAGTGACTTAACTTTATTATTTAAAATAATGAACAACTGGTTAATTAGTTTCGTTAATAACTCAGGTCTCCTTATTATTGCAACAATACGGGCTCTAACACAGAGCGAGATTCAATCATCCATCGCCTGCATCGATTGGGGAATGAATATTCTCATATCGATGAAACTCAGAAAATTCAAATATTGAAGCGCGTTACCGGGGAATATTTTCTTTCTTTGTTAAGATTTCTGTTTCGGCTGATACAGGAAGCTGAACCGACGCAAAATAAACATCTAAATGCCTAGTTTTTTCACCTCCAGTTTTACAGAATATGATAAAGTTTTCATTTGTTAAATATACCACGTACAACGCTTATGGTTTTGATAACTAAAGTTTTTTATTTTTATTTTAAAACCTCCGCCCGAGAAAAATGTTAATACAGCAGTGTTCGTTTATTCGGACGGTTAATGGATGCAGCCGTAAAGAAACAATGAAGCTGCCATCGCCACTAGCGTTAACATGGTAAGTTCCCGAGATAAACAAGGTAATATCAGCTTTAGCAAAAGAACAATGTTTCATAATGTTCCCAGCATTAACACGTTCAATGCTAACTAAAATTCGTACATATTAATGCCATATGAATGGCGGATCAATTCAAACTGATGAATAGTGACGGGTTTCCCAAAACCAACACGGCTGCGTCTGTTTTAGATCGGTTCAAAGCGAAGAGGCGGCTTACGCGTGTGGCGCGTTGTACGCATACCGGTCAACGCGCGACGCGCGGTGTCAACAATGAACGTGTTAACAGACGCGCGTATGAAATCTATTTAATTTTAACAAATAACTGAGTTCCGTATGTATTTATTAATTTTAAGCTAGTGTAGAATTGTGTAAAGCACGTTATATAGTAAATTTATTTATTTAATTAATTATATACGCCCTGCCCTCATGGGCTTTTACATAACATATGATATAAAACAAAAAATAATAGTGACATAAAAATAACAATGATTAGCACCCAAAAACACAATTAACTTGATAGAAATATTATAATGCAAATTAATAATAGTATTTTTGAAAGAGGTATGCTATTATAGCCTTCTTGTAACTAGATTCAGTGCAGTTGAATATATCTACTATTTCAGCGAAAGAATTACCCAATAATTGTTCAATGCATATAAATAAAGAACTAATTTCTAATTTTTGTAGTTAAGTCGTTGTGTTCTTCGATTTTGTGTAAAAATAAAAAAAAACGAAACTGCCGATAGCAATTTTGTATAGAATGAAGAGTGTAAATCACATCGGTCCAAGGGTTAATAGATTATGAAGGTTGAATATGTGAGTATCTGTATGGCGCTAACAAATTCTGAAGGTCTTAAATTGAAACAGGATGTTTTTTTATAAAATTAAAAATAGCCACAGATTTTAATTCCAAAAATTATGACCGACCAGGTTTTCAGAATTCGCTTATCTTATTGAAAAATGATCATGGCAACAGATTTAATAATTAAGTAGCACTAGAAATAAAGACAGCCATAAGAATAATAGGCATATTCTTAATAATCAGGTAAATTTGTCCAGTCGTCCAATATTAGATATATTTCCTGGAAACTCATATTTTTTCATTTTTACTAAATCACTTTCCTTAGTTGACGTTTTGCCTATTTCAATTTATTGTATCTGTCTCTTTCTATCTGTTCCTTTGTTATAATTTGAATGTTATTCTATTTTTTTTTCTCATTATTTTTGTCACTTTATTTTATATTTTTTTTTCCCTCTGTATGTATATATAACCATAAACTTAGTATTTTTTGTTTAGTTTAATTTTATACCCTGATGATGCTTTGGCTTAAGCTTAGTGAAACCGGTCGGTCATAAAAATTAAAATTAAATCTGTGGTCTTATACAAAATTGTTTTTGCATTTCAATAAACATGTCAAACCACAAGGTATTGCTTTCTACGAAAAAAAGGGTTTTTTATTATTTATTTTTTCTTAATTTTACAACTCCTACTAACTTTAAATGCCTACAAAAATGATGAAAATAAGGCAAATCTGAGTATTTATGTTAGTTAAAAAACAACAACAAGAATGCTCGCACACTTTCATTCATATGTTATTTTAAATGTGTGTGTTTTTGTAAATTTGTGTCTTTGTTTGTAAATAACAGCTTTTTATAGCGCATTAGATAAGGTTGCAATATTTGTACACAACCATAAATGCACACAAGATGAAAAGCTTTTTTTTCTTCAATTTAAAAAAAAAACCTGTTTTTATTCCGCCTATAAGATATAGTAAGCTGTGCAGTTCGCTCACGACAAAAAGCAATCCCCCATAACTCCCTCTGATGGAGATTTAATCCCAGCTGAGGGCTTTTTTGTTATCGACTGACTACAGACGATGAGAGGCCGGAGCGCGGTGGGAAGCTCATTATTTTTTCTTTATTAAACATAAACTGTTCTTGGACCGCTGCGCTGGTTTAAAACTTAAACGGACATTTGATTCATACAAAAGGATGTTTTTTGTTGTTTATAGGTATCGTTGAAAATAACTTTTTATTCACTTGATGCTTGAATTTTACTCCCAAGATGTAAAAAAATCTCATAATAGGGCTTTTGTAATAATAACTTCTTTTTTTCCAGTACTCCAATATTAGGTTTATTTCCTTTAACTCATAAAAAATTTCATTATTCTTTTATCACCTTCTC
Source organism: Drusus annulatus (assembly GCA_022651775.1). Classification (NCBI taxonomy): domain Eukaryota; kingdom Metazoa; phylum Arthropoda; class Insecta; order Trichoptera; family Limnephilidae; genus Drusus; species Drusus annulatus. The sequence continues at coordinate 22,630 of JAGWCC010000474.1, read as the reverse complement.
AGTTAACGTTTTGCCTCTTTCATTTCACTTTTTCTATCTCACTCTCTATCTTTTTTTATTTTTATTTTTTTATAGTGAATACCGCACAAGAGACCCAACTGCTCCCAACCGTCTAGAGCCAGTGAGACCATGGCATCCTCATGGGGTTATGTTGTGAGGCTGAAAGTAGTGGGAGGAGAAGGCAATGGGGAAGAGGAAGGTTAGGAAGTACCTGGCTATTCAGATCTGGTCACCAAACACGGCTAAAGCCATTTTTCACTCTGTTCTTTTGTTATAGTTTAAAAAAAAATCTATTGTTTGTTCTCTTATTTTATGTTATATTGTGTTCTCGTTCTGTATGTATATATAACCGCAAAATTTGTATTTTTTGTAAAGTTTGATTTTGTACTATGCATAGGCTAAGCGAAACCAGTCGGTCATAAAAAAAATAATTAAATCTGTGGTTTACACTAAGTTGTTATTTAATTTTTACTACAACATTATTTTCTATGAGTTTTCCACGAGTTGTAACTGCCCGAAGATAGTGAAAACATCCTTCATGCAAATAGTAACTAAAAAAAATAGTAAAAAAAGGTGAATTTATATTTAACAATTACTTCTGAACTCAGCTACGGTATGAACACATTAAAACTCTTCAATACACCTTTTGTTAGATGGACAGCCTCCAGAAAAACTCTTTATTGTAATAAGAATTGTAAATATTGACATGCATTATTGTATAGTTAACAGAATAAAAAATATCTAGAAGTATATCTTTACCGATTGAAAAGATAGAAACTGATGTTGCCATTTTGAATAAGGCTTTTCATCTTCTGGGCCCAGACCAGACATGCCAATGACATTGATTATCCATTCGGAAAAAAATATAAATTTCAAGATATTTGACCGATTTCACACAAAGTCAGAATAAATTGACTCTACTTCTGGAACTCAGAAACGTCCACAACACAGCAGTTGTCTTTTCTTTTTTTTATAACGTGAATACCGCACAAGAGCCCCTAAACGTCTGGAGCAAGTGGGACTATGCTACCCCTGTTTCGGGTATTTTGTTAGTCTGAAGATAGTGAGGATAGAAAGGAGATGGGAAAAATGAAGGTTGGGTAGTACCTGGCTGTTCAGATCTGGTCACCAAATACGGTTAAGCCATTCCAAGCACCGTTTCGATTCTAAATGGTGGTCTTTCACCAAAGCGCTACTTAAAGTATCTTCCACTCAAATATACCCATAGACTGGCTTTGCCTATGTGGAATTTTTTGTCATCTCTACATTATACTCACACACATATATATATATATATATATATATATATATATATAAATATTATAATGATTATATATATATCATTACTTTTTAGATTTATATTTTTGTTTTTTTAAAAGAAAGACAAACATTCACCGGATTACGAATAACCTGACAATATTTGAAAAACTTCTACTGCCGTCATAAGAAGCGGAAGATTTTGCTTGTGCAATGATGGAGGATTTAGCCAGCAAAGGAATTAAACGCACGACGCCCGGGTGGGAATCCGACGCGTTTGTCTACTCAGCTACAGACCGGAAGTTTTGTTTTTTTTTGTTTAATCATTTTTTTTATTTCTTTTTCCACTTTGTGTTTTTGTTTTTATTTTGACCTAATGTTCTGAAAAAAGCCTATTTTTGAAATCTTTTCGTTTTCAAAAATGTATGTAACAAAAAATTAAATATGAAGCAACAAACATTCATAAAATTAAATTTATTTGCACCCGTCAGCTCTAGATTCGTTGTCGAGAGTTTAAACCACGTCGATTATTATATGCATTTTTTTTTTACTGTAATATTATAAACTTAATATCCAAATAGAATTTCTGCTAAAAGCACATACCGTGGACAGCATAAATTAGGAATAATAAAAAAAAGTTTTTTGAGAAAAGTGCAATAATTCAATAAAATTAATAAGTGCAGTATTTTACAATCTCAGTCTTTTTTCTTGAAGAATAAAATCACGATCCGCCTCTGCCTAGTAAAATAGATCGCTTACACACCGGCGTATGAAACTCATCAAATCATGCATTTCCTAAGATAAAAAATTAATACACCTAAAACCGTACGAAAAATCGCCTGCGGAGTTCCAAAGGAGACGGTTTGAATCTTCTTACCGCCCGCTGATATTTCGTTATCCAAATACCTCCCCCGGGGCGGTACTCTTTATTCGGTAATTTAGTTTATTACGTCACAGCGGGTGAGAAATGGGAAAAAAATTCCCGGAAAATCCACGCTCGATGTTGTATTATTTTTCCGGATTACAAAAGGGTGGCATTATTCCCCGAATGGGGTGATAATGAATTCCATCTCCCTAAACGAGGTTCTTGGAATTTTGAATCAGAGATGCCGACTTATTGTAAAAAAGGTTCCAAGTTACATTGAGTGAAATCGGATCCGGTGTTGAGCCAAATGACACCTGGATCAAGTGGCCTTTTAAATGAAAAATTTAATTTAATAAATAAATTTATATATACAGTGAATACCAAAGAGTCCAAACTGCTCCCAACGCTCTAGAGCCAGAGTCCCAATCGGGGTAAGTTGTGAGGCTGGAGGTAGTGAGAACGGGAAGTAGACGGGGAAGAGGAAGGTTTTGAAGTACCTGGCTATTCAGATCTGGTCATTAAAAATAGCTAAAGCCATTTAAAGCAATGTTTCAATTATGAATGGTGGTTTTTCACCAGGGCGATACTTGGAGTATCTACCACTCTGGAACGTTTCGGAAATAAACTTTTTTATCATATTTTATCACCATTCAGAATCGACAATCCCAACCTTCCTCTTCCCCATTTATTTCCCCTCCCCACTACCTTTAACCTCACAACATACCCCAATGGGGATGTCATAGTCTCACAGGCTCTAGACGGTTGGGAGCTGTTGTTTTCTCACTATAAAAAAATAAGAATTAAATAAAAGTTATTGGCGCACGCCGGGTTAGAGCCAACGACCTCTGTGTTCAAAGTCGAGTGTCGTACCACTCGACTACAGAAGCCGCATTACCCAATTAACCGCAATATTAATGATTAAACAACGAATCAAACATAAACGAGTAATTATCATAATATTGAATACTTCAAAAATAGCAAATAATATTAGGCAAGGCTTGTTTGCGCATAGAACTAACAACGTTTAGACGAACTTCGTTATTCAGTATTATTAAAAATGAACCAATAGGGTTCAAAGCCGCCTGAAACCTGCTGGACCGACAAGATAATCAATTTCGGAGGAAATACGTGACAGCGTAAAGCTGGATTCACACCAACGTTGTATAATAAAAATTATTAATTATAAAAAATATTATTTAGTGATAAAAAAATGGTTTTAATTTTTTAAAAATCTGCGATGTAAGTATTTTTACACATCAAAATAATTATTTAACTAAGTAAGTAGTTAAACATCACAAGGGTGGGCAGAAAGATATACTGCCACACAACTTTGTCTTGGCACATACTCCTTGATTGATATTCATACCATATTAATAAGCTCTCATGCGGAACAATATCGTCACTGAGCGGATCCGGACGTCGGTGTGAATCCAACTTTAAGCATGAAACTGAGGAGAGGGGGTGTAGCTTGGGGATGTCATCGACCAATCGTGGATATAGTGGCTGATGATGGTGATGATCATCATATCATGTATAATTGACTCACCTTCTATGTCGCAACCTTTGAGTATGTAGAGTGGTATCTATCCAAAGCAGTGTAGTCAGTTTTTGATGATTTTTACCTGACTCGGCGGACCTGGGCATAAGAAGACTAAGGTTAGGGTATTTATACATCCATTCATAGCACATATCGACATAATGTTTTTGTTTTTTCGTATAACCACTTTTTCATAGTATTGTTATCAACAAAAATATAACAAATAACCTAAAAAACCGTTTAGTTGTGTCAAGTTTAGTGGCATAACAAAAATGTGAGCGGAGTCCCGCGGTGACCCAGGAGCCCAAGATGATTGTGACAGTACATAGAAGCGAAGTATTATATTTGTTGTCTCTTTCTCTCTCATGGTGTACGGCGTAAAAACCCGGAGGAAGTGATTTATCGCAAGTTTGTATAGGTTGGGTAAAAATAATTAGCCCTCTCTCAATATATTGTTACTTCAAGGTCGCAACTCATCCAGTTCAACATTCGTTGCCGTAGACTCGGAGACAATGAATTGCTGTTCCTCAATCATCACTCTACTAATTATGGGTATCATCCTTCACTGTCCAGAATGTAGGGACTTGTCAACTCAAGCTATGGTCTCGAAATTTTTGGTACCAGTCAAAATGATTTTTGTCATTCTTTACAATTCTATCAAAACATTGACATTGGCTCTGATTTGAATTTTCATTCAATTGCATATTTTAGTCCTGTTTTTGTCATTGTTTCATTAAAATATTATGTCTGTGCTGTTATTTCTCTGTCGATCTTTTTTCCCATTTCGTGTAATGTATTTTTTTTTTATTTGATCAAAAATCCAGTAGTATATAAATAAATAAATATCAATTTATGAAATAAGTTCATTTAAGATTTTTGTAAAAATAAAATTTTTCGCCCACATGCAAAGATGTTTATTTGCTATAGCGGTTAATGGACCTGGTATTGCAATACCAACAGATGTCAATGGATTTTTCTACAAACGTAATTTTATAACATAAATTTTAAATTAAATTATTTAAAAAATTCGATAAAACATGTCTTTTTTTGCAAATATATTTTTTTCGTATCTCAAATAAATAAGTTAATCTTAAAAGCATTTACGTTTTTCAAATTAATGATTAATCTTAAAAAATATTTTTTAAAATGGTTGTATAGAATATACGAGTATATAGATTTTTACAGCTTAACTCATTTAATAAACAATTTTATATGAACATTTTCTTCTTAATGAAGACACTCGGATTCTTAGTAAGGATGTTGATTTATTTATAGTTTTTTGTTCAGTTTGTATACCTTCATTTAAATATATTTTTACAATAATTTTATTGAATTATTATTATTTTATTTTTATAACTGTCAGTTTAATAATGGTCTTAAACGCCGAAATAGCTGTCACTAAAAATAAAAAAAAACTGAAACTAGCAGAACTAAATAATAATTATTTTGAATTTAATTCAATTGAATTGTATAAAAAAAATCTTTGTAAGTAAAAAAAAAACTTTTTTTTACATTTTGCTGCCTAACAGGACTGAATACTCAACTTTACGCGTTCCCCTTTCTTACGGTTCTTACTTGCTTTCACCTCACAACATTTAACATTTGTCAATTGGAGAGTCATTCCACAACAGTCCTTATATCTTGAGATTTACTATGGATAAAACAAAATGCTATCAAAACATGCAAGAATTCTAAATAAAGGTTTTTTTACAAAATGATCCTGTACCGTTAGAAGTTTTGGGTAGACTCCAAAATCACGGCCAACCCTGTAGAACCACGCCCGTCAAATTGAAATTTATCGAGCAAGACTAATTTTATATATTCGGACATCCATTTTCCACGCGGGTTCAATAAACTTTTTTTATTTATTGCCAACACGTCAAGGGAATGATAATAATTTATGTTTCGTTCGGTTGAACAGCCCTTGAAATAGTGTAGCGAGAGGCCTACACTATCGACTGACTTGCGTAGTAAATAAATAAAAAAAGAGCAAATTATGTGATCCGATTTGAAAAAAGTTTTTCCTTGACCATAATCGATGTATTTTTTTTATTAATTTGTCTGTTGTTTCAACTGGTGAACCGTGTACGAGGCCTGTTCAAAAGAAAAGGTTTATTTTTAATTTTCGCGGGCTTCAAAATTCACCTTTTCTTTTGAACAGGCTATGTATTAATGCTGCCACGTACACGCGGTATTCATACTTCGACCATGTGATTTTAGTGACCAGAAATAGAATAGTTCATTCGTTCCAAAACGTTAAATTTTAATAAAAAGCAACAATATAATTTTAGGTATGATGTGAATACGTGACATTCCGAAAATAAATTATTCTTATTTTCATAACATAAATGAATTAATGCTGCGTTTTAATTCATGAAAAAATAATGGCCATTATTTTTTTTCTTATGTTTTAATTTAAAATAACTTATTTTTTTAAATATATTCTATCTGAGAAGAAGAATGCATACATTTAACTTTACAAATCCTCTAATTATAGGATCAAATTTACAAAATTGTTGCCGGAAAGGCAAAAAGGCTGAAGCGACATTTTGGGAAGAACACCAGAGCACTTGCCTTTAACTTACCTGAAGCAACAAAAATCTTTAAAAGGTCCTAAATTTTCGTAGCTTGAGTCAAGCTTTTTCCCGATTGCTAAATATATTATAGATGGCTAAGTCTTCAGAATCAAACGAGAGTCAAAGCAATCGATGCAGTTTTTTTTTATTAAAACTGTATATTTAACTCATTTTTGCCCACAGTGTGTCGCTTAAACCCTTTTGCATTTCCAGCGACGATATGATGATTTTTTGTTCTGCTTTTGTTGATAACACTTTGCGCGGAAATTCAAATTTAATATTATGAAAATTCAATCAACTTAAAAACAAAGCGTTAACAAATGAAACACTAAAACCACATGTACATTGCGTTGTCACATAATTGATTGTGTCGGTCAATTTTCTCGAAAACACCACTGCGCAGTATGGTAAACATTGTTATAATCAAATTAATATTGGAAAATCTCACACGCTAAAATGAAAAATTGTAACTTTCGGACGAAATTAAAAATACATATATAAATAATGGCCCTCCAAACTAGTGACCAAATTCTTCTTAAAATATTGTGCGGTCTAAGTTTTAGTCAAAGGCCTAAATATATCAACCAAAAAAAAATTAAGCCTTTATAAAAATATTGTGAAAACCGCACTCCCAACGCGCAATTACGAGTCTCAACTGCTCCCAACCGTCTGGAGCTAGTGGAACTATGTCATCCTCAATTGGGGTATGTTGTGAGGTTGAAGGTAGTGGGAAGAGCAAGGAGATGGGAAGAGAAAGGTTGAGAAGTAGTTAGCTATTCAGAGCTGGTCAATAAACACGGCCAAAGCCATTTCAAGCAACGTTTCGATTCTGCCTAGTATCTGGTAACCTAACCTAACATAAGTACATGTTTTTATCGATTTGCATTTTTTAATCTATAATTTATAATTGTGGAAAACCTATCGATAAACATTTTGATTTATTCTGTCTTTCCGACCTAACCGGGAAATGTAAATTTATTAAATAAAAGAATATAAATAAAACTTAAGTGATAGGAACTGATCGAAAAATATTTTTTTAATGTTAAGGATGCATTTTGGATTTACTACTTCAATCTATCATTGAATCATAGATTTATTAACACTTTTATGTGAATTTGGTTGCCAGTGGGGGGGGGGGGCTCAACTATGTGCACATTACCTAACTTGTGTTATTAATAAATTTAATTGAACTGGTGAACACAAAGAAAAAGTTTTTAATTTAACAAACACAATATCCCATTCAGCTCCAATCACGAGATCAATATTTATAAATAAATATCTCATTGCAATTTGTTACAGTAACTCTGAAAGCATTAGTTGCAGTAAGGCTAAAGGTACAAGCTATGGGCGATGAGAAGAGCTTTGGCCTTACAAAGAAAAGCACACGGCTGGTATTACCGATCCTCACCGCAGAGCTAAGGTTGCTGGGGGAGGGAGTGGGGGGAAAGTGCAACTCCCCGCTGACGTGTGCAACAGAGTGTTGAAGCCTCGGCTGCATTCTCTCGTTCCCTCCGTGGATTGCACCGACCGCAATTGTAAAAGGAGCACGGAGATAATTAATGGTGCTCGCTGCAAATACATTCAACTCCAGAAATTGTTCGCCCTTCCTTGTAGAAATTAATCTCTCATTGTTTAATTAATGTTAAAATCATTCAAGCTACGTATGGTGTATGTTGTGAGGCTGAAAAGATAGGGAAGCAAAGGAGATAAGAAAGATGAAGCTTGGAAAGTATCTGGCTATGGATCTGATCACCAAACATGAGTTAAGCAATTTAAAGTAGCGTTTCCCCTTTGAATGGTGGTATTTCACCATAGCGATATCTAGTATCTACCACTCTGGAACCTGCCACGAATATTTATCTTTTTTATTTAATCATTTGTACAAAAATAAACATTTTTATTTAATACTAACAGTAGGTATTATATTGATTCAGTTTATATACAATGTCTAGTTTCTAGATTTTTTTTACGTGAATACCGCACAAGAGTCTCAACTGCTCCCAACCGTCTAGAGCCAGTGAGACTATGGCATCCCCAATAGGGGTATGTTGTGAGGCTGAAGGTAGTGGGGAGAGGTAGGATATGGGGAAGGGGAAGGTTGGGAAGTAACTGGCCATTCAGGTCTAGTCACCAAACACGGCTAAAGCCATTTCAAGCAACGTTTCAATTCTGAATTGTGGTCTTTCACCAGGGCGATACTTGGAGTATCTACCACTCTGGAACGTGCCGCAAATATACAATATTTTATTTTAATATCAATTAAATGTGTTATGACACATGTTCATTAAATAAACGCGACCTCTGGATTCGTAGTCGAGCGTCTTACCACTCGACCATGTAGTCCATCAAATGATAATCACCTCCCTTATTGAGAAAATTCTCGTGCTTAGGGAGGAAATGCTATCATGGGTTTCTTGAAATTATTTTTTTATGATTTAAAAATAAATATTATATGAATATATTAAATTTTAGGTTATTTTATTGAAAAGTGTATTTTCAGTTTTTTTTTATATTTCATAGTTTTTTACATCTATTATGTCTTAAGGAAGTTTGTTGAATATCTTAATTGCTGAGTGGGAATAGTGATGTTGTGCTGTTGTTTTGTTGAGTTTCGGGGTAATTATTTGACATAAAGTTCTTGGTCTGGTGCTCACTGATATGATTTGTTATTTTACATAAGTAAAATAATAACACATATCAATTAAATAAAATTAAAAGTGACGATGGAATTTGAGCCCATAAACTCTGGATTCGTAGTTAATGATCGTAACCGCTCATGTAAGGAGGTCATCAATGTGGAGAGACACACATATTCATTTCTTGAAATAAAATAAAAACTTTGTAAAAGACCCACATTTTTATCTTCATTTTTATGACCGACCGGTTTTTTTTATTTTTTTATTTATTTTATTATTGTACAACATATATAAACCCAATAAACAGTACAATGGAACAACAAGTAAGCAATTTCAAATTATAAATTTTTTAAATTAATAAGTTTTTTGAACTTTTGTAAATTATCTGAAAATTATATCCAAATATATAGATGATGTATTTAACAGAATTATACCTCTTGTCATGCTATGCTGAGCCAAAACATCTGTCCGACCATAGGGTATTCTGAACATTGCATGATTTCTGCTGCGACATTATTTTTCTGGTACGAATAAGCAATAGCATGCCAAGAGGTATGGACAGTCGATTAAGTGATTTATAATTTTAAAGCCTATTGTCATGAGACCAGCATTGCGCCGAGTCTCTAAGCTTTGTTTAGCCCAAGCAAAAATACATAGTATGTGGTTGTATATACATAAAGAGGGAGAACACAATAACAATATAAATTAAGAGAACAGTGAGAAAATAAAACAATAACGTTGTTGTTTTGTTAGTTAAGTTGTTTTTTTTCATTTCATCAAATATGTTAAATCACAAAGTGATTGCTTTCTACGAAAATATAGAAAAATACATATTTATTTCTCCTATATATTATATAATATACGCTACACCACTGAATAGAAAATTGTAATCTATTTAAATTCGAAATAATACTGTTCGAAAATCTACATTTCCACTCCTAGGTCCTAGTTAGCTCAATGAAATAGTTTTGCTCAAAAAGAATTTCAAAATTTAAAAAGTAAAATATAATTGGCTTTACTTCGGGCACACAAACACACCCCCGAAACATTTTTTATCGTTATATCTATTAAATGCACTATACACAGATTAAATAAATTAACAAACCATCACGCTGTTTCACCGCGGGGGTAGGCAAAGAAGACGAATCGCCATACAGCTCTGTATTGGCACACACTCCTTGCTTCATTCACAGTTATACATCGTCTCATACATACTCTTCTGTTATTCTCACTCTTTACATGGTCCGACTTAAGTATTCGATTCACTTTACCGTGCCATGTCTTTCCTCGGACGTCTCCGACTTCTTCTTCCATTCACTTCCGCATCATATATTATTTTCTCACTTTCTCAGTTCATTCGCTCTACATGTCCAAAACATCTTAGCGTCTATGTTTTGATCCTATCTATTACGTAACCCCACATTTATATAAATTAAAAGCAGCAAAAGCTCAACAGAATAAGAGACAAGCTTATTTCTTTCCTTTTTAGAAATATTATAGTTCCAAAATATTATAGTTCCAAATATTATAGTTCACCACCTACTTTCACAATAACATGGCGAATTTCGAGTAATTTACCTAATCGCTTATTTAATATAAATCCACCCAATTTTCTGAAATATCTTTTCTGAAAGATCACAATTCTTAAAAGAAATCCACAATCAGTTTCGCATTTCGATTTTCTTGCGTATTTTTGTTCTATTCAGAATGCCAACGGTTTTAGAAACTCAGTTCAAAGAAATCCAGCTTTTATTCTGATCTAACGAGCCTACCTGTACATACAGGTAACAAAGGCGAGACGTATAATTAAAAGAGTTCGCAAGAACGCCTAAGGTGTTAATTAATCGCTTTTTAAAAATACGCCCATTGTGCTGCAAACAATATTTCTTTACGCCGATCACAATCTTAAGTCGTTAGGCAATAAATATCAATCACTACCGTGGCAGTAATGCAAGCCTAGCTGTTCCTATTCTGGCCACAATATTGGCCTTACCACCGACACTTGGCAATCGTGATAATGGACAATCTGTCCAATCGATACCGAGGGACCTAGCACGGTCATATCATCGCTGGAAAGGCAAAAGGTTTAAGCGACACTTTGCTAAAAAAATGATAAATATGCAGTTTTTTCTGTATTGAAAGCTCTGATTTTCGTTTGATTCTGAAGAATTTTGTTTTTTTAGCCATCTAAAATATATTTACCGTTTGGGAGAAGACTTGACTCAAGCGACGCAAGTTCGGGACTTTTTTAGCTTTTTGTCGTTTCAGGTACCTTTACCTGAGTTTTTTTTTTTTGTTAATCCAACCAAGTGCTGAAGACTTGTGAATTTTAGTTTAAAACTTTGTGCTCTGGTGTAAGCTTCACAAAATGGCGTTTCAGCCCTTTTGCCTTTCTGATGACGAAATGTACATTTATATAGAATCAAATCAACTAAGCTGTCAACGTTAGTATATATCAATATCGCTAGCACGGCCGGAGCTGCTTAATTTAATGATGAGTTTATAGATATAGGTTAAAAACCACCCTACGATGGCACCACCGATACATTACATTAATTTTAACTGCCTCCGTGGTCGAGCAGTTAAAACGCTCGACTACGAATCCAAAGATAGCGAGTTCATATCCCAACGTTCGAAAAAAAATTTTTATTGAAACAATTTGTCTTATTTCTCATTTAATTCACATGAAATAATATAAAGTGTACTTGCGGCACTTACCAGAGTGATTGATAATCTAAATATTTTCCTGGTGAAATACCACCATTCAGAAACGAAACGTTGTTTAAAATGACTTTATCCATGTTTGATGACCAAGTCTGAACAACCAGGTACTTCCCAACCTTCCTCTTCTTCATCTTCTTCCCCTCCCAAATACCTTCAGCCTCACAAGATACCCCAATTGGGGATGCCATAGTCACATTGCGTGTCTGAACCCAGCAGTTGGGACACTTGTGCAGTATTCACTATAATTTTATGTTTTTTAAATGGCGTAAAATGAGCTGTAAGTTATTTAAAACGTCTAATTCAAATTGGTTAGATTTTTGAAAGTGATATTATTTATTGCATTTTTAAATTGCTGATTGTTTTTTTACCAATAGTTCTTAGTCAATATCCGTAATTACATGAATAACTGACGATTAATTCCGTTTCCCTAAGTTCGAATATGTCTACATTAAATAAAATTTAAAACTCGATTTACTAACCATGCTCGATGGGACCGAATTAATAGAACCTTTGAAATTCTGGTGAGAATGATGAATTAAAGACGATTTAATGAAAAAAATAAGAATTAGATTGTCAAAAAAAATACCACTTTGTGGCAAAATGCGAGTCCTGGGGTCGGAAATTAGATGCCGTTTTCTCGGGCTCTATGGGACTGTATTAAGTGAACCTTTTAGAATTCAGGTAATAATGATGAACTAAACCTCACCTAACCTAACCTAACCTTACCTTACCATGTTTTCGTTAATGTTAACTGGGAAATGTTTGTTGATAATATAAATACAAACATTTATCTCGTCAATGTTGTCAATTTTAAGGCATTCCTGCTAGACCTCTAGTTTGTTCCGCTTCACTGAGTCAATTTTCTCCGATATGGGACACAACGAAAGTGAAGGGATGTTTGTATCCTTGCAGAAAACCACTTTTCATAATGACCCTCTGTGCTCATGTTCTCATAACGTCACCCCCTCGTCCGAGCTTTTCATATTAAATGATTAATGTTCATAACTTCAGGTTCTGTAAGAACTTAGCCTTGGTACGCTATGAAAAATGACTTGTTGAAAACTAGTGTTATCATCATTCCTTTTTAGTATGAATTTTTGTACCAATTTTTTTTTTAATTGTCCTGATTAAAAAAGCTTTTCCTAGAATTCCGCTGAAAATGTATTTTTTAAATAATTTGCGAATTTAAAAAGGTTTTTTCTCAGTTGGAATCCGCTTTACACCCTAAAATAAATTCTATGTCAAATATAAACTTAGATTTTTCAAGAAAACTCAAGGTTTTAATATATGACTGCTTAATTCACCATAAAAAAGTTCCCCGGATTGACGCCAAACAGCCTTCTTATCACAATAACGTAGCTGTTAAAACAGTCAACAAGAAAAAATGCACTCACTATAATTCGCTGTGAATAATGTTTCTATTGTTCTATTGTGTTTACTACCTTATAAAAAAATAATGATTTAAAAACGCATTTGCTTTACAAATTGCTATCATTCATTTAATACCATTTCTTAACAGTCGAAACGATGCAGGGAAAAGGTACCACATGTATTTTAAAAAGTGAAAGCTGTAATTTAAAATATTTTAATGCAAAAATAAAAACGCAAAAGATGAGTTTTGATAGTGAAACAAGATATCAGGGGTTGTTGTTGAGACAAAAAACGTTTGAACTTTTTACAGTAGGCCTTGAGGGAAATAATTTCCCTCGGGGCCTGTCATCTTTGGGAATGCCGTGTTGATAGCTTTTTGAGAAAAGGAAGGAGTAAACCTGAGCCTTTAAGAGGCCCTCGTTTAAGGAGGGAGGAAACACATAAGCCGGCAAATCGTTCCAAAGCCGAGTTGTTCTCGTTTATAGAATGTCAACCGTGTACGAATGTTAGGCGCGCGTTTTGCAAGTTTCTCGACTATCCACCGTTCCCAAAGGGATCAATGACACCAGTTCTTTGGAGCATCTTCCATTGAAATACCAGTAGAACAATTGACGTTTGTGCTCCAAAAAATATAATCCGTGTTATGATATTAGAATCTATCGAACAGACCGACTGAAATACAAATTAAAAAGGTGATGGTTTTCATTCTGAAAAATGCCCGCATTTTCGTGTTCAAATATTCACGATTGAAATGCACCTCTTCCGCCAATACAACCTTGGCTTGCAAGTAATCCTTGATAAAATAAAGCCAAGGTTTGGGAAGAAAAGCTTGATCAGAAAGTCCTTTAGTCCGGTTCCTGGTATGAGTATAAAAAATGAATACCTAATTATTTCTTCACAATAATAAACAACTCTTAGAGCGGTTTTAAAGAATTTGCGAAAAGCTGTTATAACTTCAAAAGACTAATCCTTCACCAAGTAATTGTTATTTTTTATTCTTAAACTCTGCCCCTTTCAACTGAGCAAAGTATTCTTATGATTTTTTTTTTCTGAATGGTCCTTGTAAGGAAGAAAGAAAGAAGTCTTATCATAATTCACCAATGCTGTTGTTTTATAATCCATTTAACTGGGATTCGTGAGCGCTTGGCGTTATTTACTCAGTGGAGAAGTCAGAGGAAGAATTTAGATTTTTTTAAACTATTTTGTATACGACAAGGCAAGAGCATAAGTTAAAGTTAAATTCGTTCTAGTGATGCGTGCTTCTAGTAAGGAAACAAAAAAACTGTGTTTGGTTTTATCTAACGTAAAAAGATGCATTCAACCAATATATGCATGTTTGGAGGGCAAATGTTCTTCTCGCATCAACTACATTTTGAAAATAAATGCCATCACACAAACAGAAGGACTAACAAGTTAATGAGAAGCAAAACAAATATAACCGACATTGCCGTCACAATTTTTAAAATTTATTTTAGTATATATAACAGGCACGATGCCTAAAACATATATACATGAGTGGTTATTTAATTAGAATATTTAACAACATTAGGCGACCAAGCAAAAGTTTAAGAAAAATGCAAAAATAAATTAATAATAAACAAAAGCAAATGAATAATATTATACAAGGTAGAACATAAATAAATTGATTGTTGGCACCTGTACTGAAAAGTTGCCTATTAGCCGTTTGGTACTTGGTACTTCATATAACCAGTCTATAACTAAAGGGCATCATTAAAATATTAGCTTGATATGATTGTCAGATTTAAAAAAAAATTGATTTATCGTGTCAATAAAAATGTCAACTTCATTGTTTGTGCAGTGAATTGTGTTGTAGTTTCTTAATGTCCTCGGAAAAGGATTGTCTACACTCAAGTAAGATTATGCTGGGTACGCAGCATAGCTAGATGAAATCCGTAGAATTTCCAATATCATCGACAGGTATCCTTGGTCTCTTTAGATGGAGAAACAGTGGGTGCCTACAGAATATTTGAGATGCAGACGAAAAAAGTGGACTACCGGCACCAGACGAGTAAGAGTCGCCAAGAATCGGAAAAACCTGAACACCTCATGTACAACCTATGTCATCCTCAATTGGGATATGCTGTGAGACTGAAGGGAGTGGAAAGGGATAGAGATTGGTAAGATGAAGGTTGGGAAGTACCTGATTATTCAGATCGGTCACCAAACACGGTTAAAGTCATCTCAAGCAACGTTTCGATTCATGGTCTTTCACCAGGGCGATAATTAGGGTATCTACCACTCTGGAACGTGTCGAAAATAGACTATATCGTCGCTGGAAAGGCAAAGGGGCTTAAACGAAACTTAAAAAAAAAAGAGTTGAATATGCAGTTTTATCAGATTTTCTGTTCTGCGTCGAACGCTCCAACTCTCGTTTGATTTTTAAGACTTTTGTAGTGCTTCAGCCATTACAAATATATTTACCATTTGGGAGAAAGATTGACTTTAGCGTTCGTTAAGTTTGGGACTTTTTTTATCGCTACAAGTAAGAGCATTGAGTTACCTAAATTACCTTTTTTCAAAAATCCAAGCAGGTACTTAAGAGTTATTAATTTTATTGTAAAAAAAACTTTAGGTGCTCTGGTGTAAATTCTAAAAACTTCCCAAAACGGCGCTTCGGTCCTTTTGCCTTTCCGACGACAATATGTTTTCTTATACTAACCAAATGGGAAAAAACACATTTCGATTAAAATAAAACAAATATTTATGTACGCCGGGATTAGAATCCGCGACCTGTGGATTCGTAGTGGAGTGTCTTGACCACTAGACTACGGAGGCCGTCAAACCTATTACTCTCATTCTGTTCAATGATAGTGATTCGTATAATATGAACTTACACTAACGAATCATATACCTTGTTTTACCACATTAAACATCCCTCACAAAAAGCCGTTATAATTACTAATCAAAATATCCCGAAAAATGGCAATGAACAATGAAAAAATAAAAAAACTTTTAAAAGTGGAATTAACAAAGCATTTATGCTTGTTTATTATTAAATATTTAAATAATGTTAATAATTTAAAAGACAAATATGATACAAAACTCCATTTAGATATTCAATATGTGTTTGGGTAGAACTTTTCATATCATCAAAAGATGGCAGCCTAAAATCGGAAGAAATTTAAATATTAAATAATTTTCAATAGAAGAATGAGATCGTTTAAAAATGCTGCTTTCTAATGAGGTCTTGATAGATTAATTGGCAGAGTGTTACTACCGGATAGAGTAGAGGTTCCGAGTTTGAGTCTCAGTCATGAAATTTGTGTTTTAGATTATTAATGTTATTTAAATATTTAATACAAAACAATTATGTTGTTGTTTCTCAACCGCGAAGTATTTCAATGATACATCTTTCTGGAAGTGCACCGATACATAAATAAGGCAGTTATCGTTGAGACGACCAAACCGGAACGTTAACGTCTTCTTCCGGAAGTAAATCGAGTCAAGGAAGTACGTGAGGTTTGCATGTGGGAAAAGCTAGCCCCGCCAACTTCTGACTTAACGTCGTTATGGGAAATGAAGAATATGAAAAGTTTCAATAATAAGTTTAGTGTTGATTTCTTCACTTCACTATCTTAACTAAACTTTCCTGGATTTTGAATTAGAAAAAAATCTGAGAAAGTCACTTAGGATTATTTTAATTGGCACGTTCAAGTATCGCCCTGGTGAAAGTCAACCAATCACTATCGCACGCAGTGGTGACTCGTGAGTTTTTAATGTGCTAGAGTGCTAAGATTGAAAAATACGACACTGTTAGTGTTGTTGTAGCCGAAAATGATTTTTATTTTTTTTTCAGATTTTATTTTTTGTTTGAAGATTTTCAGGATTTTTCAGTTTTGGTGGTTCACCGCACGGATTTCTGAAAAATCTTCATCCAAAAAGTTCAAATTTCTAAAAAAAAAATGTTTTCGGTTACAACAACATCAATGATGACGTTTTGTCAATCTTACCACTCTAGCACACTAAAAAGTCACGAGCCGCCACTGAATTTGCACGGTGCTTGAAGTGGCATTATCTGTATTTGGTGATAGCTAGGTACTTTCCAAACTACCTTATCCCCATATCGTCTCCCTCTCTAACCCCCTTAAACATTCATACCTTAATTGGAGATGCCACAGTCCCACTGCCTCCAGGCAGTTGGAACTCTAGTGCGGTATTAATAATAAATAATTCCCTTATGATTGTTGTTCACTGGCGTTCCACCCTCTGTCCACTAATTAACTCGCTTGAGAAGTTAGAGAGTACGGAATCCCACATAAATCCAGCTTGGCACAAACTCCTTGATTGGTTCACATTGAAACGTCACCTCACATATACCCTTCTGTTACTTTTCCATGACAATTGACATTCCCCGATTCAAGAATTTGATTAAGTTAATCATTCCATGCTTTCTCAGAAAGCTCACGATTCTCCTTTCAATTATCCATTTATTCTCCTCTCACTCATTTCTTCCTAAATCTAATTCTCCTATACTTAATCTTGTTTACGAAACTTACATCAGCCTGGCATTGTTTTTGAATCTCCAATCATATAATGATAATAATATTTGCCGTTATGAAAAATAACCTCAAGGGCGCCGTACAAACCTTAATTTTTAGGCTGTATCTTTTACTAACTACATACAATCTATTGCTTATCAATATTCATTTATATTATACACAAAAGCATACCTACCTGGTAAGTCACTTCAGATAAACACATTTTTTTATTTATTTCTAGATTGGAGAAAGATACAGTTTTGCACTCAAAGTTAATGGCAAAATTATAGTTTGTATTAATATTAATTATTTGTGTTTTTTTATTGTTCGCTTTTAAAACATGCGAACAAATTTTATAATGGGCTTTTTGAATTTGTAGACAGTACAGGAATTTGATTAAATTTTGTATATCTAAGGGTGATTCGTCGCTCAATGAAAAACAGATTATGGTGAAAAGCTTTTATCCATGGTCGGACTACTCGCGTTTCTAATTTCAACATAGGTGATGTTTTTTTAAGGGCTATTGTTATGGTAGGTATTAAATGGTTTAACCACACATAGGCCGTCCTCCCTCTGCTGGTTCCGTACATCACTGTTATACATCAAGTTTGATTATGACTAAACTCTATAATGGAGTGCTCACATCGATTCTTTGCCATTTTTTTACGACATACAACTATATTCAATACATCAGTAATTCAATTTCCTGCATTCACCCTCATATCAATAAACCTTTTAGCATTAAGCCTATCGCGACTATACTCGCTAGTATCAGTATGAAGGTTTAATTATTTTTTACCGTGGCAGGAAGCGATCTCGCACCCTCCCAAAACAACAACAAATCGATCGGTTACTGACTGAAAGGTTCCTACTTAAGTATAGCGGGTTCAGTCATCTAGTAAGTAAGTTCTCCATCATTGCACAGGCTACATTTTCCGCTTGAAGAAAGAATTCAAATAATATCAGGTTTTTTTCAATTTGTATGGCGAATACCTCACAAGGGTACTCATCGTCTAGATCCAGTGAGACTATGGCATTCCCAATGGGAATGTTGTATAAATGTATAAATAGGAGAAGGAGATGGGGAAGAAGAAGGTTGAGAAGTACCTGGCAATTCAGATCTAGTCATCAAACACGGTTAAAGCCATTTAAAGAAACGTTTCGATTCTGAATAGTGGTCTATCACTAAGGCGATACTTGGAGTATCTACCACTCTGGAACGTGCCACAAATATGCGATATATATTATTTTATATGAATAAAAGGTGTTTAAATATATGTTAATGAAAAAAAATCATTTCCGCACGCCGAATTTAAGCCCGCAACCTTTAGATTCGTAGTCGAGCGTCTTACCACTTGCCCACGGAGATTATTCGTAGCCTAGAAATAATTGCCTTTCTTTTTCTTTCTTTTTTAAATGCCATGACCATTACACCATGGGTGCCATCGATGTAAAGCTTAGTAATAAATAAAGTATATTTATAACTTGCGGTTCAACTAATTTTTCTAGGATTACATCTTCCAAATTTATTACGAAAGCATATTTTAATGCGTAACATTATTTATATTTTTTACTTCGCATAGCTACTGATGCTGCCGTTAAAGCAAGTTAAAAGTATATTTCATTTTTCAATTAAAATATGTGCTGTTCTTGACAAACATTCTCTCTACTAACCTTCCTTAAGAAGGGTTACTTAATTAAGAATGTTAAGGAAAAATAAAAACCAAAAATAAGACTTTGTCGTGTGCTATGAAAAAAAAAAGTTTTTAATTTCATGCATCGATAAACAAAAACTCCACAACAGAGTTTGAGTTCCTTGCGTATAACCACTTTTAATTAACGACTTTTGATCAACTTTGGATTTCCTTAACAGCTGAGGCAATCATGTGAACATAAAAAAGCTTTTGAAAATGGTTTTATTTTTTAATTATTTTTTATAGTGAATACTGCACAAGAGTCCTAACTGGACCCTACCGTCCCCAATTGGGATTTGTTGTGATATTAAGGATAGTGTGGAGGGGAATAAGATGGAAAAGAGGAAGGTTTGGAAGTACCTGGCTATTTAGATCTGGTCATCAAACATGGCTATAGCCATTTAAAGCAACGTTTCGATTCTGAATGGTGGTCTTTCACGAGGGCGATAATTAGAGTATCTACCACTCTGGAACGTTCCGCAAATATACTATATATTATTTTATATGAATTAAATGTGTTATAACACATATACATAAAATAAATTTTATTTGCGCACGCCGGGTTTGAACCCGCGACTTTTGGATTCGTAGCCGAACGTCTTATCACACGACCACGAAGACCGTTAAGGTTAGTTTATAAATATAGCAAGTACGTTCGAAGCTTCTTACTACATCGATAAATTTAAATCAAAAAAAAAAAATCAAATCACTAAACGGCAACAAAACATACTTTATTTAGGCGTTTGCTGTGACATTCAGAATAACTATCGAAATTCTGTTTCCCCGAGTTTAAATCTGTCTCTATTAAAAAACAGTCACTAATTTTATTATCGCTCTGGTGAAGGACCACATTTCCGAAACGAAAAGTTTCTTAAATTGTATTCAGCCGTGTTGGTAACCAGATCTGAATAGGGGTACTTCCCATCCTTCCTCTTCCCCATCTCTTTTATCTCCCCACTACCTTCAGCCTCACAACATACCCTAAATGGGGATGTCATAGTTTCACTGGCACTAGACGGTCACTATACTCTAGGGATGGTTGATATCGAAAATAGGGTGTACCCGCGGTTCTAGTTACCGGTGATTGGCGAGGAAGCGTTTATTTCTCCAGCTCTTTTTGGAACCGGTTCTTGGTGCCAGAAAAGTTCCACAAAGAAGATTTTTATATTATAAAGAAAGGATTCTACGTCGCCAAAAGATTTTATTTTAGGGGAGAGTTGATAAAAAAACCAATGCAACTGTGGAACCGGAAAACCTGAAAAAGGGTCCTTTTCACGAAAAATTTCGATATATAAATATAAATATATAAAAAAGAGACAAATGACAGCAACAAAGATTAATTTAAAAATCAAACTTACCTTCTGAAGCAGGGTGACGTAGTTGCCCCTTTTGACCTTGCTTAAGCGATTTAATAAAATAATCTAACGTTATTTGTTTTTGGTAAGACAGAGAAGCATATTCATAATATGGCAGTAATCTTTATCTTAGACACAGGTTTTCAATGTGGGCGATAACGCCCCCTGGTGGACGTTTGAGACTTTTAGGGGGGCATTAGAAGACCCAGAAAAAATAGTGGGCGTTGGAAAAATAGCCGGTCACTGGAACAGTCGATATTCTTTGTTTGTCCTTTTTGCTAGTACTTTTCGAAAAAAACACCAGAAACCGGTTCCAAAAAACTGGATAAATAACCGGTTTCTGGGTGGTCACTGGTAACTGGAACCGCAAACGTGACAGATGTTAAGTTAAAAAAATGGGGGATGGCTCTAGAAAAAAAAATATTCTCAAAATGGGCAGTGGGCAAAATAATGTTGAGAATCTATGATCTAATATATCGCACAAAACTCTCGTTTGGGGTGACATTAGAACCCCCACTTTGTGACGGAAGTGTTAACCATCAAAACCAAGATAAAGAAAGGACGTCTTATTCATTTGTGAGTATTTTTAATAAACTCTTAATTTTCAATCGCATAACGAACTTTTGTCAAGATTATTAAAAAAAAAAACACGAAAATCTATGGCGAGACCATTACTGAAAATACTAGTAGTAAAGTTTCAAGCGGCTTGTCAAAATATTTTAGAGAATTTTCGGTAGAGACTCGGGAATATTCCCCTGTCTTAGTTTTAGGAATCTACAAGGAATTATTCTAAAACTTAAGTGAAATACCTCCGTTCCCAAAACCATAACTACACAGCATTCGTCATTCTTACTAACAACTGGGTCACAAAACCAGACACGAGGCAGCTATTTCATCTTCGGCCATGTAAGTTTAAGCACGTAAATTAGTATCGTATTCTTGGAGTAACAATGTATGGAGAGAGAGCTAATTATTTTTACCCAACCTATACAAATTTGCGATAAATCACTTTCTCCGGGTTTTTACGTCGCACACCATGAGAGAGAAAGAGACAACAAATATAATACACCGCTTCTATGTGCTGTCGCGATAATCTTGGGCTCCTGGGTCACCAAGGGACCACGCCTACATTTTTTATTATGCCATTAAACTTGACACAACTAAACGGTTTTGTAAATTATATGCTATATTTTTGTTGCTAACAATACTGTTGTGCTGTTAACAGTACTGTTTTTTTGATAACAAAAACATTATGTCGACATGTGCTATGAATGGATGTATCAATACCTTAGCCTTGGACTTAAAATCATCAAAAACTGACTACACTGCCTTGGATAGATACCACTCTATATACTCTAAGATTATATTCTTTAAAACCCGTCCACGGACGGGTGCGTAAAACATTCATACGAAGCGCTTTACGAAAATCAGCGTTAAATAGTTTAATGACTAACTAATTAAGCATCGAGCCGTTTCTCCGCAGAGGTAGGCAGAGAGAACGGACCCCCATACAACACACTCTGTATTGACTCATATTCCTAGCTTCATTCACATTCATACATCGTCTCATACAAACTAACTGGTAACTAACAAAGTAACTGTAATAACTGATATAAATTCAAATATATCTGTTAAATAAAGTTCACGATGAAAATGTCAAAATTCTTATTCGTACTTCAAAAGAAATTGATACTTACCTTCAAACCATTTCTCACGTTGGAATTTTATTTAAATTTCTCGATATCCTGGCATGTGGTATTCTTTCAAAATGTAATTCATAATATTATAATGACAGTATTTCATAATGGTCTCATGCTCGATTAGATCTTCGACATTGTTTTATTTTATTTAGGCAAACATACAGTTTTACACATATTTTGATAAATAAAGTTATAAGTATGTTGCATTCACCAGTGAAGCTTCCGCTGATAATGTATTTTTTTTACCAAAAAAAATAATAACCACAATAATAACAGTTGGTCAAACAACGTATATTGACGGTAAACTACATAAAATTAATAAAAAATACGAACAAAACAAAAGAACGAAACACAAAATAATAAAATAGAGAAAAATAATTAGCATAGTTCAAAGATCTATAACGCACAGCGGGGGT